>JARHVA010004166.1:570000-1152500 GCA_037957365.1 Torreya grandis
TCCAAATATTAATGATGCCTAGTCAAAAATAAAACTAGCTATGACTAAAACCAATATAAGTCACATCCCACTAACATCATGCTAAACTTAGATTTTCAATGAAATGAATAAATCCATGCCACACTTAGGAAATTTAATGACCAAGTCCTTAAGAAAAAATGATATAAAAATCCCCTTTTTCATTTTGTGAATCAAACCCATCATGGGTTAAAGGGATTAAATGAACTAAATTATTTGAAAATAAGATGTAATAATAATAATTATTATAAAATTATGGGAGGTGTAATTCATGGTATAACAACCCCAAAATGGGACTTCTTCAATGTTAAAACATCACATCTTACACCCAAGACTACAAAATAAAATATAATGGGGAGAAAAAAAGTTTAAAAACCAAAAATGCAAAAGGGATTTAAAATTCAATCTCAAATCATAAAAAATGACACTTGAGCACATGAGTTGAATAAGGGTAATTAATTATCCCAAAAATCATTAAATCTATACAAAATGTAAAATAATGATATAATTAATTAGATGCATAATGACACGAAGATAATAAAATGAAGTAATCAAAATCAAAAGACTCAAAATAAACCATGGTTGTAACTGTCAGCTTGATAATTTACCTATCAGTACCAACTTGACTATTCATAAACTCAATTTATTTTACAAGTAGCTAAAATCCACAAATGAGCCTAGCTCACTCTACCTATTTCTACAAATACCAAATGGAATATCAACAATACCTGATCACAAAATATACATCCATAGTAATAAAATATGATATGAATAGAATAAAAGAATATGGCATAACTAAAGTAGGCATAAACATCTATTGAATAATGCATCATAATCAATATCATAGTGTCTCAAAATAAAGTAATCAATTATATTGAGTATTTACAACAATCTAGCTAAAATGATCCTATAAGGTTAATATACCAATAATATAAAAATGTTTATCAAAGAAAGGTCGTAACAAATTTAATCATTATTATCAATTTGTGTTTGTTAAAAATTGACATAAAAAGTTTTAATAAAAATAGTTAAATATTATCATTCCAAATTTTCTATAATTTTAATGTTTTAGAGATATAATGTGTAAGTAAACATTTCAAAATATTGAAGAAGAATGAATATTTTTTCTAGAGTAAGTTTATTTTGTTAGCATGCTTATTTCCTTTACTTAATGTTACTTTCTATTTTAAATTTTAAAATAAAATTATGTTTTTTATCATTTCAATTTCCATTTACAAGATCAAATGAAAATTATGTACATTTTTTACTTTCATGCTCAAATATATAAAATTCAACATTAAAAACTATAAATTCAAATGTTTATAATTATTAAAAATATAAATAATTGACAAGATTTCAAAAATAAATTAATATAATTCTAAAACATTTGGAATATTTTCCTATTTATACAAAAGATATTTTGGAAAGGATAGTTAAAATTTTATACAAACTAAAAATTGTAATAAAATTAGGTTTTAAGATATCACCATAATATTAAAATTGTAAATATAAAATTATTAGAGATGTTTATTAAAAATTTAGATTCATTTATAAAATTTTAGAGTTTTCATAATTTAAATATTATAAAAGTTAATACATTTTAAATGTTATGAAATTTTAAAAAAAAACATATCTATACAAGCATAAATATCATTTCCCAACAATTTTAATTTTTTAAATATAACTATAAATTTTGATTTATGGTAAAGTGGTTTATATGAAAATGCATTAAATTGAGTGAAAAATAATACAATTTAGAAAGAGAAATATTTACCCTAATAATACAGTAAATTTAGACATAATTGCAGTAATGGATAATCTTCAAATAAATAGAATTGAAATAATTAAAAAGATTTTGAAAGATAATCAATATAATTATAAATTATTTGGGATATTTTCACATTTATACATAATATCTTGGGAAAAGGATAGTGAAAATTTTCCAAAATACAAAAATATTAATATAATTAAGTTTTTAGATCCTACCACAATCTTAAAATTATAAATATAACATTTTTGGATAGGTTTTTTAAAATTGTATAAATTTTTATTTAAGTTTTTTTTGGATTTATAATATATTAAATATTGTAAAAAATACTATATTTTAAATGTTAGTAAATTTTTAAAATGTTATAATTTATATAAATGTAAGCATTTCTTCAAAATAATTAAATGTTGTATATAATTATAAATATTAATTAGTGATTTACAATAACATGCACTAATTTACATGGTAAGAAGAATATTGCAACTTAGATTAAAATTTATTTTCTCTAATAAAATAAAATAATAAACTTGAATCTAATGTAATATTTTGAATAATCTTAAATTATTAAAATATTCAATTATATAGAATTGAAATTTTCTTGATAATATTTCTAAAAAAAATCAATATAATTATAAAGAATTTAGGAGTTTTTCATATTTATACATAAAATATTATAGAAATGATATCAATTTTTTTCCAAAATATAAAAATTTAATAGCATTTGGTTTCTAGATATCACCACAATCTTAATATTGTAAATATAACATTTTTTAGAGGTTTTTTAAAACTGTAAAAACTTTCATCTATGAAACTTTGAACTTTACATAAATATAGTATGATAAAAAATACTAAAATTTAAATGTTAAAAAATTTAAAAATTGTTAAAATTTATAAAAGTGTAAATATTGATACCCAAAAAAAATTAAATTTTGTATATAATTGCACAATTTGATTTATGATAAAATGGTTTACATACACACACTACATTAAGTGATAAAAAATAAATAAATTCATATTATAATAGATTTATATTAATAGAATAATAAAGTTAGATAAAATTATAGTAATAGATAATTTAGAACAATTAAAATGTGTAAAGATAGGATTATGAGAATAATATTTCATTTAAAAAAATATATAGACTATTTGGGGTGAAAATCAATTACAAATATGTCTAGGAACCAAGAAGAAGATAAGATAAACTTTTGAATCAAAACCATAACTTGTAAAAATTGCCACAATTGTATTATTACTCTCTTATTTGGAATAGGACATTACTTATAGCCTCTTATTTACTATATCATTTCCCAGAATAATTTTTATGAATCTACTCTTCCATTCTTGGGATTTTATCAATTTTATATAATTCATTTCATATCATTAAGAAATTGATCACTTTTATTGAAGCCCTAATAGTTTTATAACACCTTGGAAAACCTTTAAAAAAGGTGTAGTTATTGAATAATTTTTTTTAATTAAATCTTTGTTATTATACAAGTTGGAAACCAACACTCAATATAGTCCAAAAAGTTATTATGGATGAAAACCCTAATACTTATATGACTATTCATTAGTATTAAAATGATTAAATGGTGTCATACTAATGTATTATGAAGAATCTAAAAAAAATGATTCTCTAATATTTTAATTATTCCTTTCAAATCAAATGATAGACCTTTTCTTGAATCTCCTAATTTTTTGTATGCACTAATGCACTTGTATATAAATAAACTTATTAAATTAAAATTAGTGCTATATTGAAATGAAATATAAAATACAAAAGGTAAGAAAATATAACAAAAATAATCACATGCCATATGAAAAACAAAAATAATGGCCTAAAGACCCACATAACAGAGGGATAAAGAACATAGTGGTACAATTCTTGTCAACTAGGAACATATTACTATGCTTCTATTTTAACATTTTAAGACTTAACAAGTATAAATATTATGTTTTTTAAAGAGATGAATAGACTAAATTAGGAAAATAATATTCAATAAATACAACTATTAATTTTTTATAGAATTAACTAAATTTATTTTTTTAAAAATAATAATAAATAGTATAAGCAAGAACTTAGCTAGAAAATAACTAAGATGATTTTGGTTGTAGAAATTAATGTGGAAGCTAGTTTAAGTGTTGTAAATTAGATCCTAGTGTCATAATCCATCCTATATAGAAGTACCAAAATTTCATATTAATACCATTATTGGAAATGTGGTGTTAGTGTCTTGATATTGGCAGTAGTGTCTTCTATGCAAGACTATCCCAAGATTAAGGGTGCACCTATGTCTGGATCTCTGAGGTCTATCCCTATGTTTATGAGTCATGAAACCCTTTCTTTTTACTATAATGACTAATTTAGTTATAAAACCCTAATCCTCTATGTAGCTAAGTCATCTAGTTGACATGAGCTAAAAAGTGTGTTTGTTAGTAGGGCAGGCTTGACATCCTCAACACCACACTATGAAGAGATTTGCCTACATACCAATAATTTGAGGAGGGATCAATATCGATGTAGTTCTCACCACCTAAGTTTTGGTACAACTGCAAGTGAAACTAGTATGATAATGGCCTTGAGTTCCTTGAATGTGATTGAGATTGGAAATCTAGATAATATGATATTAGGACTCATGTAGATGGTAGTATGTAGAAGTAGAGTATAATAAGGATTGATAACTTTAATTATGTACAAATTTTTATAAGTTTTAATGTGTATTTTTAATCTAATCTTTTGATTCTTTTGCAAGTGATAAAATATGTGTAGCTTAACCCTAGGAGGTTATAGATTTGAAAAGATATCCATTTTGGAAATAAAAAAGTAAAGGACATTAGTGCCATTTTGGGGACAATAATTCCATGTGAAAATAGTGTCCTTATTATGGAACTATTATCCAACTAGTAAAACACTAGGCACAAAGGGATAATATTAGGAAATGAGGGTCTAGGACTACTTTCAGGCTGACTAAGGATGCATGTGGGCCACACAAAGGTTGGATAAGTGTGATAATAAAATTTAGGATAGCTCTAGAGATAAGATATGGATAGGTAGTCTCAAATAAAATTATTATCACTCAAATACCACTTTTAGGTGATTAAATTTTCCTACCCTTTATTCTATAAATGTAAAAAAGTGAAATGACTAGGATAAAGGAAAAGGAAACATATATGAACTTACCTAGGAGGTGAAGCCTATGAAGCTAGGTCTGAGTATGTGAATCATGTTCTAATGCATGTCTTTCAAGTGAAACATGAATAAATTATTCCTTAAGAGATATCAAAATCAAAATATTAAACTGAGTAAAAAATTTAAACTGAGTAAAAATATAGGAAAGAGGAAAGGAATGAATACACCTCACTGGGTACATGAATCTAGGGAGAAACTATGTGTGTACATGTATATAGTGATCAATCAATAAATATATTGGATTAATTTTATGGCTTACTCAATCGTCATTTTTGTGTAGCTCATAAACTCAATCCAATTTTGACTCCATCATTTCCCACCCCTACTTAATGGATCATGACCTATGAATAACTTGGATTGGACTGGTGGCATGTCCAACCCTCTCATGTAGGTGTCTCAAGAAATCAATTAGGATATGAATCCATCATTTACAACTCATGTGTAGTAGAATAATATGAAACTAAACTATGTGAAGTAACTATAAATATTTAACTAGGTATGTTTAACTGAGTATGTTGGCTTTGTTATGCTCGAGTACATTAGGCAAATTTGAGCCACTTGGGAATGCCAACCACTGTAGATGGAGTAAGGAATGAAACTATTATAAATATATAATATGATGTTGGGTGTATAAAATATAGATAATGACATGGAATTTGTCATTCTATTCAATCAATTAGCATGTAAGTGAGCATACAAAAATAATGTGACATGTACATGCCCCCAAATTTGATATTTGAGCATATGGATTATGGATTGAGTTGTAATAATCTATGTTTATGTATTTTAACTAAATAAGGGAATGTTCATGTCATGTATGATGCCATGAATATGAGAAAACTAATATTAATCTGAGTAAAATTGATAAATTTGTGATTGAATCTATGTAAACTTATATTGTACCTATTGTATTTTTTTGGCCAATATGGGTTTTTCTAAAATTGAGTCTACTAAATATTAGTTACATGTCTTGGAAAATAGTGACATTATTATAAATGTGGTGCTAGTTTCCCAATTTGGGAGTTATTGTCTTTTTAGTTTGATTTCTATGTAACTATGATACTCTCGAGTCAATAATTTCTCATTATGTTTACCCGAGTCTAATTTTCTATAATTTGAGCCTATGTGTTAAAAATTTACTATGAGTTCAATATAAGAGCATGATATCTATGATAAACCCCTGTGAATTCCCCCTTTTTTAAGGGAGTTGTTGAACCTATGAAAGAACCATCCTTACAAGAAAAAGATCTGCAAAATGTGTGTTATCTAGCACATATATGATAACTATGTAATAATCTAATATAACATGCATGCATAACATTGAAATGTAATATAATATGAGAATATGTATGTAATTTAAGATGTATGTCATGCCAATCATTCACAAGGGTGTCAAGATAGATATAACAATGTATGTAACAATAAATTTGAGTAAAACTAGGTAGATACCTAGGGTTATAGGGCATGATGTCCATCACAACACCCAAGTAGGAAGGGTGATCATGAGGTTATTCATGGCATCAAAAAATGGTGTGTGTCATAGAAAAATACAACTTTCATGGCCATGACATGTATAATAAATCATACATATAAAACATATGAGGCACATAAATTGGACCAAGGGACCATAATACAAGGGACATGGGAACATGTCACTAAATCTATGAAAATGAGACATACAAGGATATGTTCAAATGTCTACATACATAAGAAACAATCATGTTAGTTTAGAAACACATAAAAGGACATGTTAAAATGTCTTCATACACAATCAAGAAGGCAAACACAAGGACATGGGCACATGTGCAAAGCATGCATAGTGTGAGTAGAAGTGGCATAAATCCAAAGATAAATGTCATATTCAAATTCCCTTAAATAGAAGAATCATAGAGATACAATCAAGTATAAACTAGGAAATCTATAAATTATAGTATGCATTAATATGTAATAAGAATTTGTGTAAGAGCTAGGATGTACATATGTTGAGTTTAATGTAGTAATATCCAAAAACAAAATTGAGTAAGAGTAGCATGATCAATATCAAGATATAACAATGCTAAAGCTAGGATGTAGAGTATAGTAAGATAGAACCTAGGAATCAAAACTATGTATAAGGTTACCCCAAGTGGGTGAATGTGTGAAGTAAAGACCTATGTATTGGTGTATATGCTCCCAATTGGTAGATAATTGCAAGTTTGGTTTAGTGTATTGGACCTAATTCTTGTAGAAATATGTAAAAACTCAATAAGAATAAGTGAAGCATGTATATATGATAAAACCATATATACTAAGATAGATAGAATATGTAGTGTCTAGAAAATATAATAAATGTAAACATAGAAATGCATATAACCTATAATTTGGTGTTTTCTGAGTAATTATTTGAATATTTTATGTTTTGACATATTATATGGTTTTTGAAATTTATGGATATAAGATATGTATAAAAAAAATGAAAATGAACTATGTATAAGGATCAAGAGAGAAGGAAATTACATCTAAGTAAAAGTTGGAAATAAATTATATAGTGTACAATCAAAGTGTAATATCTCTATAGACCCAAGATCACATCCATGAGATGTTGATAATCAAATGGTGGATCCAATGAGAGTTTATCTAGTGTTAGATACTACATCTATCTAAACTCAAATAATTCATCATCATCATGATCATCATACCATTCTATATGTATCAATGGAGTCTTATCCTTGGCATTAGTCTATATTTTGTGCATCCAAATAGTGTTTTTCTATACTATGTAATATGCCTCCTATGCGATCCTAGAGTAAACCAAATTGGATCATGGAGTATCTATATGAAACCTATGGTTCTCATTTGTGCCATCATGTAAAATGTGAACCATATGTCCCTTGTGACTAAATTTCAAACATCTATCTGATTGATCAAATATGGCATCCATCACCTATAACCATGTCGTACCAAGTGTAACCTATAAATGAGTGCCCTTACTCATGATAAAAAATAATGTGTTGGATACCTTGGGGACACATGAAACTAATAGTATGATATGTCCAATAGAATTTTGATAATGTATAACATGCTATAGCTCATTTTAATGATAGTTTATATGATGTAAAAATGTAAAAGTACAACTATTAGGATCAAAATACTCATCTATAGCCACATGGGGGATGTATCTATTTGAAAAAAAAATCTAGATGATCAATGGATCATTCTATGAGTACCTATGTCGATGATGACTCTATTATGGTGACCATATCTATAGAGGTGGATGATCCTTATATGATTTCAATAGTTCTTTGAGCCTTCAATTTATTGACTTATGTTGTAATGCTAAGAATGTATCATTATCATGTCTTGTAAGTCTATGAAAATGATATAAGGGTTGAACTTCCTATTGTGATAATTTGATGATAGTTTTGTGATGAACTATGGGCATTACCATCAATCCTCTATCATGTAATATCTATAGAATCTAGTGTAATCTATCTTGTTACTCCCTACCTAAATATATATAACTAGGTCTATATCCATAGATGTAACCATATGTAATAAATGAATGGAGGGACTTGACACTAACTATAATTGAGTAAGATAGTATATATATATAATATTATCAATGAGTGGTGATTCCAATGTAGGAAGAGGTATAATTGCCTTAGAATTATCTTTGTACTCTCCTAGGCCCATTGGTGTGAAACTTAATCCACATAAATAATCATCACTTTCAATAGGTGTTAAATCATCCTCTATGGTGGCATGAAATTTTTTATCCAAGTTATGGATGTATGCTTCTTATGAATTAATAAGTAATGGAAATCATGAAATGAAAATATCATCATCTACTATAGGTGGAGATATCTATACCATGGGAGGTTACTCTTCCACATGGGTGAAGGTAACTATGATGTAATAAGACCTAGAGGAGGTGTATGAATAGTATTACTAGACTCCCCAACCTTAAATATATGTATCTACTTAATTGGAATTGTGTGAGGTGGGGAATCTATCATAACATGAGGTGTCCCATATGAATATTTACTCAAGGTAGTGGGCTCAATGAGTATACAATGTTTAAATGGTTGGTTATCTACTGGACAAGTGTATAAGTATCCATCATGTAAAAACTTAACTCATTTCTCAACTGATCCACACAAGGTTTCTCAAGGTAAATTAGATTCATAATGGTGGTGAATTAGTTTGGAAGGCATATCATTATAGAGGAAAATCATGTGATGTCATGCAATGAATTACATAAGGCTTATAAACATGGATGAATTCCCAAGAAACCCAGGTGAATGATGGTATAACATTGAAAAAAATTGAAAAGATAAAAATGAATGACAATGTGATAAAAATGAATGCTATCACACTATATATGAATTCCAACATGTTGTAGATAGACATTGGTATAATTTAGATGTGCACCTATGTAATACAGATGGACACTGATATGTAATAGGTGTATATGAGCTTCATCCAGACATTTGATGGCATCATATGGGTGATCACTAGAAGATTATAGATGAACACATATGTAAACCAAATTAATGTCATCATGGTGTGGATGATTACCAAATTTTTTTAGATGAACACCTAGGCAACCTAGGCAAACACCAACATAGTGTGGGTGGATGCGAACATCATACATATGGATGCCTATATGATTTAGATAGGTGTCAACACTATGATGATAGGCATTAAATCATATACAATAAGATGATGCTCATCTACATCACATTGACATTAACCTAAACTTTTCTATCACTCATCTACATCATTCCCATAGTCATTCATCAATGGTAGGTAAATGAATACTAGTGCATTTTAGATCCATGCCTATATAATGTGGCTGAGCATCGGTATGGTGTGGATAGTCACCCACATTATTTAGGTGGGATGCAGGGTACTAGTGGGTACCCACATGCATGTTTGATGTTGATGTGGACCACTTGATTACATCATAGGTATCTCTGATGAGTGCCTACACCATACATGTAGTCACCCATATCGAGCTAAATGCCTATAAATATGCCAAATGCACCTCATTTTGTACTTTTTGCAATTTCTTGCTCTCCTCCATGGTTAAAATTTTTGCACTCTTTTCCCTAAATTCCAAAACTTTATTTTCATCCATGGCTTCCATTTCTCATACCTATTTTGATGTTGGCATAGAGGTAACCAAAAAATCCAAACTCACTTTACAAAATTTGATGTGCACCATCATCTAAAGGCTTCTATAGAAATAAGATACATACAATGATTAGGTAAAGCCTTTTAAGTTCAAAAACATTATCTATGTGCCTCAATATGAGAAATATATTAATTTTCTAAATGTTCTCTTACAAAGCTTTGATACTGCTTCTTCCACATTTCACATCACCTTAGGCTCCTAAAATGTTTTGTTTGGAATCCATCCTAAAGATATTTAGAGATTGAAAGGTCTACCTTACAAAGATGGGGACCTGGTCACTAGAAAGGCCTTATTGAATGATGAGGATAAAAAGTATTTGGAGTCCCATTACTCACTATAGGTGGATGGTATTTATTGTAAAATTTATAATTGCTCATTTTTTACTAGTTTTACTTCTATTAGTTTGAACTTGTTTTTTTTTTTTATAGATCCTCAATGCCATGGTAAAATAGGGCTAAGAATTTAATGTATTAAAAATCCTTTTCTAATGGGAAATATTAAACTTTTCCAAGCAAGAATTGTTTTGTAGGGTAGATCATCGGATATTCCATTTTGGGCTCTAGTTTATATTCTTCATACTTTGGGAACTCAACCATTGGAATGGTGCACTTTTATTTCCAATAGAATAAAAATGATTTAAAATCTACTTTGAAAAATAAACATACTTAGTTTTCTTGTTGTAATTATAGCATTTCATTTTACTATGAAGTGATTTTGGATTTTCAAGAATCCTCTATTCCTTCTTCTCTCAATCCCACAATGTTTGTTAATGGACTCTCCCTTGAAACATAGGAGGTTAGTTGGAGTTGTTTTTTGAGACTGTTTGAGCTTTGTACTATATTTATTTCAAATAATTTCATAAATATTGATCTAGTTAATTTTAAATAAAAAATATCTTTTAGTGTAGAAAAAATTAAATGAAACACTTTTCATAAGAAATGCAACAACCAAGGGATGTCAACCTCCTGAGGCCACAACAAAAATAGACATGGAAGAGGATGCATAATTGACTTTGTAGATACCTGAATAACAATTGATAAGAAGAAAAATAATGTGGAGTTTGATTACACCTCTGGCACAGCCCTCCACTTATGTTATTTATATAACTTCATAAACTATCTTTGATTTAATTGAATACTCTTTTATCATTGTAGTATTTTAACTCTATTATATATATAGAGAAGCCCACATAATCTATATTGTAAACACTAGGTGGGTCTGGGAAAGATTTGAAAATTCCCTAGTAATAACAAAATTAATAGAAACAACAAAAATAATAGCCACAACAACAAAAATAACAAGACACACTAAATGGATCTAATTTTTTTAAATTCTAATATTATATTAGTTTTTTTATTAGTCATTTTAGTGATTTTAATTCCCATTTATAGGTCATTATTATCAATGGAAAAAATTATTTCCACCACCACCACCCCATCATGGCATTATAATTACTAGTATTAGGAAATGTTTGTTTATCTCAGCTCAGAGTAGTGGCATGGTTCAGGTCACAACACTGGAGTTTCCAAAAAAATTTCTTGGTGGTCTCCCCAGTGTAATGGGGACCACATTTATTCATGGTATTGTTCTAGATGAAGAGTATTTGGGCATTGATAGTGGCACATCCATGGTTTTTTAAACCCACATGATATCATATAGGGATATCAGCCCATGGAGCCTTCACAATGACCTCGTACACCCAATTATCCACCTAACAACATTGAAGGCAGTCCTGTGTAGGAGATTCCCTAAATAGATAAGCGATGTACTTTTTTTATTTTTTCTAATTTATTGGAAGAAAATACTAAAGCTTATGTAAATGATTTTATTCTTCCAAAACTTGATGAATTGAGAACTTGGGAGCATCAGACAAAAGTATTAAGTTAGGAAATAAATGCCTATTTACATAACCACATTCAATGCAATCAATTGTATGCAAAGGTGGAGCATCAACCAACAAAAATTGATATTTTTTCAACCAAGCAGTTTCAAGAAGTATTGTGGTGAATATTAGTTTTAAAAATGATGTTCTTGATATCATGTTAAATAGGCTTAAGAACTTGAATGCATAATCCCAAGCATATTATAATAAATGGGCAAAAAACAAAATCTTGGTGGACCTTGTGAATGTGGAAAAATAAAAATTTGTGATAAGATTCTTTATGGTTTTTTAAATTAAAATTTATTTTAAAACATTAAACTAAATAAATGTTTTTTGATCATTTGAAGTCAAAATATATAAATCTAAAGAACCAAGTTGTTGTCCTTGACATGCATTTAAATAATGCATGTAAAATTATTTTTACATAAATTTATTTCAAGGAAAAATTTGTTTTATTGAATAAACAAAATAATACATTAAGGAAAATAATTTGAGAAAATGGCTTAGATCCTAATGTTTTGTTTAAAAATAAAGTTGAAGTGGACCCATCATTACTTTCAGTGGGAGATGTTGCTACAAAAGAATGGAAAAATCTTGCCAATATACATTTTGCAGTGAAAGATCTCTAAGATTATGGGATCCTAATCTTTATAGACAACATGACCACTACCAGTACCAACCAAAAATTAGTGAAAGAAAAAAAATGATCCACAATCATTATGAGACTTTAAGTTTAGTGTTATTTTGTAATTTCTTCCATACTGTTGTTTTTTAATTAATGGAAATTGAGGTTTGAGATCAGAGCCTTGAGTTATTTTATGCTTATGTTTTTTAATTACTGAAAACTTATGTTTTATAAAATTAAAATATATTTTGTAATTATGGATTCCTTACTCATATTAGGCTACGATGTGTAATAATTTGATGCAATATTCAATTAGTTTAATTTATAGTAAATTTAGTTTCAAAGATATTAAAATATTTTTTACCATTTCATTTGATTAAATAATATAAATTTAATTCAAAATGTCAAAAAAAATAGAATGCTGAATATGTACTATTTTTTTGTAACTTGTAATGTAAAAAAATGCTAAAGAATACTATTGCAGAATACTGAAGATAGGATAATATCATTTAAGCATATCATAAAAAACTTAACTAAAATTGAATCAATTAAGCATTTCAAAAATATTATTCAATAGTTTGCATATACATATTACAATGTTATAAACTAACACTTAGGTATCTCAAACAACCCTTTGCTAACCCATGCTTCATTGCTAACATTTGTATGTCCTGGTTCACTAGCATTTATAGTTTCACTATCTTCTTTTGTAGTTGTATTCGTGACACCTATTATTTTAATTAGATTACTCAAAAATGAAATTTCTTTATTATATGGAAACATATCTACTTCATAACATGAAACATACAACCTTAAACATGTCTCAATATTTTTATCCAATCTATTTCGAAGCCCTGATTTAACAAAAGATAATGCACTAAATACCCTTTCATTTTCCATGGACCCCAAAATCATTGTTTGACATAATTCATATAAATAAAAATATTCACTAATTTATTCCTATAGAACATTGCTCTGATATATTTTCTTCCATATCTTGGTACTATAACCTATTTCTATTAGTTCAATTAACAACTGATATTGTTCAACCATTGTAAGTCCAAAAAGCTTTAACTATTTTTTAGTAAATTCTTTTGAAAAATACCCTTAACTTCATCTCCATTTATTTCCATAGACTTAAAATATTTTATGAGATAACCCATTTATTTGATAAATAAATTACTTTTTGGTTCTTGACCATTTGTATTGTTAAAAAATGTAGGATTCACCACCCCCATAGCTTCAAGAAACTCATCTCTTTGCAAACAATCTCCAATTTTAGTAGATAAGATTTTTTAAATGTCTCTCAATTAATTCACATGTCACATATGACATTATCATATAGAACCCTTGTTACAGGTACTTCAAATTCTGATCTAACTACATTAGTTTGTTTTTAGAGAGTGTGTAATTTTATCTCCTTTCCATTAACAAAAACACAAAGATGATCATGAATATTTAATTTCAAATAGTTTTGAGGGTCCTTTATATTTTTTAAAGTTTTCAAAATCTCAAATATTGGTCTCTTAAAAATATCATTTGAGTAGTATAATATATCAAGTGATAAATAAACTTGTTTCCTTAACCTTGTAAAGTCCACAATATATTTTAATATCTCTTATGCATGTTTCATCAAACAATGCATTTACTTCTACATGGGAAAAATACCACATAATGTTATAAAATTTTATAAATATGTCAAGTGGTTCAATAAATCTTTTGCCTTGTCAACCTCCATCCTATACTTAAACATAAAACCAACCAATGATTGATATTCTTAAAATATTCTACATGTAGGCTCATACATTGAAATCTATCTAGTATCTACATATTTTAATATTTTCTTCCATTAGTCACTCTAATTTTAAAATTTTGAAACTCTAAAAAACTTTTTATATTTCATGTCATGTATGCATGAAAATCATAGATTAGCTCCTCCACTTTTATGACATTTTTGAATGTGCTTACAATTTTATAAACAAGATTCATTATATATGCCATGTAATGGATTAGATTCATGTATGGGGTAAATAATGTTTTCAAGTGAACAAAAAAACCTATTTTATTCCCCTACATTACTAAGTATGATCCAAACCAACACACACCAACTTAGTACCTATATCATGGTAACTCATCCTAGTAATATCCATCAAATTATAAATAACCAATTTTCAAAAGTTTTCTGCATTACAATTTTTAGTCATTTTATGTATAGATAAAACGTGAGGTTACCTTGAATGAATCTAAAATGTACATACATGAATGTATACCCATGGTGTGTTGTCAACTACTGTTACCTCATCAATGGACAGTAATATGAACCTTATTGATTTTAATTTTTCTTTCAAATCCTCTTTTTCAATCATTGTGAGGCACTTTACCATCTCCCAAGCACTAGTATCAGACCATTGTGATTGTGAAATGTTGTGCAATCCAAGTTTCTAAAATAAAATCTTGTAATCTAAAAAAACAAAGATTAGTCTTGCTCTTTTTATAATGTGATATAAATTTAAAAATTGTATATTTTTGGCAAGCAAATTAGACTAAGTAACCTTTCCAAATTGAGATTTAATTGTTCCTCCTTTCTCAATGAGGTGAAATTGATGTTTATAATGATTAATATACTATGTTACATAAAATTTATGCATTCACTCTTTTTAATTTTTCCATCTCACTATTTTTTGATATTTCCATCTTTGTCTTTTACTGATTCATATATTTTACCATAATGTTTTTCAATTGTGTCTAGCTTGAGTTGCATTTTGTGGTCCTTTCTAAGATTCTAACTACATATTGTGTATTTTCATTTTGTTGGTGTGTTATTAATATTTTTTGTCTCTACAAGTTCAATAAATGGGTATTTAGATTCCCACTCACACTGAAATGACCTTCTAATTATATATGTATTTTTATTATTTTACATAATTTTTTGGTGCCTTTTTCAATTGAAGATTATTTTGACTGCATATCAGTATCATTTAGAGACTATGTTGGGTGATTAGATATCTCATTTGGTATTGGGAACTCATCATTGAAATCACTAATTATGATGTCATATCTTAATTTCTTTGAATTTAGTGGGACAATGTGTATTTATTTTTTGAGTGACTTTTTTTGTGACTTTTTTTGTGCCTTTTTTAGCTAGAGATTGTTTTGGATATTTAGTAGTCTCATCTAAATATTATTTTGGGTAAGTAGATCTCTAATTTGGTGTTGGAAACTCATTATTGACACCACTAGTTATGATGTCATATCTCTATTTTCTTAAATTCAATGGGATAGTGGGTATTTTTTGTGAGTGAATTCTTTTAGGGGATGTATATATCCAAAATCATTATACAAGTCTTCAATAATTTTATCATTGAATTCTACATGGAAAAAAATTGTATAACATTACTTTTTAATAAATGTCAATACTAAATTAAAAATAAATAAAAATCATTAAATCAAATAATATTTATAATATAGTACCTATGTTTGGCATTTCATTCCCAAGTTTGTCTTCTAATTCAGGGATATCTTCGATACCTTTATCAATAGGTTCTACACGAAATATTATTGTAAATATTTTCATTATTATCGACTCTTGAAAAAAATATTTAATTAATTAAAAAAATAGTATTCTATGAGTTAGTACCTCTGTTTGGCATTTCAAATTTATGCCTAGGTATGTCTTCCTATGGATACATTTCTTCAAAAGAGTTATCAGTGGGTTCTGAATGCAAAATAGTTTAATACATTTTAATTATTTTTAACTTTAACATAAGCCAATGAATAAAAATCTTTAGTTAATTGAAAATTTAGTGCCTATGTTTGGTATCTGGCTAAAATAAGATAATAGGTTATTTTGTTTTTAAATTTCTTAGAGGCCTTAATTTTTTTAATAGAATCCATATAATCAATTTTATATATCCATGGATGAAAGATGATTAACAGTAAAATGAAGATGATTGACAATTAACAAAGATGCTTGATCAATGAATAAGAAATCACAATAATAATCAAACACGAGGGCATCTAACCAATTGATAGTAGAAAATAAGTGCCTAATTATAGCTTGTTTACATCTAACTGTAACTTGTTGGTAATTGATAGTAGACTATGACCCTATGGGTGCTTTATTATATCTTTCTAATGTTTGATAGGAGATAATTGGTGATCGCTCATAGACTATCGATATTCACCCATAGACTGATGATGTCTACTCACAAAATGTTTATGTCTACTTGTAGACTACCAATGCCCACCCAGAGACTACATCCACCCATTGAATACTAGCATCTAGTGATAAACTATCAACATCCACCCATGGATTGCTATCATCCACTCATAGACTATCAATATTTGATGGTAGGATGTGGGTGAATAATGGTTGGAGGTGGATGAATGACAAGTTACTTATGAGTGAAAAATCATAGTATACTGATGGATTATGGTAACTTCTAAGTGGATGATAGAAGGATACTAGTAGATGATAGTAGGCTATAGTCAACCACCCACAACCTACCATCAGGCACCCATGCTAGCAAGATATAGTTAGACACTCATAAATTACCCTCATGTTTAATTACCATGATGACACTTAAATAGAAATAAATAGTATTATAGTTAAAAAATACTCAAAATTATATTGTAAAAAAATCATTGCCTACCTTTATGGAAACTTTTGATTATTAAAGCCCTCTTAAGACCTGAAATATAAACCACCAAAAAAAATTCCTAAATTTGTCTGATGGTATGTGGAAAATTATTTTGTATTGGATTTTGAGGTACTAATGAATTACATTTATATGAGGAAATTTATATTCAAATTTAGGCAAACCTATCCTCAAAATTAAATTTAACCCCAAAAATTTAGGTGACCCTAACTTTTCATCCACTCCACAAAAATCACCAAATACTAACTTTGAAAAATGGAATATTAATAGATTAACAAAGATTCACCACTAAAAAAGCCATGGATCCACAATATCAAATTCTCTTTTTTGATATTTTTGTACCATTTGAGTGTGATAGGATGAGGATGGATGGATGGAATATGCTTCTCTTATATATAGGCTAAGGATGAACCTTATTCCATCTAGTAATAACTCAAACTATAAGATCTAATATTTACTGAGGGTGAAGAGTAAAGGTAATATGGGAGTGAAGATAATAAACTAGTCAGGGTGGACGTAGAATAAAAGGAGTCTTCTAAGACCTTTTTCATCGAGTATTAACTAGAGGTAACTCAGAGTGATCCAAGTAGCAATTATCTTCATAAGAATTGGACTCACATGAGTGAGGACCAATGTGTAAAATATGCTTGGCTCTAACATGATCCATGAGAGGTGTGACATACATGTACACTTTTATACTAATAAATGGTAATAAGAATGCTAAGCAAACCATAAGACTTCATACCATAGAGTAGAAAATTGAATTTGTCATGATAATCATGATGATAGGTTATAAATTAAAAACTGAGTAGATGCTAGAGATAAGAAGGGAAACCCTAATGGTGTATTAGGGTTTTGAAAATAATATATTCAAAGTAAGTTAGTTTCACCAAATATTTTAAAATTTTAGGATTTAATAAGTGTAAATCTTATGTTTATTAAAGATCTAAGTAGACTAAATTATGGAAATAATATGCAATAAATGCAACCATTGATTTGTTACATAATTAACTAGCTTTAACTTTTTTAAAAATAATAATAAATAGTGTAAGTAATAACTTAGTTAGAAAAAAAATAAGATGATTTGGGTGCTAAAAACTAAGGTAAAAACTGGTTTGAGTGTCATAAAATAGATCTGTGTCAGAACCCCTCCTAAATAGTAGCATCATAATTGGATAGTAATGCCATAATTGGAAATGTGGTGGTAGTGTCTTAATATTAGTGATAATGTCTTTTATGCAAGACTATCTTGAACTTCTAGGTGCACCTATGTCTAGATATCTGAGGTTTGTTACTACATGCATTAGTATTAAAACCTTTTATTTTACTTGTAATGACTTATTTAGTGAGCAAACCCTAATCTTCCATGTAGATAGGGCATCTAGTTGAATTAAGATGAAAAACATGTTTCTTAATAGGGTAGGCTAAACATCATCAACACCTCGATGTGAAGAGATTTCCTACATATCAATACTCTAAGGAGGGATCAATCCCAATGTAGTTCTCCCCACCTAAGTGCTGGTGCAAGTACAAGTGAAGTTAGTATTATAGTGGAATTGAGTGCCTTTAATGTGCTTGAGATTGTAAATCTACATAATTTGAGCTTAAGACTGTTGTAAATGGTGGTATGCAAAAGTAGGAAAGAATAGGGATTAATAACCTTAATTTTACACTAATTATTCTAATTTTTAAGTGTATTTTGAATATAATCTCGATTTAGTGGTTAAAGAGCTAAAATTCATGTATTTATATTATTTTGATGATTGTGTAGGTGATAAAAAAGGTCTAGACCAACCCTAAGAGGTTTTAGTTTTGAAAATATATTTATTTGGAAAAACAAGGGGTAAAGGACATTAACACCATTTTGGGGACACTAGATCCATGTGGTGTTAGTGTCCCTATTATGGTGCTAGTGTCTAGCTAGTAGGATACTATGAACAAAGGCTCAAGATTAGGAAATGAGGGTTTGAGACTACTTTAGAGCCTGCACAAAAGGATGGATAAGTATGATAATAGGCTCTAGGATAGGTATAAGAATAAGATAGGGATAAGTAGTCTCAAGTAGCACTCTTAAGACTCAAATACCACTTTTAGGTGATTAGAGCCTCTACTCAGCCTAAAAAACACATAAAACAAAGGGAAAATGGGGAGAAAACTAGGTAGGAAAGATAAAATACAAGATAGGTATAAAATGGGACCTAAGACATAGAAACCATGCATAATTAATAGCCTAATGCATAATTATAATATAAAAACATATAAGTGTCATATAATAGTTTAAATTGACATTAAAATTACTCTTGGAGCTAATTTAATTGTCTACATAAAGCTACACTTTTGTGTGTACATGAACATTAATATATATATTAAAGTTTACAAATTATGTGTACCAAGGAGGGTCCATGGAAGATGTTCTAGACAAAATATATAAGTATTCTCAAATTCAATATAGGAATGGTAGTGATCTTCAAGTTAAAATTAGACTTAGGTTACTTTATTTACACCATGAAAATCCATGAATATCCTAGAATAAACATCCATGATCCTATGTTTAGGATATTGAAACATATGTAATTGTAAACATGTATGAAACAATTAAAAAATAATAATGTATATATAAATCTGTAATGAAAGAACTTCTAAAATTAATGAGAAAAAATGAAAACTAGGAAAAATACACTTGATTTTATGAAAGTGAAAAGCCTCTATGAAATGTTTGTATTGGAATCTATACTGTATCTAAATATGTGTATCTTAGAGTGAGATGGAGTCTAGTATTTTGCATACCACTATGTGAAAACTTCCATGATGGGGAGAAAGGAAAAATAAATTATGTGCCACCACATGAATGCTTCTAAGTGTGGAAGCAAGGGGCTATTATGTTGTGTATCACCATGTGATTAAAATATTGGAGAGGGAAATTAGGTGGATCATATGTCCCATTTTTAGGTTTGGGATGAACTTGTGATGTGGGATGAACTTGTGAATTAATTATATTAAAATAAATGGATTACACATACCATGTTTGAAACAAGAAAAATAGAACACTAATGTATAATCATAATAATACGTCATCATGAAATCATGTATGTAATAATAATCTTTAATAATGTGTATTTGAATCTAAAAATGTAATGGAAATTATAATTGCATGTCCATGTATGGTAAAGATATAGTAAATGTAGGTGTATAAGTAGCATAGCCCTTTGTGGGAAATATATAATCAATATATAAAAACTAGTAACAAATTACCCCATGATGGGAAATGTATCAACAATGTAAGCATGGTACTAATGGGTTTCCCATATATAGGAAAAATATAGTCAATATAAGGATATAAGTATCATGCCCATAAATATATAATTAATAAAACACAAATTATGTCATGCCTTAGTATAAGTAAGATATACTAAATAAATTATTAAGGTAACATTCCCTAATATAAGTAGTGTATAAGAATATATATATTAAAATAAAATATACACAATAAGAATTTATCAAATAGATTCGTGATAAGAATCATGGCAATATATACATGAAAAATATAACAAATACATGATATGGATCACACTAAATAAATGAACATTATGCATGATATATATCATGGCACAAATCATATATAAAAATATGAGTACTCAAAGAAATAAGGTATGAAAAACATAATTTAAACATTCCATACTCAAATTAAATATATCAAACAATGGTAGACACATCAAGTAATCAATGATATAAAAATAAAACAAAAACAACTACATGACATATAGTATATAATGAAAGCATCCATAACATGGAATAAAATAAAATCACATCATTAAATAAGAATATGAACAAATCACATTAGGTATATGGAAAATAAAATAATAACACAAAATAATAAGAATTTATATATAATACATCAATAAATGAATATGAAAATGATCACACAAATGTATACACTAGGAAATATATATGATTACATAAAATTTTAATATGATAAAGTAAAACACCAAAGATATAACCTAATACACTACTGGGAACTATCATTTAGGATGTCCCTATAGGAATAATGAAGGATTCCCTCAGCCAAATTTAAATATGTAATCATATGTATATTCATGTATATATTGCATTTATCTCAATAATATGATTAGTAGTATGTGTGTAAATAATATAAACTATAGAATTTATAATAAAATATAAATGTATCAGGTCACACACCCATGTTAAATGCAAAATATAAAGACAATTTTTTTAAAAGATGTTTAATAGTCAAAAAAATTAACCAAATATGAATCACTTAAATGAGTGAAAGTGAAAATAATAAATAAGGTATAAATTCCTACTAACTATAACTTACCTCAAAAACATTCTTAATGGGGCATGTGACCTCAACATATAATGTGTTGACATCATGGGTAAATTCACATAGTATTTTGGGATGGGATGTAAAAAAAAATAATGTCCAAAAGAAAAATAAAATAGAAAAATAAATTAAATGGAAAGACCATAAGACACACACACACACACACACACACACACACACACACACACACACACACACACACACACACACACACACACACACACACACACACACACACACACACACACACACACACACACACACACACACACACACGAAGAAGGGACCATTTGAAACTAATTAGAAAAGATTAAATTTGAAACATATAAACCATGATAGGAAATAGAGAAGGAATAAAAAATAAATTCCAACTAATATATTAAAATGAATAAGGAATAAGTCAATTAAAAATTAAGATAAGAATAGTGAAGGAACTCAAGAAAATTAGAAGTATCCAAAAGTAAGGGAAGACCAAAGGATGTAAAACAAACAAGGAAAAGGGATAAAGAATAAATAAGAATTTTTAAAACATAAATGTTCAATAAAATAATAAATAAATCTAATGCAATAAAATGAAGAAAAAACAAATAATCATGGTAAAAATAAATGAAAATTCTGTAAATGAAATAGATATGGCTATGTGTAAACATATTAGGTTAGCAAACAAGGTGACTCAATAATGTTGGATGAATCATATTTATACTATATTTAAGTGGAATAAATCATATCCTTAAGTGAAATTCTAGTATGTATACATATCTATGAGTTTAAAAATAATAAATTATTATCATCATTAGTACCTATATCATCTTGACTATAAGAATCATCAATGTAATCATAATAATTATAACCATCATCATTGTAATAATTATCACTATAATTGTGTTATATTTTGAAACCTATTTTAAATTATTACACTCCTTTATTTTAATGCTATCTTTTAAAGACTAGATAGTTTTAGGTGCTTTGTCTTGAATAGGTACAAGATGATGTGATAATATTGCAATTTATATGCACTTATTTGAGGTCTTATGATTAATTTATAATTAGGTAAGTATTTAGGTAATAAATTATAATAAATTTGTGGGGGAGGATTATATGTATTTACTTTGATAGTGATCACTCTATTTTCATGAATATATTATAAGAACTAGTGTAGTGTTCATGGATTTTTTCATTTGATTAAGATATGGTTTTCCAAGAAACATGGCATATGTTCCTTTATCTGGTAATACATGAGGATAAACTAGGATTTTTTTATGACCCATTATGTTGGGTAAATAAATGCATCTAAGTGATTCCCTACTAATTCGATCATATCCTTTAATAATAATTGTAGTTCCCACTAGATCCATTTGAGTATATCCAAGACTAGTAGCAAATCCCATCATGCACACAATTATAATTTTACCATTACCAATAATAATTCAATTTTTTATCCTTAAATGTGTTTCAATGAAATCTAATGTGAATATTAGTCCATTATTAGATTAATCATTTCAAATTTCATGATCACATAATATAATTGAAGGAGGCTCTTTATCACTATATTTATCACACCTAGGAATCCATCAAGTGGAAGAGAATTATAATATTTTAATGTTCATATTTGACCTATAATATGAACATTGTATTAGTATTTTTATTGAGTGGAATTATTTGGTAGAGTATTTATAAATATTTTCAAATGTTGATTTTGTTTTTCACTGATTAATTTAAAATACTATGGAGACCCTCTACATAAATTTGATTAGTTTGAATCATATCTTAAATATTTATTTTCAATGTGATGAATTTATTTGATGAATTTAAAAAGTATATGATAATCAAAATATTCATTAGTTTATAGTTCTTAATAAAGGGTCATGATTTTTTAATCTCCCTAATATGAGGTTAAGTAGACATATTGAAATTAGGTAATCATTTAAGAACATTTCAAGGACTTTCTTTCAATTTTTAAAATTGTCTTCATTATCTTTGTTGTAATAATAATATCCTATTGGATGGTTTCTCCACCACATTAAATACATTCTTTTCTTCAATTTTAGATTGGAAATCATTTTCACTAATATTATCCTTAAAAGGTTATTTTCCTTTATGTTTATTTCCACTATAGGTAGAGACATTAGTCTTGTATGTAAGCATATTCACCTCTAAAAGTTTGATCTCATAGTTTTTAACCACATGATAAATATTATTGAAATATGGATAAGTATTGAAGACCAATTTGTCTTTGGTGGGTAAAAGAAAAAAAATTGTAACTCTATCAATAACTAGTGAGTCATGTTTTTAACTATTGTCTTGAATCTAAACACATACTCACTAGTAGTCTCATTAAGACCTTGTTTGAGTTGAGAAATTTATAAAAAGTGACCTTAATGATTATGTATATAAAAAATGGGTAATAAATAATTATATAAAGTAGTTAAATAATGTACAGGTCCATATGGACATTTATAACACGAATCAAGATCAAATCCTTAAGGCTTATACGAAATAACTTATTCAAAAATTTATCATTATGTGAAATATATAGAAAACAAGAATATAAATACTTGACATGATGAGAAGGATCCTATTTACCATTGAATAATAAAAAATTAGGAGCCAAAAAATCTATAGAAAAAGGGTAGGTAATTAAATAATAATCCAAGGTATTTAGTAATATATATTTTAAAGTGACCTAGGTACTTTGATTTTGAGAGCCTCAAGAGAGAAATTTAACTTTTTATTTAATATAAAAAATGGTTTCATAAAGGGGTATAACTTTAGGGTATCAAAGAGAAATTGCATTGATATAGGTCAAAATAGAACAAATGGGTAATTGAGAAAAATGATTAATAAGAGAGGAAAGTTGGGAAACATATTGAAATCATGGAGGAATTTTAGAAGAAAAATTTATTTTTTACCTTATTTTTTATTAATTTTAACCTAAAAAAGATAAAAACTATGTGTATTTCATATTTCTTAGAATATAGCAATAAGCATAAATTTGAATGTAAAGGACTGAAGTTAATTTAACAATTGAACTTTCTAAATGTGTAAAATATAAAAAATGATATAATACTTAGCTATTAACTTATTTATAAAGGATTGAGAATATAGGTAGGTGATATGAAGGATGGAAAAATAGACTATGGGTCACTCAAATTAGACGCTAGAGTTCAAGTCTCACCTGGACACTAATCAAGATCAAATCCTTAAGGTTTCTATGAAATAACTTATTCAAAAATGTATCATTATGTGTAATGTCTAGAAAAGAAGAATATAAATACTTGAATGATGAGAAAGATCCCACTTACCATTGAATAATTAAAACTTAGAAGCCAAAAAATCTATAGAAAAAGGGTAAGGAATTAAATAATAATCCAAGGGATTTAGTAATATATATTTTAAAGTGACCTAAGTACTTAAATTTTAAGACCCTTAAGAGAGAAATTTAACTTGCTATAACATATAAGAATGATTTCATAAGGGGTATAAATTTAGGGCATCTAAGACAAATGGCATTGATATAGGTCAAAATGGAATAAATGGGTAATTGAGAAACATGATAAATAAGAGAGGAAAGTTGGAAGCATATTGAAATGATGGAGGAATTTTAGAATAAAATTTGTTTTTACCCTATTTTGGATTAATGTTAACCCTAAAAGTTATTTGTATTTCATATTATTTAGAGTATAACAGTAAACACAAATCTAAATGTAAAGGATTGAATTTAATTTAACAATTGCACTTTCTAAATGTGTAAAATATAACAAATGATAGAATACTTAGTGGTTAAATTATATATAAAGGATTGAGAATATAGGTAGGTGATATGAAGGATGGCAAACTAGACTGTGGGTAGCTCAAATTAGAAGATATATTTCAAGGCTCACCTAGACACTAATCAAGATCAAATCCTTCAAGATTATATAAAATAACTTATTCAAAAATTTATCATTATGTTCAATGTCTAGACAAGAAGAATATAAATACTTGAATGATGAGTAGGATCCCATTTACCATTGAATAATTAAAACTTAGAAGCCCAAAAATCTATAGAAAAAGGGTAGGTAATTAAATAATAATCTAAGGGATTTGGTAATATATATTTTAAAGTGGCCTAGGTACTTTAATTTTTAGACCCTCAACAAAGAAATTTAACCTGATATTTCATATAAAAAATGGTTTCATAAAGGGTCCAGCTTTAGGGTATTGAAGAGAAATGGCATTGATATAGGTCAAAATGGAATAAATGGGTAATTGAGAAACATGATTAATAAGAGAGAAAAGTTGGGAAGAATATTGAAATGATGGAGGAATTTTAGAAGAAACATTTGTTTTTACCCTATTTTGGATTAATGTTAACCATAAACAAGATAAAAACTATGTATTTCATATTGTTTAGAATATAGAAGTAAACATAACTCTAAATTTAAAGGAATGGAGTTGATTTAACAATTGAAATCTCTAAATATGTAAAATATAACAAATGATATAATACTTAGTGTTTAACTTATTTTTAAAGGATTGAGAATATAGGTAGGTGACATGAAGGATGACAAACTAGACTATGGGTAGCTCAAATCAGAAGCTAGAGTTCAAGGTGTACTTGGACACTACCATCAATCATTGTGTTTAAAATTTGATTGTTCTATATGTGTATATATTACACCTATGTTCTAGTATATGCCTCTAAAACTGATTCTACTATTCATATGCGTGTGATTTCAAGGTTTTACTATGCACACAATACCCACAAATATGTATCCTTACTTTGAAACCCTAGGTCCACTTGTAATGATAGAATTAGGCCTAAAAAGGGGAATAAATGTGGGTTGACCTAAATCAAAACTCTCTTTATTGAGTGGTTAAGTATTTCCTACATATCCAATACTATTAAGAGGGAATTCAAACAACATATAGTTTTCCTCACTAGGTAAATGTGTGAAATAATTCTCCTTGAATGTATGTAAATAGTAATATAGCATTAAATACTTGGAAATCATAAACTTTGGCTTAGCTATTAAGGGACTTTAGACTTGGATAAGACCTATTATTTGTGACTGATTGGTAAATTATAAAAAATATGTAGTCTTCTTAAATGTGAAAGTGTTTTAATATACTTACTAAGTGTTTAATAGGTGGGTAATATGCTTACACTCATTTTGTATTTATATTAGAATCTTGAGGTAATTTCTCATGCCATTGACATGCTAGATGGATCGTTGAGCGATTTTAATTTTAAATATGACCATTTTTTGGTGTGAGATGAAACCATAAGATGTAGACATTACTATTAGATGGTATGTTATGAGTTTGATGTTACTATCTATGAGACATGCACGCTGATATAATGAATTGGATATTTCAAAGTAAGAATAAATTAGGGAAATTCTTATAGGTGACTTATATTAAAAATAAAGGATAAGAGCCATGGATAGCATGGGGATGTGAGATAATGGATATTATGAGTCATATATATATATATATATATATATATGTATGTATGTATGTATGTATGTATGTATATATGTGTGTGTGTGTATACACACACACACACACACACACACACACACACACACACACACACACACACACACACACACACACACACACACACACACACACACACACACACACACACACACACACACACACACACACACACACACACACAATACACAAGTCATGTAGGATGAATTAAGGTCAAAAATAACATTTCTAAGTATCTAATACCTAATTTTAGTATCTATAAATTCCCTCTTTTTATTATATTATTTAAATTCAATAGAAATACTAGATTAAATGGATAAATTGATGTACCTAAGTTTATACAACACATATTTTCTCTAGGAGAAGGTAAAAAATGTGTAGCTTACTCAAAGAAAACCTAAATTAAAAATGTAACAATCAATGACCTTAGAATTAAATCTAAAAATGACTAAATTAAAAATTAAATTTTAATAAAAAGGAAATAAATTAAATCTGAAAATGTATAAATTAAAAGTTAAATTTGAATAATAAGGATAGATTAAACTTGTAACTAGGTGAATTATATTTCCATATAACCTATTATAGGCGATGATTACTTATTGTAACATTGGAGAATGATTCCCCTTATTTAACCCTTTAGATTAATTGGTGATGATAAATCCATACTTTTTTTTAAATAATGCAAAGGCCATGGGTTGGGAAGATGAATTCCCAAACCCTCATGAAATAGGGAGTAATTTCAATGATTTTGAGTTGGAGGAGAAAAGAGAAGAAATGACAAAGGCTAATATGTCAAAGGAAACTGTCAAGATGGTTGAGGCCGAGGAGATAAAAAATAAGTGGAGTGAAAGGTGTAGGATATGAAGGGTATGAAATTAAAATGGAGGAAGGAAGGAGAAAAAGGTGAAGATCTTGAAGAGGTGGAAGAACATGAAGAAGAAATACCCTCAGGTGCACCAATTGAGGAAGATTTTAAGTACAAATAAGAGGACATGGGCCTATACTAAGAGCACATCTATGCAGCATTGAAGTTGCACTATAAGAAAGAGGCCATGAGGGCCAAGGGTATGTCCCAAGATGAAATCAATTGAATAGAGGTTGAGGAGATAGAGGTAAGAGAAAATAAATACAAGGGACAAATAAAATAAAGGAAGGCTAAAAAGGAAAAAGCTAAGAAAGAGGAATCATAGAGAAATGCCAAAGATAAGAAGGCCAAGAGGAAGGAAAGAGAGGAAAAATAGCCCAGGTAGAAAGGGCTAGCATGGTGAAGGAAAGAGAGAAGAAGAAGGTTATCACTAACACATAACCTAGAGAGGAAAAGGTACTCGAGAAAGCACCTAACACCTCTACTAGAATTATAAAAGAAGTTACATAGTAGGGATGCCTTAGATTTAAAGGGGTACATAGAAAAAAATAAGGTGATGTTAGTGCATTAGAAAAATAAACAAAGAAGGAATAAAAACCCCATTGGGGAAAAAGGATAGAAAGGATAACACAAAGGAAGTTTATGCCAAAGATCCATGACAAGAGGAGGAAATGGACAAGGGGGAAAAGTACACAAAAAAATTTATTTGAGAGGGAGAAAATGATGGCAAGTATAACACCAAAGAAAAATAATAAAGAGAAGAAGAAGAAGGAGGAGAAGAAGAAGAATAAGGAGAAGGAGGAGAAGGAAAAGGCATAGGTGGAAACACTAGTGCTAGCAAAGAAGAAAAGGAGATAGATAAGGAAGAAGAGTATTAGCCAAGCTATAGGGAAAAGGCATAGTAGGCATTTAAAGATGATAAATTTTATATGATGGAATACATGCCTTTGAAGGCTACCACAACCCTAATGCATAATAAAGTTTCTTAGGTGTTATATTACTACATGGATGAGCCTCAATTTGAGGTTATGAAAAAATAACTTCAACACACCAAGAAGCCAAAAGAGGGGCATTATTATTAGCTTATAAATCCTTGAGATATGAACCCCATAAGGTCAAATAATGCCCTCCTCAAAATGGCATCTAAAGTGGCATGAAAGAACATTATTAATGATGTTCATGCCAATAGTTGGAAGAAGATTGTGCAAGAGATAGAAGAACTAAAAGAAACAAAGATCAAGCTCAAAAGATTGGTTGAGTATGTCAAAGAAGTGGAGCCATCCCTATTAGATGGTGTTGATACTTTAGAGATGAATGTAGTGGATAAGGTATACATAATGATTAAGTAAATGTTTCCTCAAATGAAGCTAGTGTTTGAGGAGCAAGAAGATCCTTGTGAGGCCATAAAAAGAGAGATAAAAAAAAGCTTGATGTGGTAGAATACCTTTTCACCAAATTGGAAGAGGGAATGGAAGAAGTATATGTAATATTTTGAAACTCACCACTCAAAAAATGGTCATCGATGCACACCTTAAAAAGTGAAAGAGGAAAAAGATGCCTTAATTAAGGACTCTTTCACAATGAGCTAGATTGAGCATGTACAAGTTATGGCATAGGTCAATGACTTAAGTTCGAAGATGAAAACTAAAGAAAAATAACTATAAACCCTCTCTACACCTTTCAAACAAAGGTGAGTAAGCAAGGGGATATTTTATATGGTGAGGTAAGATGAGCAAGGGAAAGGCTTGAAGCCTTCAAAAAAAAACTAGAAAGCATGGATATTCTCACCCTCAAGATAGCATCAACTAAAGTATAAGGTTTTATCAAAGAGATCAAGCTCACGATCTAAGGATTTGAAAAATTCAAGGTAGAACTAGAACAAGGTGCACCCAAATTTTGTACATGAAAGATGTTGAAAGACTAGTCTAGGGTGGACTAGTAATTTTTTATGGGGTAATGTGGTCCCCCTTTTTATAACTTACCTAGTGGACCATGCCAACTCATCACATCTCAATGCATGGTAGTTATGAAAATGAATACATTTTTGAAACCATTAGTACCAACTAGAATAATCTTTAAAGATCTTATGCTTGTTAGCAGGCAGTTGCTAGCACCCAAGTTGTAAGGACACGAAACACCGAAAGCACACAGTTGATTACCAAACCAAGCAACTTAATATGCGGAAATTAACCAGAATCACAAGTAACTAGAATTTAGAATAACACATGATATGAGAGACAATACACAACTTGTATTAATACTTATACAGAAAAGAATACAATAAAGAAGATGCCACTTCTTCTCCACCACCTCTTCAGAGGCTTGCCACACCTCAAGTGAACAGTAATTCTCTCCTCAAAGCTCTCTCTCTCAGGTCCCAACACACAACTCAAACACAGAGTTGGTGTTCACCTCCTGTGCTCCATGCACACCACAAGTGCTCCACGCACTCCACAAGTACTCAAAGTACTTCAAGTAGATCTCCCATGAACCTGCAATAACCTGCACCTCAACAGACCATACTTATGGAAGGAACTCCCTTGCCTTCCTCTTTGCTCTATCCGAGTACACACCTGTACTCCAAGTAGATCCTGCCTAATACTGCTCTCTGTTGTGTTGTTGTCCTATCTGATCTTGCACACCTACAAATCAACCTGGTTCTGCACACCTGTGAACCTTGACCTTGCACACACATACACCTGCAAATCAACAATCTTACTTACCATGTAGATCTCCTATAAAGGCCATGCACCTGTGACCAAGATCCTACACACCTGAAGAATCTTGCTGACTCTCCAAAACCAGCACCACCTTGGTACTACTATGGAACTAGGAGGAACACCCTTGCTCACCTCACACACAGAAGGAGCTAACTTTGCTCAACTCAAACTAGAACAAATTTCCAATACAACCATGAGTCTATTATATAGATCTCATCCAAACAATGATTAGACATCTAATTACAATAATTAGATCCATAGCTCTCAGTCTAAAAATAGATCTAATCATGCAAACACTTGGTTCATTAGCTAACTTCCCGTAATAAGCTCACAGTCGAACCACACAAGCGACCGACATCGGTCCCTGTCTGCCTGGGGTCACCGACGCCGGCTGATCCATGACCGACGTCGATTGCACTCCTGTCTTATCCTGCTAATGTCGGTTGGCCAGACCAATGCCACTCTCCATGACACTCTGTAACTCTCCTGCAACCTCCTCCATGTCTACATCAGTGAAGCTTTTAGCTCCACAACCTAACAATCTCCCACTTGGAGATAAACAGTTGCACTGTACCTGTACTTGTACTCCATCTAATCTATTTCTTGGTTTGTATCCCTCTTCAAGATCAATCTTGAAGACAACCCAGCATACATCTCATGGTGTACCTCCTATCATCTAAGTACCCTGCCACATCTAAACCTACAAACACATGTAGTGAAGTCCTGACCCTGCACGTATACCTACTGCTGGTCCCTCTCAAATACCTGAGAACCCACTTCCCCGAATTGGCTCCTAACTCTCTGACAGCTCCCACTGCATGGGAATACTCAGGTCTATACCAGACCTCATGTGATTTTGGACACTGTACCTGTCCAGCCCTTAGTGTGCTCTGGCTCTGCATCCTAAACCTTGCCAACACCTAATTCACATCAGCTCCCACTGGAGACAAAATTAGCCTGTGATCTCCATGTATCCCATGTCAAAGAATTCTGCTACTCCAAACTCCTCATGACATGCCACTAAACTAACCTTACCCTTAGCTCAGCAAAACCTTGTATGTACAATCCTGCTAGCAAAACATACCATCCACATACTGCAACAAAATGATGTTGCGACTCATCATCCACCTGGTAAGACAAACCATAGTAGTTACCCTAACATTGACTAAAGCCATGCTTCATCTTCCACCTATCAAAACCTGTACCACTGTCCTGCAGCTCCTCAAGACCATATACCTAGTCTTCTGTCTCAAGTGTATGTTCACTCTATTCTTCAACTAAGGAATCCATTCATCTCTATGCTTTCATCCAGCTGGCAACCCTACCAAAACTCCCATTTGGTTCTGTAATATCTCCTTGCCATGCTCCCACCTATTTCCTAGATCCTTCCTGCTCTATAATCAGCAACGAGTATAAAGAAGAGGAACAATGAATTTGAGGGCCTACTTACGTCTTCAGTCCTCCGTATGGGTGTTTGAGACTCCTTGACAGCTCGCTGTCCACCCAAAATCCGTTACAGTGACCAAACTCGGTCACTCCACAGTCTGCATCCGACCGACGTTGGTTTCCATGCATCTGTCCCTGACTACCGACCCTACCGACATCAGTGTCCCTGCTACTAATGTCGGTCCTCCTGACCGACATAGATCTTACCTACTATCGACGTCAATTCCCCTAACCGACGTCGGTCTTACCCTGCTTGACATCACCGGCTTCGGTCTGCACATGACCGACATCGGCACCTGTCTATTCGACGCCGGTTCCTCCTGACCGACGTCGGTACCTGTGTTCACCTATGAGTGATGACTTTTTACCCGCGAGCTCCTTTGAATCAAAACCCATGTCTAAACTGCCCTGCTCAGAAGTATCCAGCCACATCCACTGGTCTCTGTCTGCCATCTCCTCCAAGTACACCAAGGCTTTCCAGTTCTTAAGCCTATCAAATATATCTGTCTTCAACTTAAGAACATGCATCTCCTTCTTGCTCATGTGACCAAGCCTACGAAGCCACGTCTCTGCAACAAAAGAAGAATCAGTAATATAAACAAGTAGATAAAGAGTACCTATTTTCTTACCACCAACTAATTCAAGTGCATTCGCTGTGAGAGATCTTGTGCATCTCTCATCACCCAATTTTTATGAAGAAATTAGCCATATCTCCAAACCTGGGACCTGCATGACCTTCATCAACACCTGTGTGTTGGCCGCCTACAATTTCAGCTTCACTTCCCCTTTGCCAATTCTTTGGCAAGGCTCACCAGCTCCTCTACCTAGGGCTGCATGGAAAGAGGCAACCGAATCTTTTGTCCAAGATTCAACTTTATCCAAGAAACCTCTCAGAGCATCCTGTGCAACATAACCTATGACATCTGCTTCTTTAATTCCTTCATGCTGATCTGCTACCAACCAACAATAATCTTTTACCTGCTCTTTCTTTCCATAGGACCGTAAGTAACCATCTGTGCTTTTCAACTCCTCCATTCTTAGCTTACTTTCATTTGCCATTGCTCTGCTCCCACTCAATCAGAAACCCTTGAGAGTGACCTGTAACCAAACACAAACCTGCTTCCTACAACCTTAGCTCTGATACCACTTGTAAGGACATGAAACACCGGAAGCACACAGTTGATTACCAAACCAAGCAACTTAATATGCAGAAATTAACCAAAATCACAAGTAACTAGAATTCAAAATAACACATGATATGAGAGGCAATACACAACTTATATTAATACTTATACAGAAAAGAATACAATAAAGAAGATGCCACTTCTTCTCCACCACCTCTTTAAAGGCTTGCCACACCTCAAGTGAACAGTAATTCTCTCCTCAAAGCTCTCTCTCAAGTCCCAACACACAACTCAAACACAGAGTTGGTGTTCACCTCCTATGCTCCACACACACCACAAGTGCTCCACGCACTCCACAAGTACTCAAAGTACTTCAAGTAGATCTCCCATGAACTTGCAATAACCTGCACCTCAACAGACCATACTTATGGAAGGAACTCCCTTGCCTTCCTCTTTGCTCTATCCAAGTACACACCTGTACTCCAAGTAGATCCTACCTGATACTGCTCCCTATTGTGTTGTTATCCTATTTGATCTTGCACACCTACAAATCAACCTGGTTCTGCACACCTATGAACTTTAACCTTGCACACACATACACCTACAAATCAATGATCTTACTTACCATGTAGATCTCCTATAAAGGCCATGCACCTGTGACCAAGATCCTACACACCTAAAGAATCTTGCTGACTCTCCAAAACTAGCACCCACCTTGGTACTATTGTGGAACTAGGAGGAACACCCTTGCTCACCTCACACACAGAAGGAGCTAACTTTGCTCAACTCAAACTAGAACAACTTTCCAATACAACCATGAGTCTATTATATAGATCTCATCCAAACAATGATTAGACATATAATTACAATAATTAGATCCATAGCTCTCAGTCTAAAAGTAGATCTAATCATGCAAAAACTTGGTTCGTTAGCTAACTGCCCGTAATAAGCTCGCAGTCAAACCACACAGGGGACTGACGTTGGTCCCTATCTGCCTGGGGTCACCGATGCCGGCCCATCCATGACCGACGTTGGTTGCACTCCTGTCTTATCTTGTCGACGTCGGTTGGCCAGAATAACGCCAGTCTCCGTGACACTCTGCAACTCTCCTGCAACCTCCTCCATGTCTGCATCAGTGAAGCTTTTAGCTCCACAACCTAACACAAGTTTTAATGAGAATATTAATGAGTGCTTGTACATGTTGGTTAGAGAGTTCATATGTTAGAGTAATGGAGCCAGTGGCATAACAACCCCCAATGATAGCTTAGCACCTGATGTGCACCCATCCACCCTTACAGCAATATGCTCCTCCACCTATATAAATGATCTTAAACCTAAAGACTAAAAAGGTGACTACTAGTAGTGAAGCTTTATAGGATTAGTTCTAGGATTATACATGCTTTTTGGCTTTCAAACTAGAATTAACACTTCAGAGAATCACCATGTATCACCCATGTTCACCTATGAGCCACTAGGATTATAGTATAACTTAGATGAATGCATTATCTATTTATATAATTTATACTTTGTGTTGACAAACTTTGGGTTAATAGAAATGGGGTTACATATCTTCTTGATTGTTATTCTTTTTACATAGTTTAGCCTTGTTATATGTTTACAACCTAAGTTTATGTGAATAATGATATAGTTTCCCTTGGTATAATCAATTGTGGTGTTAAGGTCTATTCTAGGTCACTAATGGCATCACTATGACATGTAGTGACTTTGAGATGCCTATGAAATCCACTAAGTTTTGAAAATAGCATGTGTCGAGACCTTAATCCCCATGCCTAGAGTGATAACTTGAATAATGAGCACTTGAACATAAGTCATTCCCATGACTTAAATAAGCAATTGAATGACCCTTAACCTACTATGCCCTTAGTTTGTGCCATTAAGATATATATCCAACTAGATATGAGCTTACTCTAAAGACTTATTCCTTTAAATAGGTTGATACCTATTGACCTTACCCAGAATGGCCTTGTATCGATAAACCACCTAAGATGTTTCATAAATGACTAGGTCCCATTGATACCAAGGTTGTGCCATATTTCAACTAGCCCAATGTGGGCCTATTTCCTTCATTATTGTGTTTTGGGTGAGCATATAAAGTTTGTGCCTTACGCAAAATTGATTCCATCATTATAGTGTGTTAAATATTGTGTGCCACATACCTTACTATGCTCGTGCCTAGCTATACCAAGTATATAATTAACTTAGCTTGATTTATAAGTGCATGACTAAGTAAAAAATCTAAACAAATAAACTTTTCTACAACACTAAGACAAAGGCCATGGGTTGGAAAGATAAATTCCTAATCCCTCATCAAATAGGGAGTAATTCCAATGATTTTGAGCATCATTAAACCTTAATTTCACTAATTCATGTAACTAATATCTCACCAATATTATAACCCAAATATGGAAGGTGGGAGACACATATTGGGATTACTATAAGTAATGCCAATGCTGTTGATAATAATTGAATATCAACCTCATTACCTCAAAAAATGAACCAACCATTGTAGATGTATGTATTTATTCAAGTTGCTTATTCAGGGTACCATTAAAAGTGATTGAAAATAAATAACCATAATATTGTGTATGTGCCCCATGAATTGGTTCCAATTGATAATTTTAATAGTGACAACATGACTTTTGCTCATTCCCACAATTGGATATAATAGGTTCCAATCATGATATATAATGTTATGAATATATATGATATTTATGCTAAATATGAGAACATGTATCTCATGATTTTAAAAATTTAATGGATATGCATCACATATTCCCCCATATATATTTTAATATGTGAATATCTAAAAAATTATAACATTTGATATTTTAAAATTGTGTACATATGCATCGCATATACACTAAAGTGTGTCTGATTATACATATATGTCGTTATAATTGAGTACATATGCATGGAATAGTCCTTAAAACATATTTGAAATATGTAATAATATATCAAAAATTTGCTATATAAACCACTTTAAAGTCTTTTAATCTTGTATTTTATACCAAAATTTTAATTTTATGCTTATGGAGGATTAAGTATCTATGATAAGCCCACTAATCTGCCCCACTTTTGAGGTGAGGGATGTATCATGTGAGTCACTTATCTCAAAAGAAAGAGTTAACTATATTGTTTTATGTAGATAGAGATGTAATCATGTAGGATAATGACAACATGTGGAGAGTATGGTATCATAGTAATGCATATGTCATCAAGGCATGTATGCAACATATGTAATACAAGTCATACTAGTGGAATGCCAAGATATATATAAAAATTAGGCACACAATAGTAGCCATCAATGATAAATGAATTTAATAAGAGTAAATAATAAAATGTGCATGATATGTATCATGGAAAAACATACAAATTGGGAAGTGAATGATATGGATCATGGGACTTGAAAACTCAAAAACTGAAACAAACTCAACAAACAATGTCATGGCCATGATGCACAAAATAGAAACACATACAATAGAACTTGTTGAGATAAACACACCCCATTTTCCTAAAAATGTAGACCCTATCAAATTCTAGGTCATTTAACCTAGGATATACCTTACCATTTAATTCACATGATTAAAAACCCTTTATGTGACTTAAATTTTTTAAAACTCTTGTTGGTCCATGACAAATGTTAATGGGTACATTCTAAAATGTTTCATTAATGTATAGTTCATTAGTTTTATAATGCTCTAATTTGTTAAAAAGTGTCCTTACAAGGGGTTAAAATATAAATATCCAAGGTATGATCCCTAATACTCGATCCAAATTACTTAATTAATGTTTTTGAATCATGGTATTACTTTGGATATGTCAAAAATTGTATTCAATACTATGACATACCTTGATTTTAAGTTTTAGATTAGGGTCCAAGTTGGATTTTATACTCAGATTTTATGAATTTAGACTTGTCCCTTTTATTTTATCATGCAGTGTTATAACTTTTGAATTCTCTCCTTTATGAAAGAACCTAATGCTAACTCAACCTCAATTAACATGCAATAATATCACATGCACTGGTCACTCAACCACATAAATTCCCAAACTTTATCAAACATATTTTAGCCTTCAAAAGGTTTATGACCTAGTGATCTAATCACAACATGCCATTTGGCACTCGGTTATGGCCTTCTAAAGATCCTAATATTTTCTCAAAGTTTTGTCACATATGATTTAGTCACTATGTTTTAGCTTACAAAGGAGTTATGACCCAATCAAGACATGCCATGTATCACCTAATTATGGCCTTTTGAGACCATGATTAATTTCAAGAGTACCATGATAAAGAGATCCAATCACATCATGCCACTAGGCACTCGATCTCACCTTTTAAGCCCATACAGTTAAGGTGTAATGTTCAATATCTCAATACTATAATTACATGAAAAGATGACACCTAACAACTAGTCACTCAATCTTGGATGACTGGTTACTATGTAAAAGCCACTCAGCATTTGGAACCAATGGGATGATGACATGTGGACCCTTGATCTCATGGTGATAACATGATCAAAGTAAACCATAAAACCTAGTGAAGGTCAATCCAATCAAAATATGACACATGGAAAAGTGTCATGGTAGTTGGCTCTATTAAAGGTTTCATATAACTGAGCCAAGTGACATCACAAAATAATGAAAGCTTACCACTTGGAAATCTAATAGAGGTTCCAAGGCTATGTAATCCCAAAATAAAAGGGGTTAAGACATGAAATATCAAAGATAAGTGATTTAATCATAGGGTGATACTTGGTAGAATATTTCACAATTCACCTAGATAGCTTAATATTCAAAATAAAAGGATGGAGTGCATGAAAAGGCACCAAGTGTTGATCATGTGTCAATTAAAGCATGTAGGTGGTGCATAAATATCCACAAAGCACTAGTTTTATGTGATAATTAGATTATTATGGAAATAATTTTGGCATTTATAAAACCAAGTCACTTCATATAAAAGTCAAGCCTATGATGATAGGCCACATGGACAAAGCAAAAGTAATGACTGGATGAGTCCTCAAAGTGTATTTTTGAAGCTATTATAATAAAACTAAAGATCCACTTGGGTTTTAAATCAAATAAATTTTAATATACTTGCCTTTTATGACTCGTATCTTTCAGTTAACATTCTAAAATTTAGATTTTAAAGATTTTTATCTTGAGGCACTACATTCACTTTTAGTTATTATTTACTAAGAACTCTAAAGTATTTTATGATTGTTTATAAGAACTTATGTGAATTATTTCTCCATTAATATAATCCATGAGATCTTTAGTAAGAAAATTAAAACCATGGCTGAAGTAGGAACATCTAAAACTAGCAATCAAGAACCATTTCTATTCCTCTACTCTTATGAAAAAAAACCATCTTTTAGGACATGAGTTTTAACTCTATTATATTGGCCACTGAAGACAAAAATTATAATGATTTATTATACCATGGAGAAAGTACACTAAATAGATACAATGATGATGAGGAAGGATTTAATAATGTAGAATATAGGTTGGACATTTTGACACATAAATCTATAGGATTGCATAAGTCTACATCTAATCTAGATGTACTCCCCTACATAGACTTAGTCTACCAAATGCTTTTTTAATCCAGGTGTGTTGATAATATGATTAAGTATTTGTATTTGGGTAAAAACATTGATTTCATAGTTGAGATATACTTTCAAGTTTGTTATGACCTGACCAAACTAGAGATTGTTTATAATTAGGAAACTATCACCCAATGGCTCCAAACACATAACATCATAGAAGTTTTGAAGGATTGGGTAGAGAACAAGGGGAGGTTCGTATGAAAATCCAAAATCAAATAGATCCTCATTAGACAATTTAATAAAGGATTAAGGATTGGGATGGATATTATGAATATGCTACATGGGATTGAGGACACATGCCACATAGATATGAAGTGGGTTCCACTTGTATCAATGATAATAGATGATGCCAAGACTCCTACTTTGGGAGAAATCATATCTTAAAACTTAGAAACATAGATTAAGAAAGTTATGACCAACCAAGGGAATCATTTATATATGATGTCTTACTTGGTGGATGCCATCTATGCTACCTAGAAGTTTACCCAATTCACCAATTGGGATCACAAGCTGAAGTGGACCATGCCCCATATATTATCAAATGTAAGAATCTAAAAATATAAGTAGGAGATAGGGGAAATCACCAAGCACTTATACCTAATTATGTATAGGGACATCTATGAGAGGCATGTTTAGTTTATCAAAAGAAATTAAAACAACCTTAAACACCTTAGGATCATACTAGTACTATCCAAACTACATAGTGATATGGATAATAGGAATTAAGATGGACCCTTTTAGACTACCCACCACAGTGCTAGATAAGCTAGTTGAAAAAGAGATTGGCTTATAATTACTCACAAGAGTGGATGGAATATGCAAGAATAATAAAAAGGACTGGTTCATACTTAGTTATCTAAAATTGGCCAATTTAGAATTGAAAATTAGAAATCTATCATTGCTACCGCTAAGTAAAGACCCTCCTTTAAGTTATAAAGAGATAGTAATAGGGAATATGACCCTAAACATTTAAATTTAAAACACTGTTTCAAGCATAGGGTACATATAAGAATCACATATCTATTGGCCAATTTTATCCTACATATAAAACTTTACCTAGATGGATCATTATTCTAAAAGTCTTGTATGGAGTAAGAAGCTAAACATAGTTTTGATTGAGAAGTAGGTCTAGAAACAGATCTAGAATTGAAATTAAAATGATCCAACATGTTTAAATTATGTTCATATAATATAGGGAGACATAATTAGGTTTTTTCAAAGTCTCATTAGTTCATCAGAGCTTTGAAGGGAGAAAAATGACTTGCACAAGCCTAGAGAAGTTAGACCATCATGCAGGAAAGAATAGGTCAGTTAGCTTGTGCATTTGATAAGTTTATTTAGGAGGCCTCTAAAATAAAAATATCACATGGAGATAACAAATTTCATGCCAAGAATTTACCCTAAAATTTTGGTATCTTGATGAGTTATTTATCTCAAGATATAAGTCTTTAAAGTTGAATTGGCAGAGTGGGTTGCGAAAGGGGACATCAAGTTGAAACCACAAGAAGTAGCTATTTGAATTCAAAAGATTTAAAATGTATTGGGAATAAATATGGAGCCAACAAGTGTCAAATCTCACTTGATCAGATCAAATATCAATGGCATGTAGGTGATAACTCAAGTCAATGTGTCCAAATAAATCTATGGTATGTGTTTAATATTGCAATCAAAGATCAACAACCAGCACAAGGTCAATAAGTTAGAAGATCCACATATTAGATGTGGGGATGATAAATGGCATGATCATGGTGAATCAAAGGATAAATGATGTACATTTGATCAATTTGATCAAGATAGATGAAATGCATTTAACCTTGCATAAAAGATTAATGATGTACATAGGGTCACAAATTCAATGGGCTAGATTGAATGTGAGGCTACCACATGGTACAAATGCATGAACTAGATGAAAAAAATAGAAATATATTGAGGATAAACATGGATCTACTAAGTGTCATGATATAGAATGTAGATCATATATCAATGGAAATGATGAAGGTCAAAGCTAGGAGATTTTTAAGGAAATCAATAGAGCTAAGTTGATCAATTCTTATAAGGCACAAGATGAGAACACATGTCTAAATAAATAAATATTTGTATTTTTGAATATTATAAATAATGTGATAATTATTCCACATAGGCAAACATGTCAGATCAAAGGGTTTGTGAACTCATAGAGCTAAGATCAGATATGATCTAGGTTGAGATAAAGAGGATATTTTAGGATCAAACATCACCATTAAAACTCAATAGAGGTAGAATAGGTATTTTAGGGTCTAATATAGATCAAACACTGGAAACTAGTATTGGGATGGGATCAAACACTTGGTAGATCTTCATTGATATTAAGAGTATAGGAAAACCAATAAATATGATTGGTTTTCATCTATAGTAAGACCTATACTCATAATTTGAAGTAGGGGGTAGATGTGTGATTATAGAGGAGTGTCTCATTCGTTGACATAGTAATATCCTTGACAAATAGGTATCTAAAAATTCTAAAAAAACATAGTCATGGCTCTATCAGGTCTAAATATATGAGGATTTTATCCTTATAATAAATCTAGGTGAAAGATGGTGTAGAGTTCTAAGGGGGAGATTTCAGGATTGGAGAGTGTATTTAGAGAATTTATTGAATTTTAAGGGCTTTAAAGATTTATAATTCTTGATTGATCATGACTCATCATTATAAATAAATTATCATCTTTTATTGTGCTTCTCAACCAATAAAAGGGTTCAAGGTCTATTGGGACAAATAAAGGTAAATATGTTAAATAAAGGACTAGTCTTGATTTGATCAAAATATGGTTGAGGATTAATTGAAGGGTATGGAATCTCATAAATAAATTATAATGAGGTGCTCCTTCTCTCCCCTACCTTTTCTCCTATATCTCCCTTTTATCCCTCATTGTAACTCTCTCTTAGATTTTTGACTCTCATAAGGACTCTCTAATTTTGAATAGCAAGAGACTCTCATTTGATGAGGCTAGACCCTATCAAAATTTGTATGAAAGACATCTTGAAGTAATAAATAATTTATTTACCTATCTCTTGCCCTATGAATTGTGTTTAGTAATATTGTGCATGATGTCATTATGAAAGAGAATCTTCCATGTCCATTGTCCTTCTTTCTTGCCTATTTTTAGGTGTTTTTAAGTTAGTTACAAGTTTAGGCTTGTGTTCTTTCTACCATTAATGGATGCTTGGTGTGAGTATTAGAATTCTTATTTTATTCCTTAATTACTTGGTGAACCTAGTTCATGAAACGCCTATGCAAATTAGCTATATTATGAGATTGTGTGAATTAACATTATCTTAAGCTTCATTAGTGTAATTTTCTTGCTTATATGAGTTCTCACTCAAATTCGGTGCATCACCTATTTAGATTCATTAGTAACCCTATTCCCCCCTTTATAACCCTTTTCCCAATAGAATCATTAGTCTAGGTGATCCATTAAGAGGAATCTGACCTTCTTTAAAGGTTCAACCTCACCATATGACACCCACATCCTAAGGTTATTCCCATTATGTAGTTTAGTTGGGGAAAGCCTAAAGAAATCCCCCCAAGGGTGAAAATCAAGCCTAAAATAGTTTTTGGCACACCAGGTGGGACCCACTTTCAAATAATATTGGTCAAGTTTGATGCTAGTTTGATAAATTTCCAAAGTCTATAGCTTTCATGCAATTGTATCCAGTGACTCCAAAAGCAAAACTCAACATTATGGTGTAGATCAGTAGCTATCTTTCATGCCAAAGGTGAATACAAGATCAGATTCTAGAGGTATTCCTTTTGAGTTTTTTGAATTACCTTTTAACTCAATAAAAAGGATAAGATTTGCTAATACACATCCATATAAAGGAATCTTTCCTCCTAAATCGATTTCAAAATCTACCTCTACTAGAAGATCTTTTTTATCCCCTTTCATTACCATTGCAGCTCCTAGAGCTTTTCTTTTTGTGGCTTTCAATGACTAGAGTCCTTTAGACCTCCAAAAGTATGATACTATTCTATTAGCATCTCTTAAAAGTGTCCCTTATTTCACTAGAGACCATTTACAACCCCTTATGAACACCTTAGAGATAGCCAATTTTTGCAATATTCATGATAAAACTAGGGAAAATGTGGTTATTAGGCTATTAGACATCTATTTCAAGAGTAAAGATTTGGATTGGTATAAAAACCTTACTACCAACTCTATCACATCATGGGATTAGTTTGGTGATACATTGTGTAAGATATTTGAAGACAAAAGTGACCATTTGTCACTTATAGAGCAGCTAACCATAATCAAAAGGGCTCCTCATGATGTTATGTAAGGTTTTAACACTAGATTTCAGAAGAAATAAGACAAGATCCCAATCTCTATTAGGCCTACCCAAAAATTTAATTTCCTTTACTTTTTGAAGGCCCTCAATAGTGATATTGTATTAATTATCTAGTCCATGGAAGGGAATACACTACCAAATGATTATGAGGTGGCAATCAAAGCATAAAATTGTCTATTTTAAGCTAGCAAGCTTATAACTAAATCACCAATGACTTGATTTCCTTAGATTCAACCAAATCTTTTTGTTATTCCTCCCCTTGTTTCCATTACTCCTATTCCAACACTTGCTTTATAGCTACACCAAAGTAGGAAAAAGCTTCCACTAGTCAATCTAGTGACTCCTAAGAAAACAAGAATTTCCAAGATCTTAAGATCATGTTTCAATCCTTTGGAAATAAGTTGGTAAATGTGAAGAGGTAGAAATCCTATTTTAATAGACCTTATCAAACTACATATTAGCCTCAATTGTAGTCTTATCAAGCAAATAGGCTACCCTATAAATGAAATTTCTAAGGACAAAGCCAATGACAAGGGCAACCTAAATATGTTAGGTAAAACACCTATAATCCAAATGATACAATAAATTATAACACTTTAGTCCCTACATAAAACAATATTTATCAAGAAATTGAGGGTATCATGCCTTGGAATTAGTCTTTTAGTCAATCCATTTTCCTAAATATTGAGTTCAATAAAGTTTTCAATGAGCAATGGCATCAAGGTACTAGCTATGGATTCAATAAGTCTCTTATGGCTTAGAGCACAAAAGTAATAGGATGGAAAAATTAGAAGAGCCTCAATAGGATCAAGGGCCTAATGAAGAACCAAATTAGTTGGGTGATATAATGGTTAACTATGAACATGAAGAATGTTATGCATCTAATCAGTAAGCTAGTTCTAGCCAAACATACATTCTCGTGGCAACTAATACAAGATTCAAAAAAAGGAATATGAATGGTAACTAGGAAGTAGTTAGATATCTTCCTACCATTACTCCTTTAATATCAAATGTAGAAGAACCTACTACTACTCAAAATATTCCAATTTCTCTAAAGAATTAAAACTAAGGGACTACCTTTTTGCTTTAAAACTCACAAGTTCAAAGTACAATTGTGGCTCCCAAATCAAAATAAAATGTTAGTGGTTCACCCATCAACATTTTGGAACAAATGAAAAAATATAATGTGAGTGTGCCAATGTGGGACATACTTTCTATACCTAGTTAGGTGGATATCCTTCAAGAAGGATTAACAAAGATCAATGTTTCAGATAAGCCACCAAGAAAAGATAATGTAGTCCTCACCAATGAAACCAAGGGACCTAATGAAGGGAAATCAAATAAGGTGCTTAAACCTCCTCCATTCTAAATTTATATGATTATTGGTGACTCCTTAGTACATAACTACTTGGTAGATAGTGGAACAAGTACTACAATGATGCTAAAGTCAAATACAGATCAGCTTGCAACTAGATGGATCTTCCACCAAACCATTTGGCATCATCAAAGGTCTAAACTTGACCCTATATGCTTTTCCTAGTGTTTTAATGGTTCAATATGTGTTGATTCTATATGTGCCTCATCGTTTTGATTTAATGATTATCTAAATACTTCAAAATTGAAATTAGGGGTTATATAGCAATAGGTTGGTCCTACATAGATTTCACAATAAGGTATGGGACTGAGGTGTCAATCAAGGTTGAGCTTATTACACAATTTCACATAGAATCTTATGGGCTAGATAGCTCAAGCATTAATTGCACCATCCTAGATGAAGATGTACTTCTTGTTGGTCAAGAATTAAACACTCATCCTAAGGAGATACTTGATATGTTCTTATTGGTGTAGGTTTTATACACATCATAGCCATAATGATGCAGCCTCTAACATTTTAGGATCTCAATGGAGGTAAACTCCACTCTAGGGCATAAGTTGTAGGTATGCATTTTATTTCAACCTATTGATGGAATAGTAGGTAGGATATGTAGGTTATTGACAAGGTTTTTGGATGGAGGTGTGGTTACTAATAAGGGTAATGAATATCTATGTGAGTTTATAGGTAGATAGTTATTAATATAGAGTGGGTAGATCTCAAAACAAACTCAAAAAGGGAGAGAAGGGTAAGGCAAAAAATAAAGATTTTATAGTTTTTAAGAACTACTCCCCTGGCTCGTTTCTAAAAGGACAAGTGCTCTTAGAACCTATGCCTATTACTAGAAACAATTGCATACACATAGTTAGACATGGCTAAGAAGTTTAAAGAAATAATGATGTAGTGAATTCATAAGATTTAAACAAAGGTTTTTCATTAGCTTTAAACAAAGGTTTTTAATTTTAGGGTAGATATTACATTGCCTTAATTAGGAGATTATGGCTCGAGCTAGTGAAGTATCTGAGGTAACTATTACACACACATAGAAAACTACATCTAAAAAAGATCTCATGCACATTTATAATTATGAATCAATTTAAACTTGAATATCTTAACCAATATGTTTACCAATCTTTTAATAGTTGTTGCACACTTATAAATTAGTATATAAATTAAAATAATCAAGAATCCATTCATAGCTTTTGCACACTAAAAATTATTGAAACATATAACTAATGAAAGTAATAGCTAATTACATAGAAATTGGAAAGAAAATACAAAAACACATTCATTTGAAGATCAAAATTGATGCTACTCCTGTATTTAAAAAATTTCTAACAAAAATCTAAGTTGGATTAAAATTGTTTATATAGACTTGGGGAAGGGGTCACCTCATCCTCCAAGTTCATAAAAGGTCATTACATGTGATAGTAAACTTCAGAATATGTGTTTTTCACCAAACCTGCACATGGCTCCTTTTATAGGTTATGAGAACAACCTATTGATCTTTTAGATTAACCACCTTCAAATGGAACATTGACATATGCATGAATAACCCAAAATCACTTTACCAATGTTTTATAACTAGTGACACTATTATTAGCCTTGACTAATCTAAACTATGAATTACATGCTCACTTGCACCTTTTATAAAATCTAGATCTTCACTTTTACATCCATTATTTAGATTAATACATACATGTTCATACTCTAGTTTATTGATAAATATAGCTCAAGAGTCCAAATATCTAAGTATTCTATCCATAATTCCCTGTTAGCTTCCGAAATGTGATACATGTCAACACCTGATTGAGTCTAGGATCTTTGAAAAGTCCATGTTGATATCACACTGTTGATCTACTTGTTCTTGAGTTAACACAATTCATAGATCTCAATGCTTTAACTCATTGAATCCTATGTGTTTGACACTTTTCATTCCCTATTTTTCTCTACTTCATATGAGTACCAATTGGTAGCTACTTAGGGCTCCTAAGCTCTATGTATTGGGCTACCTGCTTCTTCCCACATGTTGTTAGATGTATGTATTAGACTCCCAAGATGGTGAAACTTGTCACTCTAATAGATATTTGACATTTCAACTTGCTCTCATGTCATTTTATCAAATGGTCCCAAGTGGATGTGTACCACAGGATCTTGATTTGAATCCAAACGGGTAATTTATGAGGCTAAATTTGACATTCTCATGACTATAAATTAACATCCTCATAATCATCAATGACATTTTCATGATTCTCAAATTTAATTCCATAAATTAGTTCATTTTTGAGGTTAAATTTGACATTCACATAACCATCAAATAACATCCTCGTGACCCTTAAGTGAAATCCATGTGACCATCAAAATTAATCTTATAAATTGGACATGTGTCATTTCTTTGAGACTCCCTACTCCTACAAACATAATCAAAAAATGACTTACCATAATAATTTTAGAAACACATATATAAATGACCCTACATTTATATTATAGCCTAAGGTCTTATTATTAGTAAAATATGATTTGGACCTAGGCTAAGAATATATAAAAGAGCTCATGCATTTTAATCTTGATGACCTAGCATAGAAAAATATGATTGGGACCCTTGGCTAAAATCTTAAATCATGCTCAAAACATAAAAAATGTTGGTTAAGGATGGCACTTGGTAGTATAGTATTGGTCTCAAGGCAATTATTATAGGGGAATTATTTTGGGAATTTTTTAGGGGAATTACTTTGGGATAATTGTCATGGGATTTCTATTATTGGGACCTTAATTTCATCAAGAAAAATGTTTGAGACATAAAGTTTGAAGGAATTCCATTGGGGGAATTATTTCAGATAAAATGTCTACAATAATTATCTCGAAGGGTCAATTCTCTTAGACAAAATTTATATAGGAATTACTTTAAGGGATGGTCTCAAAAGGGTCAAAGGGGCATGATGTTTTAGATAAAATGTCTGAAGGAATTGGGCAATGGTCAAAAAGCCTAGGATAAAAGTCCAGAAGGGTAAGTGGTCACTTTAAAAATCTTTAAGGGTATTTTAATTTTTTTTTAAAGGGATGATTCATGAATTCCAAAGGGGATGTTCCCTTGAAGGAATTGTTTCAGGCCTTTATCATAAAAAAATGTTGAGACACAAAGTTTGAATGAATTATATTGGGGTAAAAAAGTCCCAAAGGATAGGATCATAGGGAAAAAATGCTTGAGACAAAAGTATTGAAGGGCATAGTCAAAGGGTTGAAGGGTCTACTTCATGGTGAAAATGCCTAAAAGGTCTACTTCATAGAATACATTTTGATGGGAAAGGGCCCTTACAAAAGTCTTGAAGGGTAACTAAAAAATTTCTAAAGGGCACTTTCAAAAGGCTGAAGGGTATGTTTAGAAAGTTCAAAGGAATATGTATCCTTGAAAAACTATCAAAGGGTAATTCGAAGGCAAAGGGTCATTTCAAAAATCTTGAAGGAATTACATTAGGGGAATTATTTTAGACAAAATTTTAATAACAATTCTCTTGAAGACCTAATTCTCTTAGACAAAATGTCTAAAGGGTAATTTGGAAATAATCCAAAGGGTCTACTTCATAAGGCATTTGTCCATGATAAATGTCCTGAAGGATCTACTTCAAAAAGGCTAAAAGGCAATCTCAAAAAGGCCAAAGGGTAAGATACATAAAGCCTGAAGGGTAGGTTCAAAGGGGCCAAAGGGAAATTATGTCAAGAAAAGTGTATTGACAAGATTATCCACATGAATAAATCTGATTTGGGGAAATCATTTTAGTAGAATTATTATGGGGAAAATGTTGTGAATAACAAATTATTCAAACAAAACATTCAACTTAATAAACCCAAAGACCAATTCATGTGAAACAAAAGTTTAAAAGAGAAAATCCTAAAAACATAAATGCCTAAAAATACTCTCAAATAAGGTTAGCCCATGAAAACATTAGTACATAACTATTATCTTGAAGCAACAAACCTAATAGAATAAAATATTTAGTCTATGAAAACACAATATCAATGTCATCTTGCCAAAGTATAAGAGGCCAAATCATGATCTTTTCCTAGAATTTTCATAAACATATAGAAGAGGGGGCTCAAAATCAAGACAATAAGCTAAAAAATGTGGGTCCCCATTTCTTTATAAGAAGGAGGGGGTGTGTTAGGTACAAAAAATGGTGACTTACAGGAGGAATAATCCTGAGTATTCAAGAACCCAAAACTCTAGTTTGTAATCTTATATAAATCTTGAAGTGTGCCACAAAAGAATACTTAAATGAGAAATATAAAAGATAATCCTTATTAGATTCACACAACATACTTTCCTTCTAATTTTCTTGGATCTATGTGTAAAATGTGTAGTTTATTTAAACCTTGCTGTGATGAGTTTTCCAAAGGATTTGATGGGCTTGTAGGTTTCATTCCAGTATTTATTAAAACTCAAAAATAAGGGAAGCTCAGGAATTACTATGCTACAATATAGGCATCCATAGTCCCAATAGATATACCTTATGATCCTTCTCTTCTCATTACATTATATTATTTTGATCATGATGCGTGTTACATTGACTTTATTTCATCATGTGAACCTTTTGATTTTTTTTACTCTTTTGAATCCATTGGTTATTTCTTCTTTTGTTCTTATTTTATTCTTGAAAAGAAAAGAGAAGAGTTAGAACCCTAGTGAGTTGGTATAATTATAAAATAAATCATTACTAGAACATTCCTACCAGCTACACCTATACCCAAAATTATCACTTCCCATAGGTATATAATGTTATAAGTGCATTTGATCCAATAAAATAAGAAAAATTTAAAAATTTGTATGAAGTACTCTAAGATCAACTTCCACATGCCTAGTAAAAGTATTCAATTGTTACACCATTTAGAATAATCCATGATTAACTACCTTCATCCTAAAGACTCAAAAACATAGAAATACACCTAATCTGTAAACTTGTTCTAAAGTATCAAGATTTTAATTTTCCATTTTTTTTAAGTCATAAGCTCAGTTGGTTTGGATTTTATCTTAGCTTTAGTTAGAGAAAATATAATTTTGATCGTCAGAGAAAGAAAATAACAACTAATATAATAAAGCAAGAAACTAAACTAAGAGAACATGAAACTAATCTATGAAATCAAAATATTGAAAGTAGGAAAGATTAATCTAATGAAGACAAATGATAGAAAATAAGAAACCTAACCTACTCCTACTCTAAAGAAAACCCAAACAAGATGGGGGATGGATTTGGAAAATTTGTTTAGTATGCTTCTCACTCTTTGGTAATAATAAGGTTTTCCTCTTTAAATTTTTGAAATATGTAAGAACACCCTTGAGTTCATTTAGTATATTTTTGAGCCTTTCCCTCATATTATAGAATAAAAAATTAGGGTTACTCATTGGGACATCCCAAACATAATAAACAAATAACTCTTCCTTATGATACCCAGGCTTTAAGATCTCACCATTATTACTCATGTATATAGGAGAACCTAATTTAGACCAATAATCCTTGAAAGTACTTACTAAGATGGATATTAGATTTGACCTATAGTATTGAAAGTCATCATCCTCTATGAAATCATTATGGGAAAAGTTCTCAAAGATAGAGTCAGAGTCATAAGTATAATCATGAATAAAATATTCCTCAAAAACTTCATCTAAACTCTCACTTTGAGTGTGACCTTCAATATTTGAATGAGTCAAATTTTGACTTTACAAATCATGAATAAAAGAATTGTTGACCTAGGGCTCACTATTTTTTATTTTAGGAGTGAGAGATTCATTAACTATTAATTCCAGAGGGATCATCTCGTCCAATGCATGTTGATAATGTTTTTGATACTATTATTTTGAATAATTATGCTCTAGAAGATATACAACTTCATGGGCATCATATGTGCAATCAAAGGTCTTTGCTTCAATGTTGAGTAATATTGATATCCACACACATGGTGGTTCCTAATCAATCACATAATTAACCATAGTGTCTTACACATTTGAGTTAGGCACCAAATTGAATTCATCATCTATCAAATCAAGGTATGAACATCTATGTGAATTCATTCCATTAGAAAGGATCTCAGAAATAGAATAAAAATTATTGAGGGAAGTCAACATACCTTTTTCATTTGCCTCATGAAAAAAATACATACCTACCTCAGTCATGGAATAATCTAAAGTCTCAATATTAGATCCTAAATGATCAAAGGATAATAATCCAAGAATATAATCATAAAATAAGTCTTCTAATTTTAGGAGTGAGAGATTCATTAACTATTAATTCCAGAGGGATCATCTCATCCAATGCATGTTGATAATGTTTTTGATACTATTATTTTGAACAATTATGCTTTGGAAGATATGCAACTTCATGGGCATCATATGTGTAATCAAAGGTCTTTGCTTCAATGTTGAGTAATGTTGATATCCACACACATGGTGGTTCCTAATCAATCACATAATTGACCATAGTGTCTTACACATTCAAGTTAGGCACCAAATTGAATTCATCATCTATCAAATCAAGGTATGAACATCTATGTGAATTAATTCCATTAGAAAGGATCTCATAAATAGAATAAAAATTATTGAGGGAAGTCAACATACCTTTTTCATTTGCCTCATGATAAAAATACATACCTACCTTAGTCATGACATAATATAAAGTCTCAATATTAGATCCTAAATGATCAAAGGATAATAATTCAAGAATATAATCATAAAATAAGTCTTTTGATAGAGATTCTAATGTAAAATTATAGTCACAAGAGTCATCAACACCATCTTCAAAGCTAATATCTTCTTTTGCAAGGTAAAGTAATTGATCATCTACCTGTGCATATTCTATCTCATAGAGATTATGCAAAGGTTTTCAATGTTACTTTAAATTGAAACTTTCTTCAATTTTATCATTTCTTTCTTTAATTATCTCATCAAATACTAAGATAGAATCAACATGTCTAATTCTCTTAGCTTAATGGATTCCTCTTCTTATCATTGGTATCTCAATTTCCCCTATAACATTACAATTTCTTCATTGATGTCTACAATACATTCTTATGCCTCTTTTATGATCCAATCATCCTATCCATTTGGGATCTCTTATTCCTTATGTATAGTGTCTGGATTGAAAGGAAACCCTTCTACTATGTTTTGACCTGGGCACAGTAAAAGTCTTTCTCTTTAGATGGATTTTATACAATTCATATCTAACATACCTATATAGAACCTCATATAAGGTGTTAAATTATTTTTAAAATCATGAGAATCAATATTTGGACCAAATCATATCAAAAAATATTCCTCAAGATCACTCTAACTAGATATAGAACTAGGTGCCAACTCTGTAAGCTAATCATGCATTTCTTCTCCCAACATGAAAGGGAACAACTTGTAGATTACATCCTCAAATTTTACATCCATAACATGTATAACATATGTGTAAGAAACAAGATGGCATTTAACATCTCATGGGTGATTATAATGGAACCTAAGAAGGTATTTGAATGGGTCATCAAGGAAATCATGTTGAATACCAAGGATATCTATGGATCCTTTGTCAAACCAATCCATTCTCAAATTTTTTAGTACAATAAAAGGTGATGGCCTTCCTTTTAGCACCAATTAACTATTGGTGCAGGTTTTATGGACACCATAGTCATAATGAGGTAGCCTCTAAAATTTTAAGATCTCAATGTAGGTAAACTCCACTCTAGGGCATGAGTTATAGGTATGCAGTTTATTTAAAATTATTGATGGAATAGTAGGTAGGGCATGAAAGTTGTTGATAAGGTTTTTGGATGGAGGTGTGGTTCCTAATAAGGGTAATGAATCTCTATGTGAGTTGGATGGGTGGCTAGTTTATAATCTACAATGGGTAGATCTCAAAACAAACTTAAAAAATGAGGGAATGGTATAGAAGAAAATAAATCTTCTACCATTTTTAGGAAATACTCACCTAGCTAATTTTTAAAAGGATAAGTTCTCTTAGAACCTATCCCTATTGCTAGTAGCAATTGCACACACATAGTCAAAAATAGATAAGAAGTCTAAGGAAATAATTATGTAAGAAATTCACAAGCCTTAAATAAAGGTTACTCCTTTTAGGTTAGATATTTTACACCCTTATGGATCAGGCTAGTGAAGTATCTAAGACAGCTACTACACACACAAAAAACTACATCCAAGAAAGCACTCATGCACAATAAGAATTATGAATCAATTTAAAATTGACTATCTTAACCAATATATTTACCAATATTTTAGAAGTTGTTACACAAGTACACATTAGTATATCAATTAAAATAATTAAGAATCCATTCATAGCTTTTACACACTAAATATTATTGAAACATACAACTAATGAAAGTAACGATTAATTACACAAAAATTGGAAAGAAAATACACAAACATATTTGCTTGATGATTAAAATTGATGTTGCTCATGTATTCAAAAGTTATCTAACAAAAATATAAGTTGGATTATAATTATTTATATAGACATGTAGAAGGGGTTGCCTCATCCTCGAATTTAATGTAAGGTCATTACATGTGATAGTCAGAACACGAGTTTGAACTATAGTCTAAAACTGTATAAGAGTCTCCTTATAGTTATCAATTTAAAATAGCCTTTGCCAAAAATATGCAATGTGTGTATATGTATAAAGATAGAGGAATTTTTTTACAATTATAGCTTGTACTATATGTAAAATTTAAAATACACACCATTTACCAAAACTACACATGGATCCTTTTATAGGTTATGACAACAACTTGTTGATGTTTCAGATTAACCACATTCAAATAGAATTCTGACATATTTATGAAGTACCCAAAATCAATTTACCAGTTTTTTAGAACCAGTGACACTATTGTTAGTAGTGACTAATCTAAACTATGCATTGCATACTCACCCATGAATTTTATATAATTTAGATCTTTAATTTTACATCTACCATTCAGATTAAGACATGCATGTTCATACTCTAGTCTATTGATAAATATAGCCCAAGTGTCCAAATATCTAAGTATTCTATCCATAATACCCTATTAGCTTTATACATTTGATACATGTCAACACCTGATTGAGTTTAAGATCTTTTAAAATTACATGTTGATCTCACATCATCGATCTGCTTGTTCTCAATTTAACACAGTTCATAGATCTTAGTGTTTTAACTCATTGACTCATATATGATTGACACTTATCATTCCCTATTTTTCTCTACTTCATATGAGTCCCACTTGGAAACTACTTACAGCTCCTGAGCTCTATGTAATGGGCTCCCCAATTCTTCTTGTGAGTCATTATATCTATGTATTAGGCTCCCATGATGGTGACACTTGTCACTCTCATGAAGATTTGATAGTTCAACTCACTCTCATGTCATTCAATCAAATGGTCCTAAGCAAACATGTGTTGTAACATATTGATTGAATCCAAATGGGTAATTTATGAGGCTAAATTTGATGTTCACATGATCATCAATTGACATCCTCATGACTAACAATGACATCTACATGATTGTCAGATTTAATTTAATAAATTACTCTATTATCAAGGTTAAATTTGATATTTGCATGATCATCAAATGATGTCCTCTTGATCATTAAATGACATCCACATAACTATTAAATTCAATCTAATAAATTAGACACATGCCATTTCCTCAGGACTCCCTACTCCTATAAACATAAGTAAAAAATGACTTAGCATAATACTCTTGAAAACATATATATAAAGGACCCTGCATGAATATTCTAGCCTAAGGTCTTAGTATTAGTAAAATATGATTTGAACCTGGGTTAATAATATATAAAAGAGGTCCTAAGTTTTAATATTAATGACAAAGTATAGAAAAATATGATTGGGACCCTTTGATAACATCTTAAATCATGCTCAAAACATAAAAATTGTTCTCTAAATAAGTGTGCCACTTAGTAGTATGGTATTGGTATTGGGGTAATTATTATGGGGGAATTATTTTAATACTTTTGTAGGGGATTTTTTTTGGAGAATTATCATATTATTTCTATTGTTGGGACCCTAATTTCATTAGACAAAATGTCTAAAATACAAAGTTTGAAGGAATTCCATTGGGGGAATTATTTTAGACAAAATGTTCATAATAATTCTCTTGAAGGGTCAATTCTCTCAGACAAAATGTATGAAGGAATTAATTGAAGGGATGGTCTCAAGAGAGGTTAAGGGGCATGGTGTTTTAGATAAAATGTTTGAAGGAATTGGGCAAAGGGAAAAAGTCCCAAGATAAAAGTCTTGAAGGGTAAGTGGCCACTTTAAAAAGCCTGAAGGATCTTTTTAAAAATGTCTAAAGGGTTGGTTTAGGAAATATGAAGGGCATGTTCCTTTAAGGGAATTGTTTTAGGACTTTTACATTGGACAAAATGTCCAAGACACAAATTTTTAAGGAATTATCTTGGGGTTAAAAATTCCCAAAGGATAGGCTCATAGGGCAAAAATTCTCAAGACAAAAGTATCGAAAGGCATGGTCAAAAGGGCTGAAGGGTCTACTTCATAGTGGAAATGCCCAAAGGGTTTACTTTATAGGTTACATTTTGATGGGAAAGGGCCCTTACAAAATTCCTAAAGGGAAACCAAAAAAGTCCTAAAGGGCACTTTCAAAAGGCTGAAGGGTATGTTTAGAAAGTTTGAAGGAATATATATCCTTGACAAAAATTCTTGAGGGTAAGTTAAAGGCAAAGGGTCATTTCAAATGTCCCAAATTAATTCCATTAGGAGAATTATTTTACAACAAATATCCAAAACAATTCTCTCAAAGACCTAGTTCTCTTGAATACCCAATTCTCTTAGACAAAATGTCTAAAGGGTACTTTGGCAATAATTCAAAGGGTCTAATTTGTAGGGAATTTATCCATGAAAAAATTCCTAAAGGATCTACTTCACAAATTCCAAAGGAAAATATAAAAAATTCCAAAGGGAAAGTTAAACAGAGCCCAAAGGGTAGGTTTAAAGGGGTTAAAGGGTACTTCTATCAAGAAAAGTGTATCAACAAGATTGTCTGTAAGAATAAGTCTGATATAAGGAAATTACTTTGGTAGAATTGTTGTGGGAAAATTCTATGAAGAGAAAATTATATTAGATAAAATGTCTAACATAATAAACCTAAAGACCAATTAATGTAAAACAAAATTTCCAAAGAGGAAAGCTCAAAAACATAAATCTTGACAAAGACTCTTGAAGAAGGTTAGTCCATGAAAACATAAGTCTAAAACAATTAGCTCAAAGAAACAAACCTAATAGAACAAAATATTTAGTCTATGAAAACACAATATCAATTCCATCTTTACAAAGTATAAGAGGTCAAATCATGATCTTTTCCTAGAATTTGCATTAACATATAGAAGAGGGGGCTCAACATCAAGACAATAAGCTAAAAAAGTGGGTCCCCATTTCCTTATAAGAAAAAGAGGGTGTGTTAGGTAAAATATTTCTTATATAAGTTATGGAGTGATAATTAGTTAATTAACCCTTTGCAAGGTATTGAAGAAAGGGACATGGGTGTCTATTACTTGCATGAGGAGAATCAGTCCTTGCCATCCTTTACTAGATCACAAAAAATACTCTAGTGGTTTGTGGAAATTGTTCTTTGATGGGTCAAGGAGTAATCATGGGTTAGGTGTAGGTGAAATTCTAGTATCTCCATCCAATGATAAGTATTTCTCTTATTATAGGTTCTAATTTAGTTGTTATATGAGGGCCTTATCCATAGCCTTCAATGCACTAGTAAGATATGAATCAAGTAGTTACAAGTTATGGGGATAGTGAGATGGTAATGAATTAGGTTAGAGGAAAAAATATCACAAATAATCCCTTGATGACATATTTTAAACATAGAGCATGGGATATTCTTGAGGACTTTGAGGCCTTTAACATCCAAGTAGTGCCAAGGAAATAAAATTAGCATGCTGATAGGTTGACAGTTATAGGAGCTCAATTTGACCCCCTAAATGAATTAAAAAAATCTAAAGTGCAGCCACATTTTATATTGGTAGTAAGATCATTAGTGTTAGACAATGAAACTCATTAGTAGGTCTTTGATAATGTCAAATAAATTGCCTATTTCTTGTAGTAAGAAGTAGAGTTTTCCTCATTGAACTAAGAAAAGTTTCAAAATTAGTATGAAGATCAAATTATTTAATTGAGGTCCAAAAAACTTCCTAAAGGGTTAGTCACCCTTGAAGGTTTTTTCCATGAGGGAGACCATGTGATAAAAGACAATGTATTTGTAGTAAATATTGCCATTGATGTCAAAGGTATAGCATTATTGGTGACAAACGCCCCATAACATTTATTGTCTAAAGGTCTTTTTAATGTTCATATTTTGGCTAAATGTGTTGATATTTATTTAATATTAATAGATATATTTTTGGTTACATAAAGTCAAAAAGAGGGCCCATGAGGAAGTCAAAAAGTCATGAGGAAAGACAAAAGAGGGAAAGGATGCATTTTCCCATGAAGGGTCACCTCAAGGATTTGAAGGATCATGCAAGTTTGGCACTTTTTTCCATGAGGAATGAAGGGTCACAAAGGGTGAATTTCAAAGGTCATTTGGAAAGCTATAAATAAAGGCTTAAGAATTAATTTGTAATATAAAATAGAGTACATGGTTTGTAATTATTTTATATAAGCAAAAAGGAGGGAATAGAAAGAGATATTGTAGAGTTTTATCATTTTTTGTGAAAGAAACAATGAGAGATAGTTGGGTTTTATACACAAGATGGGTTGGTGCTCTTATGGGTTAGTGCTCACAAATCTTTTTAAGGGGTTGGTGCTCCTATGGGTTGGTTCTCACAAATAGTTGTGTTGGTACTCAGCAAAGGGGTTGGTGCTCTTGTAAGTTGGTGCTTGCAAACTTTATAATTTGAGTTAGTGCTCATTCATATACTTGAGATTGTTCTCTATGGTTTTTACCACATTGGGTTTCCACATAAAAATATGGTCTCTCTCTCTCTCTCTCTCATGTGGTGCAGGTTATTGTTTCAATTTTATTACATATCTTGAAAGTATGGTTAAGAGGAGTTTGATTAAGTAAAAGTTTTAAAAGGTATATGATATATTGATTCAACCCCCCTCTCAGTATATCTTGTACTTAACAATTGGTATCAGAGCAAGTTATTTTGAAAATATTTTAACAACTTGAAGGTAGATCAGGGAAGATGACAACATATCTCTATTCATCTACAAACCAAAAAAGGGCATAGGTAAATATCAAGGAAAATTGCCATTTAAATGTTTTAAATGTGGTAAGATTAGACATTTTACAGCTATGTGCCTAAATAAGAATAATGGCAATAATGAAGAAAGAAAGTCTACATACAATAAGAACTTCAAAGGTAAATTCAATAAGGGATTCAAGAAGAAGAGTTTATATTCTAAAGATCCTAGCTCAACTAAAGATAATGGAGTCATTGACTCAGATGAATAAGAGATTCTATTTATGACCATACATGAAGATGCCTCTACAATAAAAATTATAGATGATCAAGAATAAAAACATGATGAAGCTAAGGTGAATTTGTAAGGATAACTCATTTGTGCCTTAGAATAATTACAAGCTCTTGAAAAGAAGAATCAAAGATTAAATCTCTAGATCGAGAAAAATGAAAAAGTGTCAAAGGAAATAATTGAAGATCTACAAGCACACATTGAAGAAGCCAAAAATACTAAATAAGATCTAACATCTTAGTTATAAAAATTAAGTGAAGAATGTGAAAGGTATGTTGTTGAAATTGCCTCTTTAAAAGTAGATCTTGAGAAAACAAATAAAGTAGTCAATGACAAAGCAACCAATGATTTAAAATTTAAAAATAGAAATAAAATGTTGAATAAGATATTAGAAAGTCAAAAATAAATATTAGATAAGACAAGTATCAGATTTGAAAAAAAAAGAGCTATGTTGAAGCTCTTACAAAAGAAAAAATAAAAAGGGAAAAAGTTAAGAATGCAAAGGACAACTTAAACAAAGAAGGTTGGAAGGAACATATCTATAAAAGATAACCAGGTCAAAGATACACAAATCAGAATAGGTTTTATTTTAATGGTTATTATTTTTATTTTAATGGTTATGGTCATAATAAAATATAATTTAAAAAAAGAGCTAATAATTTTAGAAATAAGGAGAAAGAAACTCATACAAATTCAAGCAGAAGCCATAGCTCTTTTGCTCCTCTATCATGATTTGATGAAGAGGCCATAATATGTTACAAGTGTATTAATTTTAGACACATAGCCTGTTATTATAGAAGTATGTTCGAGTTAGTCAAGAAGGATAAAGTTTCAAGGCTCCATTCATCCAAAATAAAGTTTAGATAGGTTCATGATAGAAGAAACAACTTGAAAAGTCTATGTTAGTCCAGACAACTTTGCATGCAAGAAATAAAGAAAAGCCATGGTTCATTGATAGTGGATGTTTGAGGCATGTGATAAGAGACAAGATCAAGTTCATAAATCTAAAGAAGATTAATGGTGGCATAGTGAAATTCAGAGATAATACCACTACTAGAATAGCTAGAAAAGGTACATTAGGTTTGGATAATGGTAGAACCAAGACTAAAATTGTTCTATATATAGAAGGTCTTAAGCATAATATGTTGAGTGTAACTCAAATGTGTGATCAGGGACACACACTAAAGTTTTATGTAGAAGTTTGTGAAATTAGGAGAAAATATTTAGATGTATTGATTGTAGATGATAAGAGGATAGGTAACAATTTATTTATGTTATCATATATCAAAGGTTAAAAATGTTATATGAGTTAGGTTAAGGAAAGTTGTCTATGACACAGGAGAATGGGACACATAAATTTTGATAATATTGTCAACATAAGTAATAAGTAAGTAGTTAGAGATCTTCCAAATATTACAAAGCCTTCCAACACTCTTTGTAAGCCATGTTGACATGGGAAGTAGGTTAGAAGATGGTTCAAAACAAATGATACTTGACCACTCAGATGTTAGAGCTTGTTCACATTGATTTATATGGACCTATGAGAACTCAAAGTACTCAAGGTGAGAAATATTTCATGTTTCTTATTGATGATTTTACACATATGACTTGGGTGATGTTTTTAAATTAAAAATATGAAGCTTTCAGCCACTTCAAAACATTAAAGGCTTTTGTTGAGAATGAAACTAATTTGAAGATTAAGTGCCTGAGATTAGATCAATGAGGAGAATTCATGTTAGATGAGTTTATTTATTATTGTGAAAACTATGGGATAAAGAGATATTATTCAATAGCCATAACTCCATAGCAAAATGGAGTGGTTGAGCCAAAAAATAGAATAGTTTAGGAGATGGCAAGGATAATGCTAAATGAATCCAAGATACCAAATAAATATTGGAGAGAGGCAATAGGTGAAGCAATGTATATTTAGAATAGAGAATTGTAGAGAGTCAATAGTGACAAGATTACCTATGAGCTATGGAAAGACAAACTAACTATATTTTATTACTTCAAAGTTTTTAGTAGCAGATGCTTCATAAAGAGAATCGATGAAAAATTGGATAAGTTTGAATCTAGAATAGATGAAAGTATATTTGTTGGATATTCAAGAAAAATTAAATCTTATAAATTTTATAACAAAAGAACCAAAAATATTGTTAAAAGTGCAAGTGTCAGGATAAATGAAGATGTAACACAAAGAGCCAGTGATCTAGTAGACACTCCTGAAATCATTGAAGAATCAGATGAGGATGAAAAGAAGGAGAAAAAGGATAAAAATATTCCATCCAAATATGTTCAAGGAATTCATAATAAGAGTGGCATTATCGAGAACATAAATTAAGGATTTTATATTAGAAGGATGATGGTAAGTGAATCTTAGCAAGTTAATTTTTCTTTGTTATCCAAAATTCAGCCTAAAACTTTTTCAAAAGCTAGACATGATGAGCATTGGGTTAATAAAATGGATGAAGAATTAAATTAGATAGAAAATAATGATACTTGGGAATTATTGTCTAAACCAAAAGACTAAAATGTGATAGGAGCAAAATTGGTATATAGAAATAAGTTGAATGAATATGGTGAAGTACTAGTAATAAAACAAGGTTAGTATGTAAAGGATATGCTAAAGGGTATATTTTTTGAAGAAAATTTTGTACTAATGGAAAGGATAGAGGCTATTATAATTTTTATTGCATATGTAGTGTTTAAGAATTTAAAAATATTTTAGATGGATGTCAAGTCTGCTTTCCTCAATGGACATTTAGAAGAGGAGGTCTACATTGAGTAGCCTGAGTGATTTATTCTCTCAAATGATAGTAGCCATGTATGTAGATTGAAGAAAGCACTATATGGATTGAAATAATCTCCAAATCTTGGTATGAAAGACTTGATAAATACCTACAAGATCAAGGTTTCAAGAGAGGTTTTGTTGATAGTAATCTCTACATCAAAATAGAAGGTAAGAATCAATTTATTGTTGTGGTATATGTTGATGACATAATATTTGGAGGAAACATTGAAAAGATGACAAAAGAATTTTATGATAATAATAAAAAATAATTTGATATGTATATGCTTGGAGAATTGTCATTTTTCATAGGGTTGTAAATATTTTAGTTAAAAAAAAGGAATTTTCTTATCTCAAAATAAATATGCTAAGGAAATGTTGAAAAAATTTGGTTTTGAGGATTGTGCACCTATTGGCACACCAATGGGTATAGGGAATAAGGTTATTAAAGATGAATATTAACCTATTTAAGATCAATCTTTGTATAGATCTATGATTACTAGTGTTTTATATTTGATAGAATCAAGGCTAGACATCATGCATGTAGTAGGCATGGTTGCAAGATATCATGTAGCCCTAAAAGAGAGTCATGTTTAGTTGGTGAAGATAATATTTATATATGTCAATGGGACATTATATTATGGGTTGTGGTATTCCATAGGTAGATATTTCACTTTGGTTGCTTATATAGATTTAGATTGGGTAGGTTGTTTGGATGACAAAAAGAGTATAAATGGAGGACCTTTCTTTCTCGATGATAGCTTAGTATCTTAGCTAAGCAAGAAGTAGAATCTAGTATCACTTTATACAACTAAAGTAGAATATATTGTAGTGATGTTGTGTTGCACTCAAGTGCTTTGGATGAAGAAAATTTTAGAAGACATGAACCTATTTATATTTTTTGTGACAACACAAGTGCTATTAATATTTCTAATAATATAATGATGTATTTAAGAACAAAACATATTTCTATCAGATATCAATTTATGAGAGAGTAGGTGGCAGATCAATAGATTAAAGTGGAATATATCAGTACTATAAACAATATTGTTTATATTTTCACAAAGGCACTACCAAAAAACACATTTGAGTATTTGTGAGAGAAGTTGGGAGTAATTTATTTTACTTCCTACCACTAAAGATTAGCATTAGATGAGGGGGAGCTAAGTTTTATCTCTAGGATAGACCCTTTGTCATTGATGTCAAAGGGGGAGAAGAACATAAACAAGTATAGGATGCTATAGTAAAGGGGAGTTACTATATGTTTTTTATATGCTAGTTTATGTAGTTTGGCATGTGTAGTACAAGTTTTAGGATGTGGTAGTTTTAGTTTGAGGTTACTATCAATGACAAAGGGAGAGATTGTTAGAAATATTATCATTGACTTCAAAGGTATATAATTTTTGGTGACAAAGGCCGCATAGCATTTATTGTCTAGAGGTGTTTTTAATGTTCATATTTTGGCTAAATGTGTTGATATTTATTTAATATTAATAAATATATTTTTAATTGCATAAATTCAAAAATAGGGTCCATGAGGAAGTCAAAATATCACAAGGAAAAGACAAAAGAGGGAAAGGATGTATTTTCCCATGAAGGGTCACCTTAAGGATTTGAAGGGTCATGCAAGTTTGCACCATTTTCAATGAGGAGTAAAGGGTCATAAAGGGTGAATGCCAAAGGTCATTTAGAAAGCTATAAATAAAGGCTTGAGAAGACATTTGTAATATGAAAGAGAGTGTATGGTTTTCAATTATTTTATATAAGAAAATAAGAGAGAATAGAAAGAGATATTATAGAGTTCTATCATTTGTTGAGAAATCAACATTAAGAGATAGTTGTGTTTTATACACAAGAGGGGTTGGTGCTCCTATGGGTTGTTACTAATAAATATTTGCAAGGGTTTGGTTCTCCTACAAGTTGGTGCTTACAAATTTTTTAATTTGAGTTATTTCTCATTCATATAATTAGAATTGTTCTCTGTGGTTTTTCCCACATTGGGTTTCCATGTTAAAATCTACTCTCTCTCTCTCTCTCTCTCTCTCTCTCTCTCTCTCTCTCTCTCTCTCTCTCTCTCTCTCTCTCTCTCTCTCTCTCTCTCTCTCTCTCTCTCTCTCTCTCTCTCTCTCTCTCGTGTGGTGCATGCTATTATTTCCATTTATTGCATATATTGAATGTATGGTTAAGATAAGTTTGATTAAGTAAATGTTTTATAAGATATATGATATAATGATTCACCCCGCCCCCCCACCCCCCACTCCCTCTTAGTATATCATGTGCTTAATAGTAGTGATGCAAACTAATGAAGAAAACTATAAAAGATTCATTATCCTTAAATACAAGCTTCTCAATCTTGGAAAGTTAAGAACTAAGGCTGAAAATCATGTTTTTATTGAGATTTGTAAAGAATATGCATATATATTTGCTTGGTAATATAATGATCTAAGAGGTTTTGATCCAAAGCTAGCCCAACACACTATATAATTAAAGGCTAATGTCAAGCTTGTTAGGTAGAATCAAAGGCCTATCAACCCAAAAAATTGAAGACCTTATGAGGAAAGAATTAACTAAGTTGATTAAATATAATATCATCTTTCCCATCAAGAAATTTTCATGGGTATCCAACCTAATGCTTGTAAGGAAGAAGAATGGGGAGATCAAAGTATGTGTTAACTTTAGAGACTTGAATATAGTCTCTTTGAAAGATCATTACCCCTTACTATCCATGGAGAAATTACTTTAGATAGTTGTTGGTTCATAACACTTCTCCATTTTAGATGGGTATTCAAGATATAACCATGTGTTGATAAGAGAAGAAGATTAATTCAATACTACCTTCACCACAAAGTGGGGCACATATTCTTATCAAAAGATGCCTTTTGACTTATCAAATGTCAAGGAAAATTTATAAAGAGCAATGGACATGGATTTCTAAGGATTGCTAAATCAGATGGTGTTGGTCTACTTATATGACATCACAATTTTATCCACTAAGGATAGTGAGCATTTAGATCACCTAAGAGTGATATTTGAAAGGTGTAAAGAATATGTGATCTCTTTGAATCATAAGAAATGTGAGTTTGTTGTCTATAAAGACAAAATCTTGGTACATATTGTTTTAAAATAGGGATTGGCTATAGACCCTAATATAATAAGTGAAATATTGGCCTTATCTTTATCCAAGCACTAGAAGGGACTCCAAAGCTTCCTTGGGAAATAAACTTTGTGACAAGGTTTATACCTAGTTTTGTAAACTTGGTCAAACCCATCACTGTTATGTTGAAGAAGAACCAAGTGTTCATTTGGTTAAATGAAGGTAAATAAACTTTTGAGGCTATCAAGCAATCTATTGCTCAAGAACCCTCACTCATGAATCTTGACTTCTCAAAGGATTTCATATTGTACACCTTTGCTAATATTGACAATATATCAACTATGCTAATGCAAAAAATGGTAAAGGACTCGAGTATCCAATTTCATTTTTCAATTAAGGGTTGAAGGGGTATGAGGTAAAGTATAATTTTATAGAAAATCAAGTTCTTTTATCATTGAGAAGCCTTAAAAAATTTACACCATTGCTATCCAATAGAAGGATTAATCTTATGGTGTCTCAACCTAGGGTGAATGAGTTATTTACTTCTCAACAAGGACTTGAATGAAAAGAGAGCTAGATGGATTACCAAAGTCATGGATTATTATATGAAGATAAAGTCACCAAGATAGTGAGAGACAAAGGTTTATGTGATCATATGGTTGATTAAATTTAGGAAGATAAAGAAGTTGTCTTGGTAACACATGACAACTCATAAGTAGGTGCACCTCCACCTCACACCAGATGGCTCTAGGAGATGATACATTTGTTGATAATAGGTGAGTGTCCTAAAGGTATGGATAGGGTAAAGAGAAATTATTTTAGACTTCAATCTATACCTTATGCATTGGTTGATGGAGTTATATTTATAAAATACCTCAATGGAGTGCTTCTAAGGTGAATTGATGATAATCAACTAACAAATATCTTGAAGCAATTTCATGATGGGCTTATAGGAGGCCATTTTTCTCTAAGGACCACAACAATAAAATAATAAGAGCTAGTTATTACTAGCCCAACCTTTTAAATGATACATATGCATGGGTTAGGAAATGTCAAAAGTGTGCTCTCTTTATAGGAAAATAAAGATTGGAAACCCTTCCTCTCAACCAAATTTAGGTAGAAAAACCCTTTATGTAGTGGGGTTTAGACTTCATAGGAATGATCAATCCACCTTCCATTAGAGGACACAAATGGGTACTCACTAATACTAACTACTTCACCAAGTGGGTGGAAGTAATTTAGCTTAAATAAGCCAATGAAATAGCACTTTTGGAATTCTATGATAACATAGTGACCAGGTTTGGTGTACCAACCATAATAATTTTAGATAATGCCTTAGCATTTGTGGACATGAGAATAAGTGAATGGGCACTTCAGTTGGGAATATACCTTAGTACATCTTTAAATTACTACCCCTAAGGAAATTGACTATAATAGTCAATAAATAAGAATTTGATAAGGATTATCAAGAGAAATATGGAAGAGAATCAAAGAGTGTGGCACACAAAGTTAAGGACAACCTTATGGGGTGATAGAGTGACTCCCAAAGTTGTCATTGAACACTCACCATTTTTATTGGTGTATGGGAGGGAAGGAAAATTGCCCATATCTATTGAAATACCTACCTTGGAGCTATCCCATAAGCTTAAGTTGATGGAAAATGAACCTATGAATATGATGATGGCATAGCTCATGAAGCTTGAAAAAACTAGGAAACTTACAATGAAGACACTAGAGTCACATCAAGCGTAGGTCAAGAAAGATTTTAAAAAGAGAGCCATAGCAAGGGACATCAAAGAAAGGGACTTAGTCCTCAAGTGGAATTCAAATAAGGCCAAGCCATGTAATAATACCATGTTTGACAGCTTGTGAAGTGGTCCTTACTTGATCCATGATTGCAAATAACATAATTATTTTCATCTTGCCAAGCTAGATTGAGAGGTATTACCCATCCCAATCAATGGCATTCATTTAAAGTCTTGTTATTCAAAGAATTTATAGCCATTGTATAATGTTATACATATTAGAGTAGACTTCATGTTTTCCTCTAAGTGCCTTATACACATTTATTTAATTGTGTGTTTTCCTTATATAAGTTCTTTTGGAATAGTGTTTTTTTTTTTGTTATCCTTTTTTCTTGAAGAGAAGTTTTCTTGAAAGGGGTAGCCTTGTTTTAGTTTTATATCAAATGAGAGAGAAGATTTGAGACTCCATGCCCAATGGATGGTTTAAGGATACTAGTGTTTTGAATAGTAGACATGCAATCCCAGGATGTCACCAAAAATTTTGGCCTACATATAAAACTTTGACAAAATGGATCAATATTCTAGAAGTCTAGGTATGGAGTAAGAAGCTAAGTAGAGTTTTGATTGAGAAGCAAGTATAGAAATAGCTATAGATTTACAAGTGAAAGGATATAGTAGATTTACATGGTTTTCATGGTATTCAAGAAGCATGAATCAAGTTTTATCAAAGTCTCATTAGTTCATCAGAGATTTGAAGGGAGAAAAATGACTTGCGCAAGCCTAGAGAAGTCAGGCCATCATACCACATCATGTAGGAAAGAACATGTTAATTAGTTTATAAATTTGATAAGTGTATTTAGGATTAATCTCAAGCCAAAATATCACATGGAGATAATGAATTTTGTGCCAAGAATGTCCATTGTAAATTTGGTATCTTTATGATTGTCTATCTCAAGATACAAGTCTTCAAATTTAAACTAGTAGAGTGGGACATGTGAGAGGATGTCAAGTTGAAACCATGGGAAGTAGCCATTTAAATTCAAAAGCTTTAAAGGATCTTGGGAACAAATGTGGAACCAACGTGTCAAAATATTTTTTGATTTTACCAAATATCAATGACACATGGGTGGTAACTTGAGTCAGTGGGCCCAAATAGATCTATGGTATGCATTTTATCATGTAATTAAATATCAATGGCAAGCACAAGGTCAAAAAGTCAGAGGATACATATATTAGATGTGGGGATAACATGTGACATGATCAGAGTGAATTAAAGAATCAATAGTGCATATTTTATCAAGCTAATCAAGACTGATGATGGATGTTTAACCTTGTAGAAAAGATTGATGGTGCATGTAGGGTCAAAAAGTCAGTGAGCTAGATCAAATGTGAGGTTTCCACATGGTAAAAGTGAATGAACTAGATGAAAATAACAATAAGATCATGAGGATAAATGTGGGGATAATGAGTGGAATGATCTAGAATGTATACTATAGATCAATGGTAATGATGAAGGTCAAAGCTAGGAGATTTCTAAGGAAATCAATGGAGCTAAGTTGATCAAGTCCCAAAAGGCACAAGGTGAGGACACATGTCTAAATCAACAAATAGTCATATTTTTAAATATGATAAGTAGCATGGTGATGATGTCACATAGGTAAAAACATCAAATCAAAGGGTTTTGTGAACCCAGGTAGGTGAACACATAAAATAAAAAATAGATATGATATAGGTTAAACCAGAGAAAATATTATAAGATCAAACATCACCATTAAAACTCAATAGAGGTATAATAGGTATTTTAGGGCCTAATACAAATCAAAGGATAGTAGTTAGCTATTGGGATGGGATCAAACACCCAATGGATCTTCATTAATATTAAGACTATAGGAAAAACAATAAATGGGATTGGTTTTCATCTATAGTAGTACCTATACTCATAATTTGAAGTAGGGGGCAGATGTGTGATTATGGAGGAGTGTCTCATCCTTCGACATAGTCATCTCCGTATAAATAGGTACCTACATCTACTTAAAATAGACATAGACACTCTATTAGGTCTAAAGATATGAGTATTTTATCTTTATAATGAAACTAGGTGGAAGATGGTGTAGAGTTCCAAGGAGGAGATTTGGGGATTAGAGAGTGTAGTCCATTGGAGCATTCAATAATTTTTTGGGGCTTTAAATATTTCTCATTCCTAATGGATCATGACTCAACATTCCAAACAAATTATCATCTTTTAGTGTGCTTCTCAACCAGTGAAAGGGTTCAAGGGCTATTGGGAAAAATGAAGGTTAATTTTTTGAATAAAAGACTAGTCCTAATTTGATCAAAATATGGTTGAGGATTCATTAAAGGGTGGTGGAAACTCATAAATGAATTTTTATTATGTGTTCCTCTTCTCTCTCCCTCCTTTTCTCCTATACCTCCTTTTTCTACCTCATTATAACTCTCTCTTATATTTTTGACTCTCACAAAGACTCTCCGATTTTAATGAGAAAGAGACTCTCATTTGATGAGGCTGGACCCTATCAAAATTTGTATGAAATATCTCTTAAAGTAATAAATATTTTATTTACCTATCTCTTGTCATCTAAATTGTGTTTAGTAAGCTTGTGCATGATGGCATTATGAAGGAGAATCTTCTATGTACATTGTCCTTCTTTATTTCCTATTTTTAGGCATTTTTAAGTTAGTTGTAGGTCTAAAATTGTGTTAATTATTCCATTAATGGTTTTTTGGTGTGAGTCTTATAATTACTCTTTGCTTCCTTAATTGCTTGGTGAACCTAGTTCATGAAACATTAATGCAAATTAGATAGATTGTGAGATTGTGTGAGATGGAATTATATTAAGCTTCATCAGTGTAATTTTCATTATTATGTGAGTTATCACTAAAATTTGGTGCATCACCTTCTTATCTTCCTTAGTAACCCTATCCCCACTTTTTAACCTTTTTCCTATTAGAATCATTAGTCTAGGTGATCCATGAAGAGGAAGTTGACTTTAACTGTAGGTTCAACCTCACCATAGGGCACCCATATACTAAGGTTATTCCCATTGTATATCTTAATTATGGAGAACCTGAAGAACTCCTCCCAAGGGTACAAATTAAGCCTACAACACTATCATCATGACACTAAAGATGAATACAAGTTCCACATTAATGTAACTAATGACATAGAGGTGAAGCAAAGATTAAAGGCTACTAATATTCCATAGGTTAAAGGAAGGATAAAATATTTAAGTTTTTATGAGGTTTTTTAACAATAGAATACCCACATAAGAGCATCTACATCTACAGTACATGATGTTATTATTGAGGAAGATAGGTTGACTAACCCTCAACTTAGAGGATATTGTAGGCATTATCTCATACTTTGGAGAAGGGAGGAGTTGATATGGAAAATCATATTGAGTAGGATTCTATTTAAGGAACAACATCTAATGTCCCATCCTAGGCACAAGGTATTACCTCAATGTAGGCAAGATATTTAGTGGAGGTAGTAGTTACACCTACTCTAACACCATTTTATTTAACACTAGGGTTGCCTCCCGTACTTCTTATAAGAGAGGAAATAGATATAACAAGTTAGGTGCATGTTTATCTACCTATTTAATTCTTATAAAACCAACCCTTGAGCATATTTAGTTAACCTTAAATACCAGACCATATGAACCTCTTTCCCTATGGGCCCCTCACTAGACCTATAATTGGGGTTTTGACTATATAATTACCCACTATCAACCCTTTCATTATATCATCCACTTATAGGGTCTCTGTGATGGCCAATTTACCTCAAATTATACCTAGGCCTATGCCTAGGTGAGATACCCAATTACCAAATAAAAATCCCACTATTATCATCCCCCAAGTTCCTTTGTTCCCAAATAGTGATTAAGCTATAATTAGTTCTTCTTCATCCTTAAGAATGACACATCCCACTTCATATCCTAATTCTACATTTCTCTTAGTCATGTCCATAATTGATTCCCAAACATCTGCCTACTAGGGATTAACACTATCTCAATAATTGACTCCATATACACAACCTCTAAGTGGTTCTTTAGACAAATCATGGATAAAATAAATGTAGTTAGCTACATTGGAAAACCAAGATTTGGTCATAGGGTACCATTCACAGATCATATTATAATTAGAGGATAACTATAAGGAAGGTCACCCATATAAACCAAACAATTATATATGAGTCAGAGGAGACCTTATTTAAGTTGACCAAGAAGAAGAGAGTCAGGCCTAGAAAATAGTAATAGTATGAAAAGGAACCCCTCTTAGCTCTAAAGGCATGTGGTGATGTAGTGACTAAATTGGTAAAATGAATGCAATAAAGATCAAGGAATTTGGTATAGTAGCATAAATCCACATTACCATAGGAGACCATACCCAAGGTAGAAAAGGATATGGAAGTAATGTTTGATACTTTGAATACCTTGACCTAGTACAAGGTAAAAGGGAATGAAATCTACAATAGGATCCTCAAGGTAGAAGGTTCATATGGACATATGACAACAAGATAATCAACTTGGTGAAGTTGATTAGAATGAATTTTTTTATATATTTGAACATGATCCGCTTGGAGGATTTTATAATTTATTAATAATATATAATAAGAAGAAGGAAAGTGTTAAAATAGTAGATTAAGGAAATGAGATACCTAGGCTAGTCTCTCACCCAAAAAGGTGATAGAGTCATTACTCTACTTAAAGAGGTTGAGATCATGAACCTTGCTAGCAAGGATGGTTCCATTGTTATCAAGGATGCCTTCAAAGCCTAGTTTCAAAAAATTATTATAAATTTCAAGAAATATACCATGGCCATAGGAGTAACCTTCATGTAAGATATGGTAGATTTGGTAACATTTACCAATCAGAGAATAGAAAAGACTGTGGTGATCAGTGAGGCTATATGATCTCTCTTAAGTAAGCATGATGCAATGGTAGGGATTATAATCAAATTTTTGAAGGAACTTATTATCAATCTAAAAATTATCGATAATGATGATAAAAAATGCTCTGAAGTATGGAGAAGATAGATAGAAGCTGAGAAATAAGCAGGTAGCAGGTCACAGATTGTCACTATACTAGCTTATTCCTCCTTAGCCCCTTTTGGAATATATTTTTCTTTGGAAACACTAGGAATTAATCATTATTAAACTACTATGGGTTCACATTCATCTTCTTCTACATTGAGAGCTTCAACATCAACCACACTAGTAGGATCCTAACCCATCACCTCAGGACCAAGATAACCACTTGTTGTGATTTATCTTAATAAATGTCATGTCCTAACTCCCTTCAATTCATTATATAATATTCCCTTATTTTAATAGGGAATATTCTTTAGTTTTAGGAAATGATGGACTTTGTCCACTAATAGATGTCATACATCTAGTTATTTTTTAGCCATCTTAGGCATTAGAAGGCCTATAAATAGGGGTCTTCCCCCTCAATTATACTTCAAAACAAAATTTTGTGAAACTAATGAAAATAGAGAGAATAATTCCTATAAGTTATTCATTATTTCATTATTTTCATGTTTTCTTGTTTCTAAAGCTTTACTAATAACACATGATTTCATTTTTTCAATGGTTAAATCTAATGTTAGTGTTTTGAATGCATCTTCATAGTTTGTGCTTTTTACTATGCTAATAAAGTTTTTATATGTATGTTATGTTTCCTTCTATTCTACAAATGAATGTGCTAAAAGTAATTTATTATTGGTAGCTATTTCAAGGCATATGTTTTAGATATATGCATTATATTTACCTTAGAATCCATATTGCATTTATGATAATTTGATTTTATCACTAAGATCTCATAGATGTTAATTTTATTTTCATTATTGTCAAAAGGAACTAAAGGAAATATGTTGGTCTTTATTGTTATAAAAAAAACCTTCTTTTCTATTATACCCTGCTTCCCCTTTTGAAATTTTTTTAACATAAATCACTTTATATTAATTCTCACTATAAATATCCACTTGTTGATTTAAAATTTGGGGATAAATTGGAAAAATAGAAAATCAGTTTTACATCATAACAATACAAATAAATTTTAGATAGATTATATCACTACCAAGTTATTTTTGTCCCTATAACATGTTATACTTGTAGATTAAAGGTGGTAGACACATAATCATTAAAATTAAATTGAAGTAATCCCTAAGGTCTTCTAGTACCTATACTATAAATTTATAAATATTATTTTTTGGTTTGCATTATATCCTTGACACATATTTACATCAATAAGAGAGAAATCTAGAGCTACAATGAGGGTTTATTTATTTGTTTTGAATATAAATTGTAGTGTATTTCATTTAAAATATAACATAATTAATTTAAATACATAAATATTATAATAAACACTATGATTTATTTTCATCTTTTGTAATATATTTAAAAACTTTGAAATATCCCTATGAAAGTGTTTATTTTAAAAGATCCTTGAAATACTGACTTGTGTCTGAAGATATTCTGGAACTACCCCTCTGATCCATTTAAATGTTATGTAAAGGAATTAAAGATAGGCCTACCATTGACTTATTCAAATAGACCAGGCTCTATTTCATCTATATTTTTAAAAGTCTTCATGATTTGAGGTAATAACTTTAGATCTGTAGCAAATAAGTTCAAAGATCAGTCTCCAGTTGATCATTTGTGAAAGATCATTGAGACAAGGCTTTAGAGGTCTAAATTGAATAAATTCACATATAATTAAGATATTATTTGAAAATTTTTTATCTAAAACACTTTGATAAGCTTAAAATTCCAAAGGTTTCTTTAAATATCCTATCTAATATTGATCTTTATAGGTTAAACAAGTTTTTAAAAAAAGTTTGTGCAAGCCTCAAAGCTTTGAAGGATCTAGATTAGCAAAAGTAAAATAAGACCACTCTACTTAATTTTAGGAATTTATATGGGTCTCCTTTATGTTAATTTGGCTAATATTTACCTTATTTATCACTATTTGATGAACCTTTGTAGTATTATGTATTTATGGCATGGATCCTTTGCATAACATCTTAGAGTTACATAGGATCTAGACCAGATCCCACTCTGAAACTAAAGTTACCCTTGGATATTTAGAAACCCATAAAAAAGATAGAGATGATAAAGGGAGATGTAGGAGATCAAAATCCCACCCTACCTCTCTAATAAGCCAACATCCACATCCTCTATTTTACATCTGACCAGTCATGACATGGTTAGGAGGATCTTCCATAAATGTGCCTAGCCCTATGCATGATTTGCCTAAGAACCCTAAAAAATACCTCCCTCTTCAATCTATTTTGGGGTATAACCACCAAAGAGCATATAAAGTCTTTAAAAGTAGGCTTTAGGATTTTAAACTTCATCCATGAAGATGTAGCCTGCAAACTCTTCTCATTTACCTTCAATGAAGTAGCTTATGATTCGTTCCTTAATTTTTGAGAGGACTCCATCACCAGATGGAACCAATTTAATGATACCTTCATTTCATAATTTATAATGGTCATTAGTACTAAAATGATTTACTAATAGTTCACCATCCTAAATCAGGAACCAAATAAGCCCATAAGATCTTTTAAAGCTAAATTTCAAAATATTATTGCCTCACCACAACTCCCTATTGGCCAATAGATGACCTAACATTGGAAATTTAAAAAAAATCCTTAGACCTAATGACTACCATATTTCTATGTAGGGATATGAACATCAATACACTACCACATGCCTATAAATAAACCATACATATTGATGAGAAAATCCACCCAAAAGGGAATCCTACCTTTGTTATCCCAAACATCAACCTGAATTTACGTGCTCTAAATCTAGTCCTAAATGCAATTTAAAATATTCCTATATTAAATCAAATACCTAGCCTCAATCAATTGCCATTAAGACATGTAGCTCTTGGTCAACAACTAGGATTATTCAATTAGTCTAATGTTGGGGCTCATCCATAAAATAATAGTCAAGCTCTGGTCCTTGTTAAAAACTCTAACACCTAAAGTGTTGTCTAGAGTCTAGTATAGAACACTAAACTTGACTCCTCAAAGGGAGACTTGGAAGTAATTTAGAGAATGGTTCAAAAATTAGGTAGTGAATTTCTTAATTTACAAAAGAAAATGGGAAAAATGCGGGAAGGTTGTTAGAATCACAACCATCAAGGAGGTGGGGGTGAATCAGTGTACAAACTTTACTTTCAATTCCATAGATCATTCATTAACCTTTCAAACTAGTCTAGTAAACAAGCAATGCATAGAGAAACAATCATATAAGCATGAAGCAAGATATCAACACATGAACACAAAATATATGTGGTAAAAATTCATGGGGGATAAAATCAACTAAATACCACATGGAATACTATATTATAATTAATGGATCAACATTTATTTAGGCACCAACCCCACAAAGAGAACCAACCCCTCACTAGTCAAGCAATAACTTAACTAGTCTTTTAGAAATATCAAACTTGTAAGGAGGATCCAACCCCCTAAGTGAATTGGCACCAAAAAAAAACTTCAATGAAAATTATTAAATATACAACCTATAAAGCAGCTCCAACACCATCTTGACCAAGCACTAATTCATCCAAGATAAGCTTAATCACCTCAAGACACCTTTTTACTCAACCAATGTATGGTGACTTATTATTCAACTCTCTATATTATATTATATGAAATCAACTCACTATTATACACCTAAAACACACCTATAATGTATATAATATGTTATTTCAATCAAAATTTAAATCATTCATCTCTCCTTAACCTCTACCCTTCTCAAATAGCCTTCTAGGGTCACTCGCTCAATATACCTCTTACTAGGCTCATTAGGTCAATTGACCTTGTCATCAACTTGAAGAAAATTCTAATGGATTTTCATGCATTATCCTATACATAAATTTTAATGGTATAAATTACCAACCAATTATCCTCAAAATATATCTTTTCTTCGCTTATCTTCTCATCTCCCTAATTGGCTCAAATAGGCCTATTATGGCTTGTATTTATACCAATCACTTAATCTCACCCATATTGGTCAAAAAAACATATTTAAACAATTTTATTACCATTTTAATGGTTCATAAAACACGTTTCACAAGTGAAACACTTATGATATAGGTCAATCATTACTCACAAGGACCAAAACCACCTTTAAGCCTAAAGAAGACCTAATGTAATTAGGTCTGTCTCAACCACATGTTACACTTGGACCATATTAGAACACTTAGATCCTCAAAAAATGAATTAAATAATTTAAATACAAATAAAATATATCCTTTATAATATCCACTTATATCCATACTATATTTTAGTCTAATTCACTCCTTGAACCATGCCATTAGGCCTTTACACACCAAAAAAGTTTGCCTTATAAAAATATGAAGCATATGACCAAATATCACACACAAACATGTAATTAAAACAATTTTATATAAAATTCATGACCAAATTATCACCAAAATTTCCATTGGACATCATAAAACATGGAAAAATACCTTAATTACACTCTTGTAATATGACTACTCAGAACTATCAAACACTACCAATGTACAGTCAAGAACATTTGACTCTCCACACTTGAACAAGGACAAAACTTGAATATAAATTAATTATAATGAAAATAAAATACTTATATAAAATATTAATATGTGTTATATGCTTAAAAACTATCCAAAACACCCCAAACTCATTTCTAGATGACTACCAAAAATTACCAATAAGCCTGTCAACACAATCATGATAAGTATTGTGTTTAGCTCTTGTAATGATACTTCCAAAACTTATAATTAACGTTAATAGATTATATATTACCTATATATATATTATAATTTCAAGTGTAAATCATTGGTATTACATACCAATTTCTCAAGATTCTATATCATAGTGTTTATACAACTAGATAGGTCATTTTGCCTTTCATATTACAACTCCTTAAAATATATTTACACACTATATAAATAATGTATATATTATTTAAATATAAAAAAACATAAATTTTTATTTTATCCATTTAATTATATTTTAGAGTCTCACACTCTTCACTCCATCATGCATACTCAAACTTGTCAATCTGTCTTAAGAAACAGTCATGATGATCATGACTTCCAACTCCTATGTAGACACATTTATGAAATCACAATTAATTTTTATGATCATTGGAAATATTTATAACATATAAACATGAAAATATATATATTTATAATATCAAATGTGGAATATATATACCAATCTTTAAAATATACACCTTCACTATCCACCCTCTCTAGACAAGTTTTATTGTGAACAATATTTGTAACATTTTATTGAATTTAAAAGAAAATAACCAATATTTAAATTATGTATAGGTTTTAAATACAAACTTGAATCAATTATATCCATTACTAATCCACTAAAACACAACCCTAAATGCATTCTCACTCTGACTAGTTTTTCTCACCGTCTTCACTCTTAGCTAGTTTAATGATAAATCAAGTTGAGTGACAAAAATAATTGAAAAAAAGGCAATAAATTATCCAAATAACACCATGGAAAAAAAAATTAGTCTCAATATTCAACCTCCATTGATTTTAATTCTTTGACCTAGTCAACCTTTCCTACTATACCATATTTACGAGAAACAAGCATATTATTATAGGTTTCATTTACTATCCTAAAATACCATTACCACATGGAGATGAATAATGGAGTCCTATAACACCTATAATAATAAAAATATCCTTAAAAATCCATTTTTATCCATTTCTAATAATATTTTCCTTATTACGTCATTATAAATGTTTTGAGAGGGTTTTAGACCAGTTTTCATTCTTAACATTTATTTATATAGCTCTATCCTTGAAACCACCTCATAATGATTTTAAAAAATTTATATGAAACTTTTAAATCTCTCCCAAAAATATTAGGACACCATGTAAAGTTTACACATGTTAATGAGCATCAAAAGTTCCTTCTTAGGTCTTGATTTCTTCATTCCACAAACACAGGAGACATTCAAACTTGTTTTCTTGATTTTTCCTTCAACTCAGGAAATAAAAATTTATGATCACTCTTGAAAAAAACTTTCACACCTCAATCCATGATTACATGATAATCATTTCCTTGGAATCTAAACCTCATACCCCATTTGGTCACATTTTATCTCTTTGCACTTTATGATCTTGAGTTATAAATCATATTAGGCCTACTAATAGACCCTCTAAATATTTTTCCTACAATTTCAACCTTATTAAGATGTTCAAACACATTATCACATACTATAACCCTAATTTTCATCATTCATTGGTCTTGTTAACATCTTAGGACCCTATTTAGATCAAATAGAGTCTAAGAATAGTTTGTTTGCATAATAGACCTATAGGTCTTACCTTTGTAGGCACACTTTGAAACATACATGGGTGATTCAATGCCTTAAATACAAGTTTAAATGTTCACATACATTATATTATACCTCTTTTAATTCATCTCCTATATCCATAATTCTCATTGTTTCACTAGACTAGGTGTTCCATTCTCAATCCTTATCATTAGTTCAAGACATCATCCTTCATTAAGGACCTGCATTATTATATTTTGACATAAGTGACCATACACAAACACATGAAATCAATGAAAAATTGAAACAATCTCCCCCTTTTTAATTGATGGAAAAAACACTTCAAGCTAACTATTCTTTTAATATACAACTTCTCCATCAATATGATCTCTCTTCCCCTTTGACATTAATGACAAAGGGTCTCTTCAACTACCATAAAGTAATCTACACATAGTCCACTGATCCTTAGACTTGATCACTCATAGAGATAGAAAGATCCTATTGATATTCACAATATATTCACTTCAACTGAGTCTACCTTTATCCTTCAAATTGTAGATATCACAAGCTCTCCTTATCACCATGCATATATGCATCTCATTGTATTTGATATATGATCTTGAACATAAAATTTCCCATGGAGACCTAATTCAAATAGATCCACTCCTTGCTTAACATTGACTTCTTGGGATAATAATACCACCTTAAATAGGAATGAATAACTCCATATAATACTCATATAATCAAACAATTTCCATTCAATAATCACAAGCCATCATGGCTCAAACAACCACAAGGCACATTCTTAGTTAACATACAACCATAACAAGTCTGTGAAAATACCTAGCTTCTATCAGACATTTGATAAGCAATATTTATTTCAAGACACATATAATATGTTGCCAAAATGAGTAATCCCATGTTACATTACTCTAAGGTCATAATCAACCTCTTAAACCATTGATCTCTACATCATACTCTTCAAAATGACTCAATGGATCAACTTCAACAAACATTGTCAAGACCTTGTTAAGAACTTTGTCATTCTTAGATCACTTAATCTTCTTCATGGCACCTACAACATGTCAACATGTTTCCTCTATGACCTTGTGAGATTAAATTTAATATTATTAGTCTTAAATACCAATATTCAATTCTCACACCACTTGGTCTATATTTGCTACCTAGGGATCATTTTGTGCTCAAACAAGCATTAAAAACAAGATAACTACAATAGGAAATATTGTAACAAGTCCATATAAAACTTACAACACCATTTAAAGTGAAAAAAATAGGTTATACATCCACCTTAATCCTCTTGTGTTATCTGAGTAATAACATAGTCAATAAATTTTGATTTAGACCCATAATAAATACATATGTATGGACTTTTAAAGCACACTATCACCTGGAGGATGATCATCATGGAGTCTAATACAACTTTACCTTTTACACCATCTCTATTTGAAATCTTTCATGGATTATACAAACAATTTAATCCTCTTAGGTCTTCATTTCATACATAGTAATTTAAAATCCAACATTCATATTTTTGAACTTCAATGGCTATTTCTTATAGCCTAAACTTGATGTCCTTTTATATTGCATAGATTGCTAGATGATCTTTGCAAGCTTATATCTTGAAGAGGACAACTCCTCATGACACCAAAATTTTAGGGAACCTTCAAGGAAATAAGTACATCATCTCCATATTTTAATTTGACCAAGTTTGAATTTTTGATTACTTGAAATAAATTCACAAACTTCTCAGTACATTCATATAATTGTGATGGTCTATGATGGTTGGTCCTTCTTAGGCTATAATATACATTCTTATTTTTCCAAATGGTCAAATGATACACTATAAATTCATTAAGACATCTATGGATGCCTCAAAACCTCTTATTTATCCTCAATAACCTATACACATTCCATATACTTCCAATCTATCAAACACAACTTATTTGTACCTAATCCACAACAAAACAATATTTTTGAATATTTGAAGTATATCATACATGCTCACACCTTATATATATCTTGATGAAATCCATATGATAATAAAAAATTAGTGAAAACCTTTAAAAAATCTTGTCTAAGCTCACCAAAACATCAAATGAGCTCACATGCTTTAATAAACTTGGTAGAGTCTGTGACTAGGTCTAAGTGCATACCTAAACCAAACAACATCTTCCTTCTACCATGCTAGTTGATTATGTAGACCACCTTCAATAAGATATTTATTTCAAAATGTATTCAAAGTCCTTAGGTTTTATTTTTGAATTGGATTCAACATAATCCTTCTTATTATTCAATATTTATAGTACCATCATGCAATCTTCTATGCAAACCTCAATCATGGCCTTCACAAGATTAGCCATCTTGTGCTTCAAGAATCACCTTCAAGCTGTCAAGCCTTTTCCAAAGGACCTAGTATGATACTAATTATTAGAATAAAAAACACCAAGATGGGTGGGGGGTTAATAAATGTAAATACTTTACTTTCAATTCCATATATCATTCATTAACCTTTCAAACCAACCTAGGAAATAAGCAATGCATAGAGAAATAATCATATAAACATGAAGAAAGATATGAACACATGAACACAAAATATATGTGGGAAAACCTCATGCGGGATAAAACCCATTGAAAAACCACCTGGAATAATATATTATAAGTAATGTATCAACATTTAGTGAGGCACTAACCCCATAAGGAACACCAACCCCTCATTAGTCAAGCACCAAATCAATTAATCCTTTAAAAAGTTTCAACTTGAAAAGAGGATATAAACCCCTAAGTGACTTGGAACCAACCCAACTACTTAAAAGACACTTATTCAACCTTAAAACTACAAGTTAGCTCCAACTCCCTCTTGGCTAAGCACCAACTCAGCCAAGACAAGATTAATCACCTTAAGATACCTTATTGTTTAACCAATAGATGGTGATCTCCTCTTCATCTCTCTGTCTTATATTATATGAAATACAATAACTATTATACACATATAATGAACATATGATATATATATATATATAAATGGTCTCTCAATAATCATTCAACTTATTCATCTCTCCTTAACCTTCTACCCTTCCCAAATAGTCTTCTAGGCTCACTCGCTCAATATGCCTCTTACTAGGCTAATTAGGTCAATTGACCTTGTCATATACCTAAAAAAATTATAATGTATGTTCATGATTGATACCATTATTAAATTTTAATTTTATAAATTAACTAATACTAACCCCCAAAATATTTCTTTTCTTTGCTTGTCTTCTCATCTCCCTAATTGGCTCAAATAGGCCTACTATGCCTTCTATTTATACCAACCACTTACTCTCACCCATATTGGGAGGAAAAAAATATTTAAACACTTTTATTACCATTTTAATTGGTCATAAAACATGTTTCACAAGTGAAAAAATCATCATATAGGTTGGTCATTACTCACAAGGACCAAAACCACTGTTAAGCCTAAAGAAGACCTAATGCAAATAGGTCTATCTCAATGACACGTTACACTTAGACCATCTTGGAAAAAATTGAGCCTAAAAAACTAAATGAAACACTTTAAATATAAATAAAATATACAATTTATAATATCCACTTTGATCCATACCATCTTTTATTCTAAGTCACTCCTTGAACCATGCAATTAGGCCTACTTACCATTAGGCTTTTACACAAAATTCTCTACCTTGAATATCTAAAGTATATGAGAAAATATTACACATAACCATGTCCTTAAAATACATGTATATAACCTTCATGATCCTATGATCACAAAAATGTATATTTTACATCACCAAATAGGGAAAAGGACCTCAAATACACTCTTGTAATATGACCACTTAGAACTATCAAACACTGACAATGTATAATCAAGAACATTAGAATCTCCACAATTGAACAGGATCAAAATCAAGTATAAATGAATTATAATTAGAATAATATACCTATATAACATATTAATATTCATTATATCAATTAATACTATCCAAAAAATCTTAAACTCATCTCTTCTAGATGATTACCAAAAATTGCCAATAAGCCTATCAACACAATCATGATAAGTGTTGTCTTTAGCTCTTGTAATGATAATTAAAAAAATTATAATTCAAATTAATATCTCATATATGAAATATATATAATCATAAAATATATATATTATAGGTTCAAGTGTAAATCATTGGTCTTATAGACCAATTTCTCAAGATTATCTTTCACAGTGCTTATATAGCTAGATAGCTCATTTTACCTTCCATATTACAAATACTAAAAATATATTTACACATTATATAAATCATGTATATATGATATACATATAAAAAAAACATAAAAAATTGTATTTTATCCATTTAATTATATTATAGAGTCTCACACTCTTCACTCTATCATGCATACTTAAACTTGTCAATCTGTCTAAAGAACCAGTCATGATGATCATGACTTCCAAATCTATGTAGACACCTTTATGAACTCTCAATGAATTTTGATGATACTTGGACATATTTATAACATATAAACACCCAAATATATATATATTTATAATATCAAATCTTGAATATATATACCAATCTTTGAAACATACACCTTTACTATCTACCCTCTCTAGACAAGCATCTTGTGAACAATATTTGAAACATTTTAATGACTTTAAAAGTAACTAAAAAATATTAACATAAGGTAAAAGTTTTAATAAAATAAATAAATCAATTGGATCCATTCATAGTCCACTAAAATGCAACCCTAAATGCATTCTCACTCTGATTGGTTTTTCTCACTGTCTTCACTGTTAGCCAATTTAGCAATAGGTCAACTTGAGTGACAAAAATAGTTGACATAGAAGATATAAATTATCCAAATAACACCATGGACAATAGATAATAGTATCAAGCTTCAATATATATTGATTTTGATTCTTTGACCTAATCAACCTTTCCTACTACATCAAATAATTGAGAAACAAACATATTCATGTAGGCTTCATTTACTATCTCGACAAACCACTACCAAATAAAGATGAATAGTTGAGTACTATACAACCTAAAATAATAAAAATAGACTTAAAAATACATGATCCATTTCAAACAATATTTTCCTTATTGGGTCATTATAAGGGTTTTGAGAGGGTTTTAGACTAGTTTTCATTCTTAACATTTGTTCATAAAACTTTGTCCTAGAAACCACATCCTAATTATTTTAAAGAATTTATATGAAAATTTTACATCTCTCCCAAAATTATTATGACACCATGAAAATTTTAAACCTACCAATGAGCATCAAAAGTAGGTCTTTATTTCTTCATTTTACATACATAGGAGACATTCAAACTTGTTTTCTTGATTTTTCCTTCAAATCAAGACCTAAAAATTTATGATCAATATTGAAACATCCTTTCTCACCTCAATACAAGATTACATGATCATTATTTCCTTGTAATCTAAACCTCATACCCCATTTGGTCAAATTCTATCTCTTTGCACTTTAGGCTCTTGAGCTATAGATCATATTAGGCCTAGTAATAGTTCCTATAGCTACTATTCCTATAATTTAAACCTTATTAAAATATTCAAAAAAATTCTCACATGATATACCCATAATTTTAATACTTTTTAGTCTTTTTAACATTTTAGGACCCCTAGTTAGATCAAATAGAGTCTAAAACTAGTTTATTTGCATGATAGACATATAGGTCTTACCTCTTTAAGCACACTTTGAAACATAAATGGGTGTTTTAATTCCTCAAATTAATTTTCAAATTTTCACATACATCCTATTATGCCTTTGTGCATTCATATCCTAGATCCATCATGCTCCTTGTTTCACCAAACTAGGTATCCCATACTCAAGCCTTCTCCTCACTTTAAAACATCATCCTTCATCAAGGAACTGCACTATTATATTTTGACACCAATGACCATAAAAAAACACATGACATCAATGACAACTTGAAATAAATGTTCTAATAAAAATTACATGTTTCAAAAGTATAACATACCTTTCAAATAGTATAAAAATAATAATAACAATGAACCCCCAGCTAATAAGATGCTTGACATAGATATATATGAATTAGCCTTTCTTAATTGGTGTAGGGTCCATAACATATCTTGACATGGAGTTTTAGACTACATAGAATTTTTCAATGCCTTATAAATGTTCTGAGGTGAGTTAGAAAGTTATGATGTTGTCTTAGACAATCAAGGCAATATTGGTCATTTTGAAAATAGAACACCTAACAGTGGGTCCAAACCACCAAAATATACCTCATGGTTGAAACCTATAAGTTTCTTGACCAAGAATAGAATTATCTTGAAATTAACATGAATGAGATCCATGGTTTCTAATAATACCAAAAGATTAATTATGCCTTGAGAGATAAAGCTCAAAAGGAACCTACAATGACTTCCACACTGCCCAACAAAATAGACACACCCCTATATCATAGGACTAATAATGATCCTCCTTCCCCAAAGGGAAATGATAATCAGCTTTCTATAGAATTAGCTAAAACTAGATCCAAAGGTGGATATAATATTTTGGAAGATATGAAGAAGATTAAAGCCAACATCGCCTTACATGAGCTTGCTCAAATCACTGAGCAATGTGATTTGCTTTTGAAATCATTAAATAAGAAATCAAATAAAGGTAAAGCCACATCTATAAATTCAAATGTGTTAATGTACAAAATCAAGGTTGAGGTTCCTCTATTTTTGTTAACTATTAGAATTTTTTGGAAAAATGTGTATAATTATTTGCTTAATTCTAGAGAATATGTTAACATAATGCCTATAGGTATTTGAAAAAAGTTGGGACTGACTCCAATCAAATTTGATAGATTTTTTGTCTAATTATACAAGTCAAAGGTTAAGGTGGTAGGAGAAATATGAACATTCACATTCAATTATCTCATGAACCCTAGATTCAATAGTCCATCGACATTCAAGTCATAGAAATCCTCAAAGAATATGATATGTTATTGAGTAGAGACTAGACAAAATCCTTAAATAGATATATGTCCATGGACTACTCATATATGTGGCTACCTTGGAAAGGTGTACCCAATTAATTCTAAATAAAAAAAATCCAAGAATGAAGTTCATGATAATAAAGTATAGCACATAGAATGATAAGATGAATTTATAATCCACTAACTTAGGTGTAAATGCTCTTGATACTACTGATTATAGAAAAAAGTAACCCAAAAAACCAAGATTGAAATATTTGGTGATGTACTTTGATGGTATGAGATCCAAGCAAGGCTTAGGGGTAGGTATAATATTTAAAAACCCATTTGGTAAGTAATACTTAGCATCTTATAGACTTCAATTTCTATGCACTAATAACCTTGTAGAGTATGAGGCCTAATCCTAGGACTTAAATTCACCATCAAACATAGGGTAAAGAAATTATTGGTATGTGGTGATTTAGAATTAGCCATAAAGTAGGTATATAGTCAAACCAATGCAAGCTTTCTTTTCTAAAGAAGTATAAATTTAGTGTATGGTATTTAATTAAGAGTATTGAAGCATTTAACATTGCCTCTATACTGATAGATAAAAACTAGCTAGTAGACATGTTGGCTTTGGTAACAATGAATCTAGTCACACATGAGGCCTTAGAATTACAAAAGTTTATAGTCAAAATGATATCATGTCTTTTTTTACTAGACAATGTCAATCACTTCCATGTGTTTGATGATGATTAGAAAACCATCAATTTTATGACTAGTTTTGGAGTCTTTGCGTCACATGTAATTGATGGGACATATGAAGAGTATGGAAAAGAGGTGAAAGATGATGATGACATACTATAGCTAAAGAAGAATATAATGAATAAAGGCATGGTCTCTCTAGAAAGGATATTTGATCAAGATAAGACAAAAATTTATGCCAAGGTGCCCAAAGTAAGTGGCAAGGATTATAAGCAAATTAATCTAGGTTAATTAAGCAATCCTTAGAATATCAACATTGGGATTATCTATACCAGGGATTAAGTAACCAAAGCCACTTATATATTATTTAGATTCAAGGATTTCCTTGTGTAGTCTTACAAAGATTACAAGGTCTTTGAAACTTAGATCATCAATCATATGATCCCTTTAAAGGAAACATGTAAACCTTTCTAGTAAAGTAAAAGGCCCATGAACCCCATTATAGAGCCTCTCATATATAAAGAAGTAAAGAAGTTACTGGACATAAATATAGTCTTCTCAATTAGACACTCCACATGGGTGGCTAACTTGGTCCCAGTTAGAAATAAAAATAATGAAATTAGACTCTACATAGAATTTTGAAATCTCAATAGATCCTTAGAAAAAGATAATTACCTATTTCCCTCTATAGATGAGGTAATTAAAATGGCTAACAGCTCTCAGATGATGTATTTCTTAAAGGGCTTCTCTAATTACAACTAGGTACTTGTTAACAAAGAAGACAAGATGAAGACTACCTTCAAAATCAACTAGAGAATATTCACATACAAAAGGATGTCTTTTAGGATTATCAATGTTAGGGCCACGTTTCAACATGCCATGGATCATGCATTCCAAAGAATAATTAGTAACTACATTATTATTTACATGGATGACTTAACTATTTTCTCTAAAAATAGGAAAGATCATATGATGCACCTTCAATAATTTTTGGAGAAATGGAGAACCTTTAGTATCTCTTTAAACCCTAAAAAGAGTATCTTTTGCATAACTAAAGGTAAGCTCTTGGGATATGTAATCATGAAGGATGATATGGATATTGACCCTGACATGATTAATGATATTTTAAAGTCTTTCCTAATAGTAAAATGGAATTAAAATCATTTTTAGAAAAATTAAATTTGTACATAAATTCATCTCAGGTTTCACTAAAATTGTCAAACCCCTAAATGCCATGTTGAAAAAGGACACAAAGATTAATTGGATGTATGAGACTAGGAAATCTTTCCAAGACATCAAAGAAGCCATAATACAAGCACCCATTCTAATTATATTGTATATTGCAAATATTTATACCTTTATTCTTTTGCTTCTAACCACATGATTGCTATTGTCTTAATGCATAAGGTAGAGGACAAAGAACATCCCATCACCTTCATGAGTACAAGATTAAAAGATACTAAATTAAGATACCCACTCCTAGATAAAAAAACATATGCCTTGGTAAAGGTTGTAAATAAGTTTAGACATTACATCCTCCAAAATAAAACCCATCCCATTGTACTTGACCCCATCATTAAGCTTATGCTTAACTAGAATAAGTTTGGATAAAGATGAGGAAAATAGATGACCAAGCTCCATGAGTATGACATAGAGATTGAGTTAGCCAAGATGGCATGTGATGAAGGTTTAATCTAGTTAATTACCAAGGCTGATCCTCAAATTTATGTTTTACATGTAGAAGTAGACTATGTCTGAAGTGAAGAATAGTTCAAGGATGTTGTTTATTACCTATTGAATGACACTTACCCCCAAAAATTGAAAATAGAGTAGAAAAAAGTACTCAAGCTCAAAATTTCACACTTCATGATCAAAATAGGAGTGTCCCATAGAAAAAATATGAAAGAATCTATTTAAGATGTGTTTGTAGGAAGGAAGCTACAAACATACTTAATAACTACAATGAGAAATTTGGAAGTGGACATCCTTAAAGTAGAAACACTACCCATATTATACTTAGATTAGGCTATTAATAGGCTAAAATATTTAAGGATTTACATGCTCACATTCGAGCATGTCATCAATGTCAAGTATTTGATAGTATAGAATTAAGGGAAGCCATGAATTTACAACTAATGATTGAAAGTAGGTCATTTACAAAATGGGGATTGGACTTTATTGGAGTCATCAATCCTAAATATTTAGTAGGCCACAAATTCATGCTAACATTGTTAGTGTCCAAAATTACACTAAAGTAATTGGGCCCTTGTCAAGTTAAAAATCCAAGTCCTTAGCCCAGGTCATGTTTTCAAGTGTTCCTTCAACGGTCAAGTTTCTTGATTAATCAACTAAGTGTCAATTTGGTCTTTACTTAGTGTGTTTTAAGTCATAGGGTCTTTATGTTTTTTTATTAAGACATTTTTCTTGACAAAAAAACATCTTTGGGTTTTTTGTTCACACAAAAATTATGAAGACTTATTTTCATCAAGAAAATTGTTTGTGATAAAAAAACCAACAAAGTTTATTTATTGTGAATAAAGCATACTACCCTATTTTTTTAGTCACTTTTCCAATGTATAATCCACAAAGGGTCATTTATTTTTGGCATTTTTCCCTTTCAAAATCTCCAAAGGGTCATTTTGCCTTTGTAAAATCATTGAAGGGCCATTTTTTTAGGCATTTTATCCATGAAATTTTTTTGAAGGGCACTTTCAGAAGATCCAAAGGACACTTTTAATATGTATAAAGGGAATTTTTAGAATATCTAAAGGGCCATTCCAAAATTATAAAGGGAACTTACCCTTTGGCAAAAGTGCAAGGTCCAATTCTTTCAACAAAATTTTCAAGTCCAATTCCTTTGGCAAAAGTAAAAAAAATTATTTCTTTCAGAAAAAGTGTAAAGCCCATTTCCTTCAGACATTTTGTCCACTACAAAAAGTTTGAAAAAATTGCATTATGTTGAGAAAAGGTCAAGTCATTATTTGTTTCAGACTTTTTGTCCATGAAAAAAAGTCTGAGGGAACTTCACCTTTGGGAATTTTACCCACATAAAAATCCCAACAAAAGTCCTTTGTTTTGGTGAAAATGTTAAGTCTAGAAGGCTTATTTATTTCAAGCATTTTTTCCATGGAAAAAAAATTGAATGGTACTTACCCTTTGGGAATTTTTCCCATGGAAAAAATCCTTAGAAAAGTCATTCCTTCATAAAAAATGTAAGCTTAATTTCTTCAAATAAAATGGCAAGTTCAATTTTTGTAGGGAAATAATTTTGAATAAAATGTTTGAAACAATTATCCCAATGAATAAAAAAGACTGAAGACTCAATTTTTGTGGGCAAAGTGTAGAGGTCAATTTATTTATTATTTCAGACAAAATGTCTAAATAATTCTCCCAAAAACTAGAGGGCCCAGGAGTAGAAGTGCCAAAGACAAAATCCCACAATAATTATTGTGAGATAATTGTGTCGAAGACAAAAGCCCTGAGAAAATTCTTTCAAATACCATAGGGCTAATGAAAGTAAGAATTCCAAAGAGAAAGACCCATACCAAATTGCCATAGAATAAAGTCCCTGAAGAAATTTTTGAATTGTAGGTATGATGATATCATGGATATCTTTTGACAGGTGCACAAACATCAATTTTAAGGCATGCCAAGTAGTAATTAGGATTTAAATGTTTTAGGATGATCACATGAGCATCAATTTTAGACACTATTAAGTAGATGTTTGTTTTCAAAAGGATTCATATCTAACAGCATGAATTTTTATAAAGGAGAATGATCTGATGATGCATGATTAAATTTGAATAGTCAAATAAACCCAGGGCAAGAATGATAAGTGTTGAGCTTGTGGGGCATGATTTAAGATTGATCACATTATCAAAGATTAACAATGTGTATTCAAGTATACACAATCCAATCTATGACATATATTAAGTCATGACTTTTCAATAAAACATAAAATTAATGTGGGACCTCCACTTGCTAAGAGCACATTAGCCTGACAAGATTGATAGAGTAGGATGTAGAGAACCTATGAAGTTGTTAATTGGCACCATTTTGGTACAAGACCTGTAGGTAGTAAATGACATTTGATCCTCTAGATTAAGATCAATAGCACATGCTTGCTCGAGCAAGGATGATCTAATGATGTGAGTTGAGATGGACTTTTCAAAGGGCTCAAATTTATTGAAGAAGTGCCAAGTGTCTAGATTGGAGCCAATCAATTGACTTGGTCACTCTTATGCCCTAAAAATGCCTAGTTGGATCTGATGTGGCATGAAAAATGTTGTTGGATATTTTTGATTGTAATCATCATGATGAAATGGGATTTCCCTGGGGTGAACAAAGAAGATAATTTATATATATAAGTTTCCATGATTTGCAATCAATCAAAAAGAGAGCATTTCTAGATAGTTTCACATAAAGACAAAATATGTTTGGCTCTTCAAATGATTTTATCCCTCCAAATGTGTAGATGAGTGGTTAAGAGCATATTTAGGTGGTTTTATATGATGACAAATAGTTATTCAAGCCTCCACTATTAATTTCACCATCTAGATCATGAATTCATTAACATCTTCAGTCAAAAAGATCAAAGGTTTGTTACAAATCTTACAATAATGATTCTTTTATTTCAAGTAGATGAGGATCTTAGGCATGACAAAGGGCATATTATTTCTAGAAGTATCTTAGTGGAATTGAAGGCTTGTTATGTAATTTTACAAATTGAAAACATTAATTCCAAAATTGAGAAGGGTAAAAAATGTATAAATAGAAGGCTTGTGTTCTATTCAAGAGGTTGGTTGGCCATTGTGTTGGTCTATGTCTTCCATAGTAAAGGATATTCCACATTCAAATATCATTACTATGTGAATTTTGTATCTCTAGCTAAGGTGGTTGAAATTGTACAAAAATTAACAATATATAAGAGCATGTTTATGTGTTTCCCTTGTCCAACATGGAGCAAATCCACCATGCTTGTCCCTATGGAAACATTTTGAAATGTTGATGTATGTAATATTTTCTTGTAAAGTCAATGAAAATGTTTGTGGTTCTATGTTATTTCCTATTTATGAAGTGCAAAAATGTGTTTTATAAATTATGTTGATTGGATATTTGGGCCTTTGTTCTATATTGGTTATCATTCTAAATATAGATCTAAATTATAAACCCTTTTTGCACTAGTCTATGATATATTGTTGAATAACTTATTAGATCACCCTAGGTTTATGGAGTTAATAGGGAAAATTATTTGAGAGTCTCATTTCAGTGTATGTTCTAGGGTTTTAGGATCATTTGGATATTTGTATTTTGTTGGAACCAATAATTAAAAATCACTCTTGGTAGTTCCATTAGTTTTCATTTAAATTTTCTAAATCTTTTCGATAAATGATGTCATGAATTATGAAAGAATCCTTGTTAATTGAAGACCTCTATTGCACCACCCTCCCATTTTTATAACTATCAACTTATCCTACCCTAAAAATAATATGCCCTTTGCATATCTTAAGTGGTATTTGCCTACATATGTATCAACATTGTATATTTAACATGTGTCTACATTTTTTGCTTTTGAATCCCAACATTACAATATTTTATTCATCCCCTATGTTGTTGAAGATCCTTTCAAGTAAAGGTTACAATCATTTTCAAATTTATCTTCAGTAGCTTGTGTCTAGAGAAGAAAATTTTCTCATTTCATGTGACAACCCTTCCTAAGTGGAGTGAGTGAGTTTGGTTGTGTTCTAGTCAAGTTTGTGTATCTCTATGCTAATAATCCCCATGGAGATTGAATTATAGAATATTTCCATGCGATCAAGCTACCTTGTAGGTGCTCTCACTTTAGTTTAGGAAGAGCCAAAGGTAGTAGGGCACTCATCATACCCTCTGTAGGTGCCTCTCAGTTATTTTTTGCATCTGATCCATTCTAGATGCCAAACCCTTCCCCAATTACAATGACATTCTATTGGGGTTTTCATCTTTATTTTTCCATTTTCTTCAAGTGTGAAAGGATGAGTGTAAGAGGTGTAAATCTAGGAACCAATACTCTTTTAGTGACATTGTTGGGAAATAAATTAAAATATTGGTCACTTGTGTTACCAAGGACTCTTGTAAAGAGTTGTTGTAAGTATTTCATGTTATGAAGTTTTCTACTAATTATTTATGCTACAATGGGATTATCTTAGCTATCAACACTGTAACATTCTACTAGGGATGTGTTAGGAATTCTTGAGGCTTGATAATTATCTTCTACTAAATTTGTTGTAAAGAGCTAAAAATATTACAAGTTGGAAGGTGTTTTTTCCCTTTTGAATATTATTTTAAAAATTTTAGTGTCTTTGATTTCTATCTCATTAAGTTTAGTAAAGTTTATTTTCAGCATGTATCAAATTAGTTTGTTAACTGTTATATTCTAGAATTTTGATTCTAGTGGTGACTATATTTTTATCATTTAGTTTCAAGGAAGATGAGTGCCTATTTTGAATATTTTTATTAAGTTTTAGATTTGAGTACTCTTTTTATTGCTTGAAAAGATGGAAGTATTGAGATCATCCTTCAAAGGTGACTCATCAGTCACTTATCTCACCACTCTGTTTGTATCAAATATGAAGAAGACAAGTTTGGAGGCTGGAATATAAGTGCCTAATTTATTAAATGACAAAGTAAATGCTATGGATTTTGATCTTAACATTGATTAGTGTGATAAGTTCTTCCTCCCACATACCCTATGTGATACTTCTGAACAAATTGATGAAGATTTGGTTGAACCTAAGTATGTATTATCCTAATATGAGATTTTTATGTTTGATTATCAAGGCTCTCTAGGTGAGTTTTATAGATTCATAGAAATGATGTTTGCTACTACTGATGATCAATTTTGGAGTGTGGGCAAGAGAGCACTGACATATGATTTTGCTTGTGATGATAGTATAACACAAGCACATGAGTTACCCAATCATGATGCAATCAAAGATCTAAAGTGTGATTTGAAATAAATAATAGACATGGGTGTAGAATTGGGTGTCTCCATTGGGAATGTGGACATTGTTAAACAACTAATTATTTTTTATGATAGGTTTGATAATCAAGATGTTATTTGGAAGATGTCATTTGATTAATATGGGCTTATATTTTATGTCCCTAAAGATGAAAATTTCCAAACCCATTTCAGGTAGTACTTTGAGTGCAAAAATGACATTGTTGATCTAGATTCACTCTTACTTGGTACTCACCTAATTAAAACTAAAAATAAAGTTTATTTATAGTTGATGAAAAAGTACCAGGATCTTTTATCTTGGTCTTATCTAGAATTGAGACCATGTAGAGATGATTTGCCTTAATGCACCATCCTATTACATCCTAATACCAATACCTTTAAGCATGTGCAGAGATTATTTTACTTCATATTATCCACTAAGCTGTTGAAAAAGTTAAAGAGATTAAGGAATGGTAGATTTCCATAAATATAAGATAATGGTAAGCATCTGAAGTATTTCCTCAATTGAGTCCAGATAATGTACATATTATATAGTGTTTTATTTATTTATCCTTTTGTTTCTTTATTTCCCCTCTATTTGGGCCTTATTTATAAAATTTCCTTTTGTGTTTCTATCATGTGTTCATTTACAGATCCTTCTAATTTGTTTTTATCAGTCTACCATGTTTTGTTGAGTCTTCATGGATGTTTTTTGAAAATTGATAAGTCTTGACTCTGTACCCTAATAGATTGGCACCTGGTCTTGTGTTCTATGGTTATTTTAATACTTGAAAAGGTTATGCATCTGTTGGTGAGTTCCAGTGGTAGTGCCCAAAATTTTACTAAAGCAATTGGGCCCTTGTCAAGTGAAAATCCTAAGGTCTTAGCCTAAGTCATGTTTTAAGTGTTCTTTCCAAGGTTAAATTTATTGATTTATTGACTAAGTGTCAACTTGGTCTTTAATTATTATATTTTAAGCCATAGGGTCTTCAATTTTTTTGTTGGGGCATCTTTCCTGATGAAAATAAGTCTTTAGGTTTTTTGTTCATGAAAAAAATCTAAAGACTTATTTTTGTTGGGCAAATTGTCTATAAAAAAATATGACAAAGTCTATTTGTTTTGAGTAAATCATATTACAATATTTATTTTAGCCACTTTACCTCTATAGAATCCCTGAAGGGTCATTTTTTTGGGCATTTTACCCTTACAAAATCTCTGAAGGGTAATTTTATCTTTGCAAAATCCTTGAAGGGCCATTTCTTTTGGGCATTTTGCCCTTGTAAAATTTTTGAAGGGCACTTTTAGAAGATTTGATGAACACTTTCAATAAGTCTAAAGGACACTTTTAGATTATCTAAAGGGACATTCCAAAAGATTGAAGGGTGCTTACCCTTTGGTAAAAGTGCAAAGGTCTAAGTCCTTCGACAAAATTGTCATGTCCATTTCCTTTAGTAAAAGTGCAAAAGTCCTTTCTTTCAGAAAAAGTGTAAATCCCATTTACATTAGACATTTCATCTGATATAAAAAGTTTGAAATAATTACATTATGTTGGGAAAAGGTCAAGTCTTTATTTTTTCAAACTTTTTATCCATGGCAAAAAGTCCCAAAGGCACTTTCCCTTGGGGCATTTCGCCCACACAAAAAGCCCAATAAAGTCCTTTATTTGGTGAAATTGTTAAGTCTAGAAGGTTTATTTATTTTGGAGATTTTGTCAATGGAAAAAAATTTGAAGGGAACTTACCCTTTGGGAATTTTTCCTATGGAAAAAAATCCCAAGAAAAGTCATTCCTTTGGCAAAAATGTAAGCTCAATATCTTTGGAGAAAATTATAAGTTAAATTTCTATGGGAAAATTGTTTCAGATAAAATGACTGAAATAATTGTCCTAATGAAGACAAAAGGCCAAAGATTCAATTTTTGTGAGAAAAGTGTAGAGGTCAATTTATTTGAGGAAAGTGTTTCAAATAATTTTTTTAAATAATTTTCCTAACAAATAGAGGGCCTAAGATCAAAAGTGCCATAGACAAAATGCCGTAACAATTGTTGCAGGATAATTTTGCCAAAGATAGAGGAATTAAAGATTAAAAGCCTGAGAAAATTCTTTTAAAGACTAAAGGGTCACTAAAAGTATGAATGTTGAAATTAAAGACCTAGATCAAATTTCCACAAAATAAATTCCTTGAAGAAATTTCCAAATTATAGGTATGATGGTTTCACAAACATCTTTTGATAGGTACATAGATGTCAATTTTAAGGCACAACAAGTAGTCATTGGGATTCAAATGTTGTAGGATGATCATGTGAGCATCAATTTTAGACCTCATAAAGTATCCATTTATTTTCAAATGGAGGTAGATTTAATAACACATGTTTGTATGGAATAGGATGATCCAATGGTTTATGATCAAACCTAATTATTCAAAGTAACCTAGGGCAAACACAAGCATGATAAGTGTCGAGCTCACATGGCATGATTTAAATATTGAGCACATTTTTGGAGATTGATAGTGCATGTTCAAGTATACACAATCTGATCTATGGTACATATTAAGTTAATACTTTTCAATAAAGCATATAATGAATGTGGGACCACCACTTAACAAGAGCACATTATCCTAACAGGATTTATAGAGAAGGATGTAAAGAGCCTATGAAGTTTCTAAGTGACACCATTTTAGTATAAGACCTATAAGAAACCAATGGGATTTGATCCTTTGGATCAAGATAAATAACATGAACTTGCTCAAGTAAGGATGATCTAATTATTCAAGCTAAGGTGGAATTTTCAAGGGGCTTGGAGTGCCTGAAGAAGTGACAAGTGTCAATATTAGAGCCAATTGATTGACTTTGTCACTCTTAGGTACCATGAATACCCAATTGGATTTGATGTGGCATCCCACATGTTGCTAGAGATTTTTGATTATAATCATCACAAGGTAATGGCCTTTTATTGGTGTGCACAAATAATATAATTTATGTCTAAAAGTTTCCATGATTTGTAATCGATCAATAGGATATCATTTCTAAATAGTTGCACATGAGGACAAAATTTTTTTGGCTCTTCAAATGATTTTTTCCCTCTATAAGTAGTTACATATGATTACAAATAGTTTTTTGGGCCTCCACTATGAAGTTCACCATCTAGATCATGAATTTACTGACATCTTTAGTCAAAAAGATCAAAGGTTTGTTACAAATCTTCATCATTATTTGTAAAGGCAATTTCAACAATGATTCTTTTCTTACAAGTGGATGAGGATCTTAGGCATGACAAAGGGCATATTCTAGCTAGAAGTATCTTGGTAGAATTCAAGGCTTATTCTACAATTTTACAAATTATGATCCATAGTTCTATAATTGAGAAGGGTAAAAAATGTATAAATAGAAGGCTTATCTTCTATTTGAGAGGTTGGTTGGCCATTGTGTTGGTCTATGTCTTCCATAGTAAAGGATCTTCTACATTTAAGGATCATTGATGTGTGTATTTTTTCTCTCTTACTAAGGTGGTTGTAGTTGTACAACCATTAACAAGATCTAAGAGCATGTTTATGTGTCTCCCCTATCTAACATGGAGTAAATCTACCATGCTTATCCCCATGCTAGCATTTTGAAATGTTGATGTATGTAATATTTTATTTCAAATTTAACAAAAATGTTTGTGGTTCTATGTTATTTCCTGTTGATGAATCGCAACAATGTGTTTTATAAATTATGTTGATTGGATATTTGGGTCTATGTTCTTTATTGGTTGTCATTTTGAACATAGATCTAGATTATCAACCCTCTCTGCACTAGTCTATGATATATTATTGAATAACTTGTTAGGGAACCCTATGTTTATGGAGTTAATAGGGAAAATTATTTTAGATTCTATTTTTAGTGTATGTTTTAGGGTTTCAAGATAATTTGGGTATTTGCATTATTTTTGGTACTGATAAGTGTAAATCACTCCTAGTAGTTCCATTAGTTTACGTTTAAGTTTTCTACATATTTTCCATAAATGATGTCATAAATGTTGAAATAATCCTTTCTAATTAAAGACCTCTATCACACCATCCTCCCCTTTTTATAACTATCAACTTGTCCTACCTTGTAAATAATATTCCCTTTGCATAGCTCAAGTGTTATTTGGATACATATGTATAAACATTATATATTTAACATGTGTCTACATTTTTTTCTTTTGAAGCCAAACATTACAATCTTTTATTTATCCCCTATGTTTTTGAAGATCCTTTTGAGTAAAGTTTACAATAACTTTTAAATTTGTCTTCAGTAGCTTGTGTCTAGCTTAGAACATTTTATCATTCTATGTGACAACCCTTTCTGAGTGGAGTGAGCAAGTTTGGTTGTGTTTTCGTAGATTTTTATCTCATTATATCAATAATCCACATGGATATTGAATTGCATTATCTCTACATGAGCAAGTTACCCCATAGGTCCTATTGACCATTTTTACCTTAGGCCAAAATGGGTCAACCCCCTATAGCCATTATCTTATATATAGGCATTTTTATAATGCCATAGGGTATGATTGTAGTAAATGTGATGCCATTCCATATGCCATCCTAGTTTTGGTCATGGTCTAGCTTAGTCCTTATATCATTTAGCATTTTAGGGGTCATTTTAGAATCATATATGCAAATGGCAAGTTTTCATGGTGTTGAGCAGTTGCAAGAGCAAGTCCAAAAAAGCCTAAGTTTTCCCGTGGGATATATTTCAACTTTTGGATAAGTGTTAGAGCATGTAGATTTCTCTCAAAGAAAATATTCCACACAAAGGTTCCAATAAAACTACAAGGCATAATGCCCTTAAAGAAATTATTCCACTTTATTTGGCTAAGTATTGGGGACTTTTTTGATAAAATTGTCCAAGGCAAGGATCTCACATACTTATTTTTTTGGGCAAAAGTTTTTCAACAATTTTCTTGAAGACCTAATTATTTTAAGAAAATTGTCTACATCAAAAGCTAAGTGTCATATTTCTTTCTGGAAAATTGTCTGCATAATTTTCCCTAAGGCATAATTCTTTTGGGGAAAATGTTTAAAAAAAGTTCTAAAGGTAGGTTTCTTATATAAAAATTGTTTGAAACATAAGGCCCACATAAAATACTTCTAAAATAAAAATCTTGAAGGGTCAGTTTCTCAGGAAAGTGTCCAAATAAAAAGCTTTAAGGGTATTTATTTTGGGAAAGTGTCCCAAACAAAAATCCTAAAGGGTATTTATTTCAAGAAAGTGACTAAGACAAATTTATAAAGGGCCATTGCTTTGAAAAAATGCCCTATACAAAAATACTAAAGGGTATTTTTCTCAAAAAAGTGTCCTATACGATCCCACTGAAGGGTCATTTTTTATGGAAAAGGGCCAATACAAAAATGTTGAAGGATCATTTTTTTAGCAAAGTGTCCTATACAAAATTCCAAAGACTATTTCTTTTGAACATTTTGTCTGATACACAAGGCCTAAAGACAAAGTTTTGAAAAAAAGTACAAGGAAAATATTTCAAGGTAAATGTTTTAAACCAAATGATCCTCTTAAAAAGCCAAATTCATATCAATTACACAAATTGTTTGATATAAAACTCCTAAGAAAAATATACTTATGAAAAAGTCCCTAATAAGTAAATTCTTTCAAGTAAATTGTTTTGCAATAATTTCCCCAAAGACATAATTACAACAGCTAATTTGTTTTGGTAAAGTTGATGCATCAGGGTCTGATAGGTGTGCAAATATCAAAATCAAGCTCAAAATTCATCTATTGGGGCCAAAATATTGATGTTCATGAAAACATCATTGACATTCCCATGGATGTCAATTGATGGGTGCACAAACATCAAATTTAATCCATGGTAAATGATTGTTGAAGTTCAAATATCTTAGTGACAGTCACATGGACATCAAATACATTTACATAGACATTAAATAAGGTTATACAGATGTCAAAATTTAAGCTTATGAAATATCCATTTACATTCAAAAATCATCAAAGTGGTCCCTAACTAAGATCAGGCTTGATAAGTGTCCAAATATTAGGTGCTCTAATCAAATATAATAATGAGTGGGTAAATATATGATAATGGGCCTAGACATATTAATGGATCACGTTCAATTATGGATTCAAGTATCGGAACATAACTATCTACTGGGAGGGGGTGAATCAATAGATCAACTAAAACCAGTCTTTTAATCCTTTTAAAGCATATTCAAAAGTATATGTAGATTAATAGATAAATGTAAAGATCACAACACACACTAAATACACATGACACCAGATTTATACATGAAAAATCCAAAGGGAAAAACTATAGTGAGAATAACTACTAGAATATATTGTTCTCATCCAACCTCATAGTCAAAGCCTCACTAGAAAAACCTCACTGGTTACATATTTAAGGGCACCAACCCTAAGGAGACACCAATCCCCTAGTTTAAGAGCACCAACTCTAAGGAAGCACCAATTCCCTAAATGAGAACCAACTCATCTTAAATTCATTGGTTACAATGTTTAAGGGCACCAACCATAAGGAGACACCAATCCCCTAACTAATCACCAACTCAACTAATTTTATGGAACTGACTAATTAGATCTATGGAGATATAACCTTAGATTGTAACATTGACTCATAAATGAATCAAACTCTATTCTCTATTACAAGTCCAATTTTTAACATGATCATTCTCTACACATTATATGTATGTGCCTTTCTTCCTCTCTACCCCTTTCTCTCTATGTCTAGATATATCTTTATTAGACACACTTCATCTCACTTTGTCACTCTATCTCTATCTATATATATGTACTATATGCCATATATATAAACAAATGATCTAGGGTTCCATATATTATATGTGTTCACATTCAAACTACAACACATCATGCCAATTTTGGACTCTAGTTCATGATGACTTAGACTATAAGTTTCCCATGTCTCAATTCCATGCATCATGCCATAATTATAAGTCTCCTTATTATCTACAATACTCAAGTTTTGATTCACGGGCTCTTTAATGTATATTTGATTAGTTATATTGATCAATCTCATTGTCTGTGTTGAGATATAGAGATTATATGTAAGTTACTTCATGTTTATCTACTTGACCATTAGAATTTAAACACTTTAAATACTAGCCTTTGATCTCTTTCTTTGCCATATCCAATCTCTCTTACTCCATTAAATCTCTATATGCTATTGAACTTTAATGTTCCACTCTTTTAAATGCATCCATCAATCTCCATATCTTATCTCACACATGTCGCTAGATCTTTGAACTTGCATAAAATTTACCTTGACTTGGTTAATAAACTTCAACACTTTGACCTCATCTCACTGCTACCTATATCTTTAGATCACTTTTTCTTCATCGATCTTCTTGAACATGCTTAGTTTTTAACTTGCCACTATGTCGATAAACATCAATCACTTTGTTCTATCTAAATCCACACACTCTATTGGATATTTCTCATCTAAGCTTCTACGTGCCATTGTATCTTCAAAGATGCATGATCTTTACTTCTATCTAGTTGTTAAATGTCAATCTCTTTAACCCATCTCATTGCTTCTTGCATCTTTGGATCACTTTTGCTCTATCTATCTTTTCAAACTTGCTTAGTCTTTAACTCATCATTGTGTCAATAAACATTGAGCACTTTATAGAATTTGAGTCCATTCACTCCATTGGATCTCCTTCTCATGATCAACCATACACCGTCAGATCTTATGATAAGCTTGATAATTAATTCTAACAATCTTAAATTCATTGGGTCTCTATTTAACAAGCTCCATGAATGTGACACTTGACACTAGCATGTTTAATCAAAGGAGCCTTTGATAATTTGACTTTGCTTTACTTTGTTAGATAATATACATATAATGAATTGAAATCCATTGATCAAGTTGGGACATATATTAATTTTTAGACTTAGGAAAATATAAATTCTTTTAATCATTACTCAGAGTTGATAATTGTAAGGTCAAGGGGCCAATTTATTAATGATGATAAAGGCTTAAGTTATAATTTAAGCTACTGGGTCTAGGATATAGCTAGTCACCATCAAAATAGAAAGTGCTTATTAATGTCATGACTTAAACCCTTAGGGTTTTATGGAGAAAACCTATCCAATTCGAGAGTAAAGATAATTTAATTTTGAGCTCATTCCTTATCCTTTGATCCTATAGACCATATTTCTCGAATGTACATAAAAAACCCATAACATATCTTCTATCTATTTGAATTTAAACATCCATAAATGGTCTCTATAAAAGCATGAAAAATTTGCATAATATAATTGTGAAATATGCTCTTCTCTCCATCAATCTTGCTTGATCCTTTTGGCATGAATGACATCCATAGTGTCCCTTTTGAAATTAATGACAATCATATTTCCATCAATCTCCCCCTTTGGCATTGATGGAAAACTAAATGCTCTAATGCAAACTTAATGTTCTAATCTTCTAATAATTTGATCCTTTTCTAGCATTGCTTGCATTGGATTTTGATGAATATGAACTAAAGTTTTTCATACCAAACTTGTTCCCTTTTAGATAATGGCACATTTACCTAAACTCAACTTAGACACTTGATCTACTCTTCTAAACTTTTACAGAGAGCATTTGCACTTTTTCTCCAAACTTTTACAAAGAGCATCTTCCCTTTTTATTTCCCTTTGACATCAATAGAAAAGGGATTCCTTCTCATTGTTTTTCCAAAGTGTTCTCCCCCTTTATTAGATGAAGGAGTTTGTCCAAGAAATTGAAACCAACTCATTATAAATTTGTAAAATATACATACCTAAGTTACCTTTTCTCTTCTTCTAGGGATCAACAAAGCTTTTATGATCCTTCCTTTGGACTTATGATCCATAACTAGTATCTACTGATGTGGTGTAGGAGCTTCCATATAGGATTACTAGCCTTCTCTCTCAATCTCTTATTATCTTTTGATCCTAGGACATGACCAATTATAAAACTCCTTTACTCTGAGCCTTTTTGATCATGATAGACTAAAAAATCTAGCTCCCCCTTACACTATGCATATATTCTCAATATATTCATGATATTTGAGTTAGCTCCCCCTAACTCCATGCTCCAAATTTTCATCAAGGGACTACCTATAACATACCATAAATTCATATAACACATATATATAATCATTTTATACATGTTTTCTGAGTTTGGTGACCCAAATTCTTTGCATAATACAATATACATAATGTCAAGGGTTTCTTGTATTATAAACCTTATGAAAATTGAACCTATAGACATATGTATGAGATGTTCTCCAATCTCATTATGTCTTATTGAAGCACTCAGTCTATCCTTGTAGACACTACATAAACAACACTTATCTCATCTTAGAACACCAACTTCAACTAGGAGCACTCATTTCTTGCCTTCAAAATCTTCTAAAGAACACCACTTGATTATTTACAAAAAGGAGTCTCTTAAGAATCATAGATAAAGACACCCTACTTCACAATGTCCTAGAACAATGTGAAATTATGTGCTACCCATAACTTCTTAGATTACTTCTCCTCATTCGTCATCTTATTATTTATATTCTTCCTTTTCTTCTTAGGCTTAAGATAATTAACATGCTCATCCACTATGATATTATCCTTTGGAATAAAAATACATGGATGTAAAATTGATTCATGGCATACATTTTCATCTAATGAATCTTCCTTTTAGCTTGGAATATCATCACTAGACACAAAATACTAATGTTATATGCATGAAAGTTGCTTAGCAATATCAAGATGTTCACTTGAATATGTACATACCTCAAAACTATCTTTGGCCAACACCTTGGACTTCTTGGGCTTTATATTCTCATTCTCAACATGTGTAGACATTAAGAGATCTTGATATTTTCCAACCTCTATAGAATTCTTCATCATGGCTTGATATTTCAATTTATATACATGCTTGGGTTGCTTATATGTCTTTTTAGGCTTAATTTTCTATTTTTCAGATAATTGTGAGCCTTTATTCACACTAAAAGGCATGCTTTTATTCACACTTTGTACTTTTGGTCTTTCAAATATTGTTCTACATTATTTATCTATGTGACCAAAATTATTACAATTATAACACATTACATTTGTATCTACCAAGGGTACAAATGATTTTTTTTGACAAAATTGGTTCTCCTTGTAGGTACAACTCTAAAATTACTATCCTTATGACCAAAATGATTATAGACATAACAATAACCATAAAAATATGAGGAATACTAGGTCATAGCTTTTCTTTATGCAGGATGGGGAGTTCTTCTCAACTCTTGCTTCTTCAAGTTACCCACCCTTATATAACAATCTACATCAGTTGCCTTTGTCTTTTTCATCTTCCTTGAGTTTACAGAGATGGAATCATTGTTATTTTTCCTTTCCTTAGGATTATTTTCAACTTTAGCCTTCTTCACATCAGCATTGCTTGTGTTTATCTTTGTATCCTTGTAATCTTTCTATTTCTTTGCTCTTGATCCTTCTACTTTGAAATTATCATATAAATTAGAAGATGTATTGGTTATGGAATTTTTCCCATTTTCATAACCAAGATTGTATTTTCATTTTGATAGCTTTTGAGAGCTAATCTATTCATCAAGAGTGCATGATCCTCCTATCAGCTTTAGACCTTTGAATATTTGTTATTTATCCTTTTCAATCTCTTTTTTCAAAGCCATTATCTCTACTTATAGCCTCATACACTCATCAAATTTGAATTATAGTTCAATTTTGAATACATATTCTATTCTTACAGCCTCTTCAACCTAAGTCTTAAGGCTTACTATCATTTGATCAGATCTTTCAAGACTTTTAGACATTTTTTCAATTTGTTTTTGTCCAAGCTTCTTCTACCTTGAGTTCTCTTCTCTCAGATTATCAATCTCATCTAGACTACAAATGAGTTCACACTTAAGGACCACTTCTTCCTCTTCTTCATCAAAGTATTCAACTTGCTCTTGATCTAGATCTATAGAAGTTGATCCTAATGCCATGAATAGGGACTCATTTCTATTAGCTATAAAGTCACAACTATGGCCATCATTTAAACTATCACTATCATCCAATGAGTCATTATTTTCTCTTATATACAAGATTTTATTATTTTTAAAGAAGTTACTCCTTTTGGAATAGTGGGGCTTCAATATTTTGCCATCCTCTTCTTGCTCAAAGTTATCCTTTTTATCATAAGGGCATTTAGAAATAAAATGTCCTAATTTACCACAATTAAAACATTTAAAGGGTAACTTACCTTTATACTTTCCAGATCCTCTTTTCAATTTTTAAAAAAATTTGGCTTCTTATTCATCAATCTCCTTAGATCCATATATAGATGCTTTTGGTTTTGCTTTCCTAGATGCTTTGAATGTAGCTTCTCTCTTAGGAGTATCTAGTTCTCCCATTCTCATCTCATAAGTAGTGAAGGTTCTATGAAACTCATTTATATGGAGATTATATATATCTCTTTCTTCCTCTATTGTAGATATTTTAGAATCATAACTTGATGAAAAAGATCTTAGGACCTTTTTGACAATGATTGATTCTTTCATTTCTTCTCTAAGGCATCTAATTGCATTAATTATTTCATCTACCCTAAGAAGGTAGTCTACAATATTCTATTTTTTAATCATTTGAAGACTCTCAAAAATTTATCTATATGTTTGCATCTTGGCATGCTTTACCTTATCATTAGCTTTATATATGCTCTTCAACTTGTTCTAGATATCTTATGCATTTTGACAATGCATCACTTTGACAAACTCTAGTTTGGACAATCCATAGAGAATAATATTCTTTACCTTGGTATTGCTCTCAAATGCCTTCTTTAAAGCCTGATCATTGGGAGTTATAGCAAGGGATGTATATCTATTTAATATATACATCCATACATCAAACCATGATGAATATAGATATGATTCCATTCTTATGCTCTAGAATGCATAGTTAGATCCATAAAAGAGAGGTTTTTAGTTCGATGAAGATCCTTATTGAATAGCCATTGTGTTCACTATTTTAAGATCTACCTGAGCTAATTAATCTTAATTCAAAGGAACCCTAGGCTCTGATATCAATTTTTGGAACACAACTATCTTTTAAGAGGGGGCATATCAGTAGATCAACTAAAACTAGTCCTTTAATCCTTTTAAAGTAGATTCAAAGGCATATGCAAATTAAAAGATAAATGTAAAGATCACATACACATAAAAATACACATGATACCAAATTTATATGTGGAAAACCTAAAGGCAAAACCATGGTGAGAATATCTACTATAATCTACTATTCTAATCTAGCCTCATAGTCAAAGCCTCACTAGAAAAACCTCATTGGTTACACATTTAAGGGCACTAACCCAAAGGAGAAACCAATCCGATAATGTAAGAGCACAAAATCTAAGGAAGCACCAACTCCCTAACTAAGTACTAACTTAGCTTAACCTCACTAGTTATAATGTTTAAGGGAACTGACTCTAAAGAGACACCAATCCCTTAACTGAGTACCAACTTAGATAATCTGATGGCACCAACCAATAAGATCTATTGAGCTACAACTCCAAATTATAACATTGATTCATAAATGAATCAAACTTTATTCTCTATTACAAGTCTAATATATAACATGCTCATTCTTTACACATTATCTCTATGTGCCTTTTTTCCTCTCTACACCTTTCTCTTTATGTCTAGATATATCTTTATTTGACACACTTCATCTCACTCTGTTACTCTATCTCTATGTCTATATATATTGATTTTTGACACTCTTCAACATCAGCTCATCTTCTCTACACTTCTACCTCTATGTCTATATATTTTCATTTGACATAATTCTAATGGCTCCATCCACATCTTCTTATGTCCTAGGTGTCATATATAAATAAAGGATCTAGAGTTACATATCTTCCATGTGTTCACACTTGAACTGCAACACATCATGCCAATTTTAGACTCTAGTTCATGATGACTTGGACTATAAGTTTCCCACATCTTGATTTTATGCATCAAACTATAATTATAGGTCTCTTTACTATCTATATCATCTGTTAGATGCAAGTTTTGATGTATAGACTCTTTGATGTAGATTTTATTGGTTAGATCAATCAATTTCATCATCTATGTCAAGATATAGATATTATACACAAGTTCCTCCATGTTTCTCCACTTGAACATTAGAATTTAAAAACTTTGAATATTGGCCTTTAATCTTTCTTCATGCTATCTCTAAGCTCTCTTGATCCATCATATCTTTGTACACTATTAAACTTTAATATTCCACTCTTTAAAATGCATCCATCGATCTCTAGATTTTATCTGCCATGTGTCATTAGATCTTTAAACTTATATTAACTTTACCTTGACTTAGTCATTAAATTTCAACACTTTAACCTCATCTTGTTGCTTCCTATATCTTTGGATCACTTTCTCTCCATATATATTCTCAAACATGATTATTTTTTAACTCGTTACTGTGTCGATAAACATCAATCACTTTGTTCCATCTGAGTCCACTCACTTTGTTGGATCTTTCTCATCCAAGCTTTTGCATGTCATTGGATCTTCAAAGATGAATGATAGTTAATTCTATCTAGTTGTTAAATGTTAAGATCTTTAACCCATCTTGATACTTCCTACGTCTTTGGATTGCTTTCACTCCATCAATATTCTCAAATGTATTCATTCTTTAACTCACCACTGTGTCAATAAACTTTGATCTCTTTATAGAATTTGAGTCTATTCACTCCATTAGATATCCTTTACAAGATCTCCCATGCACCATCAGATCTTGTGACAAGCTTGATCATTAATTTTGACAAGCTTATGTTCATTGGGTCTCTATTTTACAAGCTCTATGAATGTGGCACTTGTTACTAGTATGCTTACTCAGATGAGCCTTTGACAATTTGAATTTTCTTCACTTCATTAGATCATATATGTAAAATGAAGCACATGCCATTAATAAAGTTGGGACATATATTAAGTCTCAGACTTAGGAAAATATAAAGTCCTTTGATCATTGTTTAGAGATGGTAATTTCTAGGTCAAGGGGCCAATTTCTTAATAAAGATAAAGGCTTAATTTATAACTTAAGCTACCAGGTCTAGGATATAGCTACTCACCATAAAAATAGAAAGTGCCTATTAATTCCATGACTTAAACACTTAGGGTTTTATAGAGAAACCCTATCTAGTTTGAGAGCAAATCTAATTCAATTTTGAGCTCATTACTTCTCCTTTGAGCCCGAGGACCATATTTATAAAATGTACAGAAAAAACCCATAATGGATATTCTATTTATTTAAACTTAAACATCCATAAATGGTATATGTAAAATCATGACAACTTTTCATAGTGTAACTATGAAACATGCTCATCTCTCCATCAATCCTACCTAATCCTTTTGACATCAATGACATCTATAATGACCCTTTTGATATAAGTGAAATCATATTGCCAACATCAAGATAAACCACACGTGATCATGTCAAGGATTTAGTGAACCCTAAGTGAAAACATGTAATTGATAAGTGACACAAGCATGTGAGTCCTAATAGAGGATCTACAAATCATATTCATTCATATTAGGTAGATTAACAAAGTGAGATGAGTCAAGAGGTCAATAATCATAGTTATTTTTTTGATAGATAATCAAATAAAGGTGAGCTCAAGTGACTTAGATGAAGATCAAAAAAGTAATTTTTGATGGGTTAAGGTATGTGAGAACATGGGGATGAGCTTGAGCATGATCCAACTTGGACAAGATCTAACATTTCAAAGGATGCTATGAGGGTAGACATGTAGACTTCAATGGCTTCATTGTAAAAGCTAGTTTCATGAAAGGGACCTTTCCCTCTACTTTTACATGCCATGAAAAACCAATCAAGATAAATTTAGCACCAAGATAAAACCATAATAGATGTATTTATTTGTTGTAACCACATTGATACCATAACTTATCTTTTAACCACTTGATCCTACCATTGTGATCATCAAGGAGCATAAATGAGGGAATATATAACTATGAAACCACTCGAGATGACTTTAACTAAATTATATGGTTTAAATGAGCATAATTTGTAGAATCAGTTGTAACTACAATTCAAACATTGAAACTAATTGATTCCCATTTTTAGTGTTAAATCTCCCTCTCTCTTGCTTCCTTTCTTCTATAAATATAGCTCTTGAGCTATCGTAAAATAGTTTCACTCCATGTATGGTGAATCCCTACTATAATGATGTTATATTTATCCTTTGAACATTAATGAAAGTATGGTTTCAAGTTCATGAACAATTATTTAAGTGTGTAAGTGATGTCTAGTGATGTAAAGTGATAATTTTTTATCCTTTCTTCCTTATCTTTTCATGTTTTTGGAAGAGTTCCTATTTTAATAGGTCATGTAGAGTGTAGTCAAGTTAGTTAGGCCTATTTAAAGTGTATGACTATCCTTAAATTGTGAAATCAACCTTCCAGTTCATTTTTCTTGTGTTACTTCACACATTATACCTATACATCAAAATGCTCATGTTAGAAACCTTCTAAGACTTAAAAACTAGTTTGTGTGCCTTTTTTATTAGTGTAGGAAAGTATGATGATCATATGGAAAACATTTTGGTATATCACCTCTTAGATTAGGTTCATTTCATAAACATTCTAACTCTTTTCCACATAAATAATTAGTTAACATAGGTGAAAGCACTTCAAGACACATTCAAGGAGCTATCCCTTAAATCTAAAGGCTCACTTCCATTATAGGTAAACCCACATACCTAAAAGTGTTCCCATGTTACCCAAATTTGGAAGAGGCTTAAACAACCTCTTTTAGGGTACAAGATTTGGTGACAATAGGTCTTCTCACCTTGGTTTAGGTAGAGCCAAAAATAACAAGGAGTTGACCATACCCTTTATAGGTGCCTCTCAATCATTTTTTTCATCAGATCTATTCTAGATGCAAAACCTTCCCTAACAACATTCTATCAGGGTTTTCATCTTTGTTTTACCATTTTCTTCAAGTTTGCAAGTCTGAGTGAAAGAGGTGTAGAACTGGGAACCACCAACAATTACTGACTATTGCACTAGGTGGATTAAAGTAATTACTAATAGAGGATAACATAACAACTAGATTTAGGGCTCCTTTGTCTTTGGTATGTGATAATGGTCTATATTTTTAATCTATAGAATTCACAAAATGGGATTTTTACAACAAGATTATTTTCAAGTTTTCCTCAAATCATTATCTGTAAGGGAATGGTGATGCAAAATAAAAAATAATAACTTGATGAATGCAATAAATAATTCAATAGATAAAAGGCCAAGGGAATGGTAGTAATTATTGAAAAGTGATCTCTTGGTAGACTAAACTAGGTATACTCAAGCTTTTAATTCATCTCCATTCTTACTAGTGTATGGGCAATAATCAATATTCCCATCACATTGCATCTACCCACTTATGAGTTCATAATTAAATATATGGATGATGATGAAATAATTTAGTCGAGAATATTGAATATCATCCAGATGAAAGATGATAGAGATTAAGCCCTCAATAATTTTAGAAAACATCAAGATCTAGTTAAAATATGGTTTGATAAAAGGGATAAAATCAAGATGTTCCAAATCTTAGACTTGGTCTTACTATTGAATAAGACCCATGAGAAAAAGGGCCAACATTACAAATTCACATCCCCTTGAATTAGATTGTATCAAATTATAGAGACATTGGGTGATAATGCATTCAGACTAAAAGACTTACAAGGAAATGACTTAGCTTTGTTAGTGAATAGACAATACTTGAATCATTAATTCTCAATTTCCACTTGCATCCTTTCCAAAGGACTATGAGTTGGTTTGGTGTAGCATTAAGCATAAATATATTTGTTTCCTTTCTACTTTCCTTTCTTGTTGTATGTTTGCTTTCAGTTCTTTTCTTTCCTTAGAGTAGTTCTTATATGATGTAGCTTAGCAATAAGCCCCCTAGGCAAGGTCTTAAGTTTCTCTTGCATTTGTTCCAAGTTTTGAAATTTGAAGAATTGAGGTGTTGGAACCCATGTACATCCCAATAGATGGTTGTTTAAAGTAAGAGATTGTACTATGTGTTTATTTATAAAATTTGGAGGAATTTAATTTTAAATATGTCATTTCAATGATTTTATGCTTGTATTTTGATTATAATATAGTTTTAACAAGCATATGTTTAACTAGATGAAGTTCTTAAACTTCTAAAGGTCCATACATACTAGCACTTAATCTCACATCATAAGATTACATGGGCATAATTCAGTAACTAAAAGTTAATGGTTCTTGAACAAAAGTTCTAAAATTACTTTAAAATTGGATAACAAACTAGTTCCAAACCTCGAAGGGTTTGCAAAAAAAGGCAAAAACACATGTATCAAGTTGAAATAAAATTGATACTATAAGTTACATTCTCTTAAAGGTGATTTGGGTAAACTTCCCCAGGGATATGGATGCCTGGTTGGTAATGGAGAAAGGCCTATAATGGAGTCAAATGTATCTTTTTCAGGGCTATAGATGCTTAGCTGGTAGCATAGAAATACCTAAGCCATCCCCTTTAAAGCTGAGCATAACTATATATCTAAAAATGATTTCCAAAAACCTATGTTCAAATCCATAAAGTTTGAAGCCACTGATTCTGAAACCCAAAGGAATATTGGTCAATCAATTCAAAACACACACATGGTATGAATGGTTTTTAGGTTTTCAGTCTTTAATCATTCAAGAGTAAAGCTGTTAGTTATATAGAACCAATTATAATATGGTTTACATTTTCCAAGGGATGATTACTTAATGATTACATTCTAAACTAGGCTATTTGAATTTTAACATATTACTATGTTTCCCATAGAATTCACCATCTATTTAGATCAATACGCCCTATTTTCCTAAAAATGGGGACCTTATGAAATTTTTGGTTCACCCTAGGATATACCTTACCATTGAATCCACGTGATTAAAAACCCTTTATGTGACTTAAAAAGTTTAAAAGTCATGTTGGTCCATGACAAACATTGATGGTTACCTTCTAAAATGCTTCATTAATGTCTAGTTCATTAGTTTTCTAATGATCTAATTTGTTAAAAAGTGCTTTTACAAGGGGTTACAGTCTAAAGATCTAAGGTATGATCCCTAAAAATTGATCAAAATTAATTAATTAAGGTTTTTAAATCATGGTAGTACTTTGGATATGTCAAAAATTGTATTCAATACTATGATGTACCTTGATTTTATGTTTTATATTAGGGTCCAAGTCAGATTTTGTAATTAGTGTTTATGAATTTAGAATTTCCCATTTTATTTTATCATGTAATTTTATAAATTTTTCATTCTATCCTTTATGTCAAAATCTTATGCCCACTCAGCCTTGATTAACACATGATAGTGTCACATGCACTGTCCACTCAACCATGTAAAGTCCTAAACTTTTTAATGCATATTTTAACCTTCAAAAGGTCTATAGGCCAATAATGTAATCATATCATGCCATTTGGCACTTAGTCATACCCTTTTAATTATCCTACTATTTTATCAAAGTTGCATAACCCTATAACCTAATGAAAATGTGCCACTTGTCATTCAATCACTACATTTCATCTTACAAAGGAGTTATAACCCAATCAGAACATGCCATGTGGCACCCGGTTGTAGTCTTCTAGGACCCTAATTACTTTCAAGAGTCCTATGACAAAGTTATCCAATTACATTTTTCCACTGGGTACTCAATCACACCCTCCACACCCCCATAGCTAAGGTGTATTATTTAATATCTTGATACTATGATTTCACAAAAATATGACACTTGGAAACTAGTCACTCAATCTTAGATGACTGGATGCTATGTGGAACCTACCTAATATCTAAAACCAATGAGATGATGACACATGGACCCATTATCTGATGATAATAATGTGATTAAAGGAAACTATGGAACCCATTGAAGGGCAATCCAATCAAAATATGACATGTGCCAAAGTGTCATGGTAGTCATCTCCATTAAAGGTTTCATATAGTAAAGCCACATGATAATGTAAGCCAATGATATATTGCGACTTGGAAAGCTAGTAAATGTCCCAAGACCATGTAGCCAAAAATAAAAGGGGTCAAGCTGCAAAACATCAAAGATAAGTGATCTAATTAGAGGGTGATACTTGGTAGAACATCACACAATCCACCTAAATAGCCTAATATTCAAAATAAAAAGCTAGAGTGCATGAAAAGGCACCAAGTGTTGAGCACATGTCAATTACAACACCTAGGTGGTGCATAGATATCCATAAATCACCAATTATAGGTGAAAATTAAATGATGATGGGGATTATTTTGGTAGTTATATAGCCAAGTCACTTCATGGGAAAGTCAAGCCTATGATGATAGGCCATGTGGAGAAAATGAAGGTAGTGATTGGCTTAGTCCTTAAATTTATTTTTCAAAGCCATTAGAACAAACTGAAGAGCCACCTAGGCTTTAAATCAAATAAAGTTAAATATACTTTCCATTTATGACTCATATATTTTAGTTCAAATTCTAAAATCTAGAGTTTACGGCTTACTATCTCAAGGCACTACATTCACTTTTAGTTGTATCTACTAAGAACTCCAAAGTATTTAGTGATTATTGCTAAGAACTTTTGTGCATTATTTTTCCATTAAAATAATCCATGAGATCATTAGTTATAAAATTGAAACCATGGCTAACGTAAGAACATCTAGAACTAGCAAGCAATAACTAGTTCTATTCCTCTACTCCTATGGAATAAACACCATCTTTTGGGATGCTTGTTTTAACTCTACTACATCAGCCATTGAAGACAAGAATTATAATGATTTATTATACCATGTAGAAAGGACTATAGATAGAGACAATGATGATGAGGAAGGATTTAATGATGTAGAAGACATGTTGGACATCTTGACACTCAAATATATAGGATTACACAAGGTTTCATCTAATCCATAGGTACTCCCCTGCATAGACTTAGTATATTAAATGTTTCTTCAATCTAGGTGTGTTGACAATATAATTAAGTATTTTAATTTGGGTAATGACATTGCTTTAATATCCAGCCTAGCCTTTCATGCTTACTATGACCTACTTAGGCCAGATATTATTTACAGTTAGGAAACTATCACCCAATGGCTCCAAACACATAACATTAGAGAAGTTTTGAGGGATTGGGCAGAGAAAAAGGGGAGGTTCATATGCAAATAAAAAATTAGCCAAATCCCCATCACCCAATTCAAGAAATGAGTAAGGATGGGTATGATTATGATGAATAGGCTACATGGGGCTGAGGACACAGGCCATATAGATGAGAAGTGGGTTCCACTTTTATAAATGATAATTAATTATGTGAAGACTCCCTTTTTGGGAGAAATCATATATTACAACTTGGAAACATAGATTAGAAAGATTATGGCCAACCAAAAGGATAATTTATATATGATGTCCTATATGGTAGATGTCATATACACCACCTATAAGTTCCCCCAATTCACCAATTAGGATCCCAAGCTAAAGTGGACCATGCCCCATATCTTTTCAAAGGTAAGAATATACAAATATAAGTAGGAGATGAGGGCAGTTGCTAGACACTTCTACCTAATTATGTATAGGTCTATGCATGAGAGGCTTATGCCCAAGTTATCAAAAGAAATTAGAATAACCTTAAGCACCTTGGGAGCCTATTGGCACTATCTATACTGCATAATGATAAGGATAGTAGGCATTGAGAAAATCTCCTTTAGGCTACTAAATAAAGTGCTAGATAAGATGGTTTAATTAGAGATTAGCTTCTAATTACTCACAAGGGTGGATGGACTATGTAAGAATAAGAAAAGAGGATTGGTTCATCCTTAGTTATCCAACATTAGCTGATTTAGATTTGAAAACTAGAACTCAATCATTGTTGTCACCTATAAAATACCCTCTTTTGACTTAGAGAGAGATTCCAATAGGGAATGAGACCCTAGACATTTAACTTTAAAACATTGCATCAAACACAAGGTAGCTCTAAACATCACCTATCATTATGAACCTAAAGATAAAGACAAGTTCTACATTAATGTAGATAATGACATAGAGGTGAAGCAAAGATTAAAGGATGCCAATATCCCATAGGTTAAGGGAAGGCTAGAAGACATAGGTTTTTATGAAAATTTTGAACATGGGGATACCCAGGTAGGATCATCTACATCTATAGTCCATGATACTATTAATAAATAAGATAGGTCGATTGACCCTCAACTTAGTTAGAGGGTATTGTAGGCATTGTCTCCTACTTTGGATAAGGGAGGAGATGATATGGAAAATGATACTAAGTAGCCTTCTATTTTCAGAGAAAAATCCAACATCCTATCCTAGGAACAAATTATTACCTTATTGTAGGTAATACATTTAGTGTAGGTAGTAGTTACACCTACTCTAACGCTAATATTTTTACATAAGGGTCACCTCCCTTACTTCCTATCAAAGAGGAACTAGATATAATAAGTTAGGAGCATGTTTATTTACTTCCTTCATTCTTATATAACCAACCCTTGAGAATATTTTATGAATGCCCAACACTAGACCATATGAACTTATTTCCCTACATGCCCCTCACTAGACCTGTAATTAGGGCTATGAATATGCCATTACCCACGTTTAACCCTTTCGTTACATCATCCATTTCTAGGGTCTCTGTGATGGCTAATTTGCCTCAAATTCTACCTAGGCCTATGTGTAAGATATGTTCCCAATTACTAAATAAAATTCCTACTATTTTCATCCCCCAAGTTACTTTGTTCCCAACAAGTGCTCCATTTAGCACTGGTTCCTCTTTGCCTCAGGAATGACACTTCTCACTTCATCCCCCAATTTTGCATTTATCCTAGTCACATCTATAGTTGCTTCCCAAACATCTACTTTCTAGGGATTAATTCCAGATCAAGAATTGCCTCTATCTACATATCCTTTGAGTGGTTCTTTAGATAAATCATGGATAAAATAGATGTAATTAGTTACATTAAAAAACCAAGATTTGGTCATAGTGGACCCTCCAAAGGTCACATTGGAATTTGATAAGAAGGTTAGAGCAATGAAGAGGTTAAAAAAGAAGAAGGTCAACCATCTAGACCAAATAATTATATATGATTTAGAGGTATAACCAAGAAGAGTAGATCTAGGCTTGACTAACAACAATAGTATGAAGAGGAACCCCTCTAAGCTCCAAAGGCATATGGTGATGTAGCTGCTAAATTGGTAAAAAGAATGTAGTAGAGAGAAACTAATCTAGAATAACAACACAAAGCCACATTACCAAAGGAGACCATAATCAAGGTATAATGGGTTGTATAAGTAATTTTTGATATATTTAACACCTTGGCCTAGTACAAGGTAAAGGGGGATGAAATCTATAATAGGATCCTCAAGGCAAAAGGTGCATATGGGACATATGACAACAAGATAATCAACTTGGTGAAGTTAATATGAATGAAATTTTTGCAGATTTGAACCTTATCCCCTTATAATATTTAATAATTACTCAATCTTATATAATTTAAATAAGGAAAGCATTGAACCAGTGGATTGTTGAAATGAGATCCCTAGGACATTCTCTCTCCCAACATGGTGACATAGTCATTACACTACTTAAAGAGGTTGAGATCAAAAACCTTGCCAAAAACAATGGTTCCATTATTAGTAAGGATGCCTTCAAAGCCTAGTTGTAATTTTAAAAAAAAAAATTTTGAATAAATAGGCTATGGTTAGAGGAATAGCCTTCAGGTAGGAGATGTTAGATTTGGTAGCATCTGCCAATTAGAGAATAGAAAAGGATGTGGCAATCAATGAGGTTGTACGACCTCTATTGATTAATCATGATGCAATTGTAAGGCTTAAAATAAAATTATTGAAGGAACCTATAATCAATCTAAAATTTATCGATATTGATTATAAAAGATTCTGTAAATCATGGAGAGGGCAGGTAAAAGCTAAGAAACAAGCAAGCAATAGGCCAAAAATGGTCACCATAGGATCTTATTCCTCCTTGACCCCTCTTGGGATATGTTCTTCTTTGAAAACACTAAGAAACACTCCTTTAGATTCTATTGGTTCACATTCATCTTCTTCTACACTAGGATATTCATCATCAACCACACTAGTAAGATCCCAACCTAGCACCTCAGGAATAAGATAGCCACTTTTTGAACTTTCTCTTAATAAATTCCATGTCCTAATTCCCTTTAATGCATTTTCTAATATTCCCTTCTTTGAATATGGAATATTATTTAGTTTTAGGACATGAAGGACTTTATCCATTGATAGATGTCATACATCTAGTTCTTTTGTAACCATCTTAGGTAGTAGAAGGTCTATATATAGGGGCCCTCCCCCTCAATTGTACTTTAAAACAAAAGTTTGTGAAATTAATGAAAATAGAGAGAATAATTCCTATAATTTGTTCATTATTTCATCATTTCTTAAGCTTTCCTAATAACACATGATTTACTTTTTTCAATGGTTAAATATGATAGTAGTGTTTTGAATGCATCTTGCTAGTTTTTGCTTGTGTTTATGTATGATGTGTTTCCTTCTAATCTATAAGTAAATGTGCTAAAATATATTTTTTTTAGGTAGCTATTTCAAGGCAAACTTTTTAAATATATTAATTATATTTACCCTATAATCCCCACTACATTTATGATATTATGAGTTTAGAACTAGGATCTCATAGATGTTAGTTTTATTTTCATTATTGTTAGAAGGAGCTAAAGGAGATCTGTTGGTCTTTGTTGTTGTAAAGAAAAAATTCTTTTCTGCTCTACCCTGCTTCCTTTTTTGAACTATTTTTAACATTAATCACTTTAAATTAATGCTAAATATAAATATACACTTATTCATTTAAAGTTTGGGCATAAATTGGCAAAATATAAAATCAATTTTACATCATAATAATACAAAGAAATTTTAGATAGATTATGTCACTACTGAGGTACTATTGTCCCTACAGTAAGGTCTACTTGTAGAATAAAGGTGGTGGCCACATAATAATTCCATTAAAACAAAATTAAGACCTAAGGTCTTCTAGTTCCTACACTATAAATTTAGAAATATTATTCTATTCGTCACATTATATCCTTGACATAGATATACATCAACAAAACTCAATATCAAAAATAATACCAAGGGTTGCATATAAGGGACATCAAGATGTAAAAATAAACAAGGCCAAGGGGCCATAAAGATTTTAAAAAAAGGCCAAGGAGCCAAAAACAAGGGACATAAATATGTCACAAAAAATAAGGCCAAAGTTCTAAAAATAAGGGACATAAAGATATTGCAACAAACAAGTCAAAGGTTCCAAAAATAATGAAAATAAATATGTCACAATGAACAAGCCCAAGGGGCCACAACAAGGGACATAAATATGTCATAACAAAAAAATCCAAGGTCCCACAAATAAGGGACATAAATATTTCACAAAAAATAAGGACAAATGGCCACATGTAATATATAAGCAATAGCTATCTATCATGAAAGAGAAAAAAATATTAAATAAGCATAAAACAATTCAAATTAGTCTACACTATCAATGTATGTCAATGTCACAGTATAATAAAGTAAAATACCCATGTATCACTATATAAAATATGAGTATGTAAAATTAATTGGTATAACTCAACATGGTTATAGGAAAGGTCATAGAAAGATATAACTTGCATTAAAATAACCTATGGAATATAATTCTCCCAACATTGGCATGACCCTTAGGTATAATAAATTATAATATCTATTTATTAATGTATCATTTATATATCTATGTCTTTCATGTCATTGATATATATATTGAAATTTATGTACATATAAAAATGTATATATAATATATCAAACATGTGATTAATTATATATGTAAATAATGTAAACTAGCAATCATGTCATGCTTAGGCCTTGATTTTTTATTTTTAAATATTTGAATGTTGTGTATTTAAAATATTTGATTTTTTAAATATTTTAATTATATTTTCAAATGTAAAATGTGATAATAAATTTTACCATTAATGGAATAATAATTTGTGGTGCCTACATTATATGGTGCAATGGTCACCTTTCATGAGTGAAATGCACAATGTGTAGGTTTATCAAAATCTAAATATAAAAAATGATCTCATGTTATACTATAACCCTCATCATCACTCATAAGATGTTGTATATGATGAGTGACTCTAGGAATACTCATACTCTTTTCTTATTTATAGTAATAGAATATATCAGTGCTTTTATTTATTGTGGACTATGTTTAATTATTTGTGATGCTAGATTAGTATATGTTATAGTAGATAATGGCCTCTATGAATCCTTCATATTTTTTGATTTAGTGGGCATTAAATAATTGGATATTTAAGAGAGTCAACTAATTTCCTTTGAAGTGGGTGTATATAATGATCCTGAATAGATATAATTAATGACTTTGTATAATTATCCTAAATATGTGTGACCATTGACTCTTTATAATGATCATAAATCGATGAAATAAAAAACTATGGTAGGGGTGGGAATGGAGGATAATATTCCTATCACTAAATAGGGTATTCATATTGAATGCATGTAACTATTATCACCTTATTATAATTTATATACTTGATATGTTGATGTATTGAATATGATATCATATGAAGCTAGTGTATCTGTGGGCATCCTAACAACATGTCAAACATACCTATACTCATTAAAACTAGGAATAAAGTATCCAATATTAAAAATCCCACATAATAAGGTACAAAAATGCACCCAAGATTATCTTATATCTATTCATTTAATCCCTTGACTAATTTTGTTGTATCTAGAATATCCTTTGGTGTGTATCCAAGATTGTTAAGACGTTTCATTTTACATAAATTTTCACTTGAACCATTTTTATCCATGTGTAACATATATTTATAAATTATATATCACCTCAATACTATACACTTGGTAAATACATATCATGTATGTACCTTCAACTTCTAGACATCTTTCACTGCCAAAAGGCTTGCATACACTATCTCTATATGCATTAATGCTTATGTATTAGTATTACATATGTATTCTAATGAATTATACATTTTATATTTCCTAAAATTATATAAAAATACTTATCTTCCATATCTATAAGTTCTAGACCTGCACCTATTTTCCATCTATCCATACACTTACATCTCAGTAAGATGATTGTGTTGATACAAGTGTCCTACCTTAATACAAGTGTCCTACCCTAACACAAGTATTCAATTCCCTAAAGATATCTAATTTACAAATGAAAAATATTATTATGGTTAATATAAGTGCTTTAATATGATACATTATCCAAAGGATTAGTATAAATATAAGATCAACTCTAATTCATTCATGACTTAGCACAAACCTAGAAAATAACTAAAGAGACAGAGGAAATTTATATAAATCATTCTATCAAGAACTCAAGTGAAAAAAAGCTTTCCTATTTTCTCTTATTTCCATATCGATCATAGGGTTAACACATATATATGTTTCAAGTACTAAAGAAGTGTCCTAAGAGATATATTTACCAAGTTAAAATATAAGTCACTATTGTATTTGTTTATCACACATTACATGATTCACACATAAGCCAACACGTAGGGGATAAATATATAAGTTTGAATCCTTATTCAAAATATTGGATATGTAGGCAATGCTCATTGATAGAAGGATATTTGAGTTAGATCAAAACCATGTGAACACTAGCCTATTTTTCTATAGCCAATATGAAGATGAAGAACTAGGGTTTTGATATTTAACAAGGTGTGACAATACATGACCTAGAATTGAATGTACCATAGTGAAAATGACATAAAACCCAAAAACATCCAGGTGGTTATATCTAGTTTCAATAGATATTTTTTTACTATACACCTGTCTAGGTCAAACAATAGCATAGACCTAACCATACCAAGTCAACACAAGTGTATGTATCTACAAAGGTTAAATTTCCAAAATGAGGCAACTATTCTAGAATCTATATCTATTCCAATTTCTATGTATTCCATATCAAATTTGTATTAGCATCAAAACTAGATAAGTGTCTTCTTTCATTGTAATATCTAACATAACTATACTTTCTATTCTAATCATATTAGTATAATAATTTTATAATATATTTATCTAAGTTTCACAAATAATTTTCCCATTCTAGAGATAGTTTACCATCCTTGTGACATGGGATATCTATTCCCCCTTTAACCGTAGATTACCCTAATATAGATTTTAGGGTTAAAATTTTGGTGAACTTGATTCGTGTGAATGTAATTTATTTTTATGATTCCTAGGGTTTTCATTTTACTATTTAAATTCTATAATTTTTCATTTCTAAGAAATGGAAAACAATAATAAAAAACCTAAATTTCAAATGGAAGATAAAAAACACTGATCACTTGTATCAATAATAATAAAGGTTTAATAGATGAATTTTTGTATGTTACAAGATATGAAATTACTAAGCATGATAATACTAAGGCTTCCTCACCTAGTGATGGTAACCCCATAGAGATTACTACAAATGATTTCATCTCATTAAGTATACCTACATCTAATGGGGGCATGGGATTTGTATTTTAACCTTTATTCCCTAAAACTACTATTTCTATATATACCATGGGAAACCTAAATCCTTTAACTCAAATATTAGTTTCAATGCCTATATGTACCCAATCTATGGGTACACCTCCTTTGGTGACTTCTCAAGTGTCCAACCTACAATACCAAGAGGTAAAATATCTTTTCAAAACTATTAAACTTTTACAAACTAAGGTCATAAATATTAAATAAAATTCTATGAAATCACCTTATGTTATTGATTCACAAGAGGTGTTGCATAATCCTCTTGCATTAGAGATATTATTTAACCCCTTTCCAACTAGTTTTGTTAAACCTAGTTCAAATTTTATGATGGAATGGTTGATCTAGAATAGCATCTCTAATCCTTTTCTGTGGCATGCCTTGATTATGCCTCCAATGATAAACTTTTGACCCAATTATTTTTAGGGAGATTCAAGGACTATGCTTTAATATGGTTATATGATTTAACAACTCAATAAATCAATGAATTAAAACCCCTTATGGATTATTTTTGATCACATTTACCTATTAACATTATAAAAAATGTTTTCTATGCCCAAATTGTAAAATTCAAATAAGGAACCAATGAACCTATCAATGAATATGTCATAATATACAAGATAATGTTAGCTAAAATGACCAATCTTATGGAAGATAAAGAGATTCAAGATATTTTCAAGAAAATTTTAATTTCTCCTTTACATGAGTTAATTGTATTCAAAATTTTCAAATATTTTGATGACTTATGCCATATTTTTCACAATCATGAAATGAAACTTATCTCATTAAATAAAACCAAGTATGTAGCAAATACACTGATTAAATCTACATCTAATACCAAGTTTAAAATTAAACCAAGTTGTGAGATCAAAACTCCTAAGTGTAAAAAAGAAACAAATACCATGGTTAATTTATTATATTAATAACCTAATTAGCTCATCTTATCCACTACCCCATAGAGACAATTTACACACTTATTTGAGTCTCACACTTCATTACTCCCACAACTTGTAGAGTGTCATATTATATCTCTCCTTCATCTTATAGAGGTTGATATGAGTATATCTCTACCCAAAGGGTACAATGAAAATGCTTATTATGAATATCACCAAGGCCTTGGACATTCTACAATTTTTTTAACTTAAAGCATAAGATCTAAAACTTCATCAATGACCCAAAGATTAAATTTGATGATCTTTTAAAGGAATTAGGTTCACAACTTAGTGATCACCAAAAATAAAAAATATTTAAAACTATTTTTCAAGATCATTCAAATAAAGATTCAAAAGTGTAAATGACATATAATGCACATCCTCCTCCATCACATTATGAGTACCCATTAGATGGAATTATTGGTACTTATATGTGGCATACACCTCCTATGGTTAAGATACTTTATATTATTTTTTATGAAAGTGAGATTAGAGATGATGAATTGATCTTGATTCATTATTCATTCAAGCATATATTGATCACAAGCCTATATATAGTGTTATGATTGATAATAGTAAAAGTGAAAAATGTTTTTACCATGACATTACTTACACATTTGGGTCATACAATTCATGATTTACATCCTTTAACCCAGTTAATTAGATAATTTGATAGGACCTCACAATAGGTTCTTTGGTGAGATTGATTTACCTTTATAGGTGGGTCCTACCCAAGTGGTTACTACTTTGAAGGATATGCATCTTTGATATGTTATTTAGATTACCTTAGATACATACACTTCTATTATTACCTTGTATAGTGAATGGGTGAGTTAAATACATTCAAATGAATTAGCTAATTATAGTTTCTATAATTCCTTATGAACATCCTCTTGATAAATAAAAAATTATACCCAAGAAATTAATTATCAAATATACTAAGGTTTATCTTCCATAAAATGGAAAGAAATAGGCAATCCCATTTACTAGGAGGACAAGACTTGAGAGACCTTTACATCATAGATATACAATGGGTTTGACAAAATCCTTATCTACTACACACCATGTTTAGCTCTATAGAGAACCTACACAACTTACTATTACTGATACTCCAAAGAAACCACAAATCACACAACAATAGAGACCACAAATCCCTACTCCTAATATTTATATTTCATAATCACATAGTTCTTTTTACATATGAAAAATATCATAAATTCTACAATGACATATATTATACCTATACATGTTCCTCAGTAGAATTACTAGTTTATTACACTAGGTTCATAATGGGGATATATATATGACCATAATTTGGATGTGATAATAGGATAGTCCTTTCCATCTAAATATTCCTAAAATACCAAAATAATCAAAAACTTCAAAACTTCAAAACTCTATAAATATTTTTAGCATTTACATATCCTATTATCTCCTTGGCATATATGTTTTTGGATCTATCTTGGTAGATGTAATATAAATATTTAATATATACATATGTGTTTAATGCATATTTTGATTGTGATTTAAGCATATATATATATATATATATATATATATATATATATATATATATATATATATATATACATGATCTGTGAGATTTTGGATGTTTAGATTTCCCTCTACTCACGTCACTAGGATGTTGGGAGCATCCACCTCTATAATCATGATACATATAGGTTATACCCTTCTATGTTCATATTATATTATCATGTTTGAGCTCATATATTTAATTACATATGCCTTTATCCATGCTTATATATTTCACACTATACTTTAAATGCTATGTACTTCACTTTTTTTGCTAACACATATATCTAGGGACTATTATGCTATATTAATTCTAGTTTCTTATTATTTAATTTATGAACTTAAGTGTGTTTACTTGATATTATATTTCTTATTTTATAATTTAAATATACTCCATTATTTGTATCCCATGTGCCTTTGTTTGCCTCTTTAACATATGAACATGTAATTGCTTGTTGTATGTTGACATTTTAATATGTTATTTTTTGATTAGTGGAAATTGGAATATGTCATGTCCCTTTGATTGTGTATCATTTAAACATGCCCCTTGTTTGAGGTCTCATTTTTAAACTATCTTTCTATTTTATTTTGAGTGTTATTATGTGTGTGCTTGATTATTTTTTGAGATAATACTTTTACTATCTAGATGTTGCCATGATCTACATCATGCATCTTAGGACTTGGTATGATTACATTATTAATAATTCAATGATATATGTACCTAAACACATTCCCTCTATATGATACATATTAATTTCATAGTTTACATGTTTATATTATCCTTTTGAGTTAGGTAACTACCAGTTTCTACTTCCCTCACCTCAAAAGGGGGGCATATCAGTGGGGGCATGCAATAGAAGCATGAAATATACATTGATTCACATATTTAGATTATAGTTGGGTCATGTTTTAGAAAAAAATTCTCTACATTATCACTTAAAATAGTTTTTATATTCAAACTTAGTAGGGACATGTTTTATAAAAATGTTTTTTTAGTCATCTAAAATGTCATTTAATGCGATAAGTGTCACTTGAGACCACCCTATCCTTAGTTTAGCCATAGACCTATCTTAGGACCTCTTTTAATCCTTTTATAGATTATATGAGTTTATATCCCATGCCTAGATATATAAAAAGTTACATTAAGCCATCACTTAGGCATCCTAGATCCTTCCACACATGTACGAGCCACCTAAACAATAATGTAACCCCTTTGGTCTATAGCATAGTGTTATATTGGAAAAGGGGTATTTTATTGACCCTTATCTTATTATACCTACAATAAATATATTTCCACTCCCTAAAGCATCCTAGGGTTGGCCTATACACATTTTATGTCTCAACCAACATAAAAATATTATATAAATACCACTCTCATTCATTTATCCATTGATAGTAATTCTCATGAACAATCTCAAAAAATGTTGTATAAATTAAGGTAATTAATACTTATTTACCCCTATTTATACATACATCCATATACATCCTAGAACTTAGTTTTACTCATGTTTATAATTTTAAGTCACATTCAAAGGATTCAAATTAACATTCATACTTAGGCATAATAGCATCACTATCACTTGCACCAGCTCTTAGATTTAGAGAACTACATTGGGATTGATTCACTTTTGAGGTATTGGTATGTAGGCAATGCTTAACACATGGGGTGTTGAGGTCACATCTATCCTACCATCCTAACAACACTCTTCTTACACTTGTGTTCATTAAAACCCTAACAAACATGGAGGATTAGGGTTGTATAGTGAGATCAATCAAAATGAAACACAAATGATGATTTAGGTCTTGGTCATGCAAGCACAAGCTTACCACAATATATTGAAGGTCTGCCCTAAGTTTCATTATTTTATCTTCATAGGGTCAATAGTGAAACACACAAGGTTAGTATTATAGTATGATATTGTAAAATAGGGCTACAATAATATCTAAGGAGGGTCCTGACATCTATTTATAACTGATGACACTATACCCTAATCTTATATCACTTTCTATCCTACCACATGTCTATTTCATTTATATTTTCAAACTAAGTTTGCCCTTTTAAATCCATTACTATTTATATGCTAAGAAAACAAATATATTATTATATAAATCAATTCCTATTGATACTATAGTATTTTATTCCCAGATTTATATATTCAACTCTTTTATCTACTTAAATTTTTACATTAACTCCCAAAATAGTTAAATCATTTGGTGAACTTGACTTACTTTGAATAACATTTAAACCCTAGATTTAGATGTTCTTAAGGTTTTTATAATTATATTTTATATGCTTAGTAATTAATTTCAAAATCTTATATTTGATTCATTATTTTATTTCTACAATCTTTCATAGATTTAATTTTTTAAAAGGTTCAAAATATACAACTTTCTATTTTCCTACTTCCCATCCTACAATGGTATAATTTCATAACTAATTTGATGAGATCGATAAAAAAATTTGTAATATTTCATTTATAAACATTCAGATATGTAAGATGACCTTATCCATATTATTTAAAAAGAGCTCTTGAAGTCCACTGTGGTTTAGTCCTCTAACCCCACATATGCTAATATTGTCACACTTACTAATGGGATAACTTAAACTCTATAACAACCTGTTATAACTAGCCAACTCTTACCAGAGGAAACACCTCCTATGGATAGTACACATCCCTCATATCTAGATGTATAATCCCTTAATAAAAAGATCAATTCTCTATAGGATAAGGTTTTACACCTTCATTAGAGTGATACTAGACCATCTCATGCCTTAGACTCTCATGTTCTCCTACATACACTTTTAACACAACATGTAGTGGAAAATTCTTTTCCATCTAGATTTGTGTCACCCTAGCTTACTCTGTATGATTGTAAGGGTGAACAAGAGCATTATCTATGAACTTTTCATATATCATGTTTGGATTACATGTCTAATTATTGGTTCTTGACCAAGTTATTCCCTCATAGTTTAAAGAAATATGCATTACAATGGCTCTATGATGTCCCTAATTAGTCCATTACAAAATTTAATCTATTCATAGATATGTTTTTGTAAATATTTTTAATAAAAATAAATGATAAAGTCTTGTATGCTTAGGTTACTTGACTAAAGAAAAAATATAATGAGCTAATAGCTGAATATGTCTTACGATATAAAACTATATTAGCAAAAATGAGTATCCCCATGGTAGATAAATAACTATAGGAAATATTTAGTTAAAGTTTAATACCATCATTACATGAATCTATGTTATTAAAATGGTTTCCATAATTTAAATATTTATGCCATATAGTGAAGGAACTTAAACTCAAAATTCTCTTCATGGGAAATTTAAAGTACACAACTAGATCATATTCCACTAATAAGAGTTAAAATAAGATCACATACAAGGTGAGGCCCAATGAAAACAAACACAAACAAAATACAATAGTCAACATATATTCATAGTCACCTCCTCATCTAGTTTTATCAACTCCTCCATGGAGGCCTTTTACACATATTGATGAACTACCAAATCACATTCTCTAATGACTTTTGGAATACAATGTCATATCTCTCCTTCCCAAAAAATATGTTGATATGAATAGGAATACTCAAAATAATTATGATCTAATTCATTTTGTTATTATCACATGGTCCCAAACCATACTACAAATAGATGCATCAACTTGTGACATAAGATCCAAGATTTGATAGGGGCCAATATCATTAATGTGAGCACTCCTAAAAACACCTAAATAACAACCAATTGAAGAAAAAGTAATGAAAATATTTTGAGCCATTTCCAAATCATAAAAACAATTATACAACATACACTTCAAGTTTTTATTATACTTATTAGGTACATCCACCACTAACATCCTCTCATACTTATATAATGGACACATACCTTCTACATAATATGATTGGTGTGTATCATACTACAATACCAACTAGGCCTCTTATCACTTTATTAGAATAGGAGATAATTGAAAATGAATTAGATTTATACACTCTTTATACAAGCTTAAATTGATCATTATCTTATTTAGAGTGCCATGGTTGATGATAGGTCAAGAATTAGTATTTTTAATATTACACTTCTACATTACTTAGGCTATTCAGATTATGATATTTCTATGATAAATATAATTGTTCATGGCTTTAGTGGTCATATTTAGAGCTCCATCAGGGAGATCATAATTGTATTATAGGTTGTTCCAATAGCTATGGCCAATATATTAATATTGATGCCTAGTACCAAAACATTTGATATGCTATTGAGTAGTCATTAGATACAAAATATCCGAGCCATATATTGAGTATTGTCATTGATGTCAAAGGTGCATCTTGTGAAGGTTGATGTTAAAGGTGATTAAGGATAGTTGATAGTGAGTGATGTGATAGGGTGCCTATAAAAGTGTTGTAATTATAGAAAGATAAATATAGAATTTGAATACAACTAATGTTTTATGTCTACATGATTGAAATCATTGTTAATGTTAGCATGGAAGGAATAGGTCATTGATGTTAAGTGAATAAGAAGCATAGTCATGACATGAATAGGTATGTGCATGGTGAAATGAATGAACACAAACATGTGAAGTTTGTATGGAATTTTTTGATAATTTTATTAATGTATATAATCATTTATGAGAGTTTTAGGGTGATCCTATAAGGGTAAGATCTTCAGTCTAAGTCTACACCCAGACCACTCTTAGACCCAGCCTAGCCTTGTGAGGTATGAAGATCAGATTTCAAGGTAAGTATGTACATGAGAGCATGGAAAAATGTGAGATAGGTTTTTTTAGGTATGATAATGAATTTTTAAGTTATATATTGAAGTAAAATGCATGAAAAGTATTTTAATTCTGCTTGAGCTCACTATTTGAGGGTCTCAAAACCTGAAGAAGCACTTTCAATTATTCATAAATATATGTAACCTTTGCATGGGAGGTTTTTATATTTAGGAAATATAGGGAAGGGTCCTAGATAATATATCTAGGTATTAGTTTTAGATTCAAGTGGTAGTCCTTTATGAACAATCGTTAACACCAAAACATGTGTTAAACCTCCCTAAAACCCTTATAAGGACATGATGTGAAAGATTTTGTTCAAATCAGATTAGGATGGATTAAAATGAATATATAAGATATTGAAACCTATATTAAAATCTACAAAGTACCTCTAAAAAGTATTGGTTAGTCATATGAGAGATAAAATATGTAGGTACATGCTTATTTGTCAAGAAATTATTATAGCTCTCAAAAGTTAAATTGGTTAAAAAGAGTAAATAGATGGTAGAAGAAGATAAAGACTTGTTTTACATGTTCATGATGATTTTTGGATAGGTTATATCATTTAATTACTCTAAACTGGTCATCCAAATAAGATAGTCATAGACATAATGAATGGTGTGAATAATGTAAAACCCAGGTAGAGATGAAGAGATAGATTTAAGGGTTTGTGCATGATAGATTGATGAAATAAAAGTGCATGAAAAATTTATTTATGAATTTTAAGTAATGATAATACTTTGGATAATATTTTTAGGTTAGTTTATGTGGTGAAAATATTGCTCACAAAATGGTTTGTTTGGTTCAGATAGGACTGCGAGACATAAGGTAAAGAAATTGGTCTACAAGACCAATATTTTCCATTAGATCATATGAAATTTTTATATAAGGATGTTATATAGATATCATAAAACCATTTATATGCATCAGTAGTCATTAAAAGTTTCTACCTAGGCATTGTAGGTCTAGTTGTTCATGACTAGTTTTTGAGGTGAGTTGGAAGTTCTAAGTAAGCGAGTTACAAAGATGTTCTTAAGCTCTTATGTCTTGAGTGAAGGTATTCCAAGAATTTGGTGATGATTATGATGTAATGGAAAAAATTTATCCATTTTTAATTTATCATGGTTGAGTAGCTTAAGGGTGTTTAAGCTTCATTATTATAAGACTAACTTTTGAGGTACACAGGTCTAATAGGGCAATTTGTCCTAAAGGAGATTTCATGGTATGATTGAAGGATGCAGGTCTAATCAAGCATCTAGGAGGTTAGAAGAGTTCATTGGATAAATGTTTTAATGGATTTTTAATTATTATAGATGGCCATCTGGCCCAAGAAGATCAAGTTTTAACATTAAGAGCACATACCTAATGTAATTAGGTCTCCATGAGACCTAAAGGAGGAGTAAGGCCTAATTGAGTTGTGGTAGACCTAAAGGGGTTAAAATTATTACTTAACCATGTTAATAATATTCCATAAGACCTATTTTATATCCAAAAAAATAGTTTAAAGGTGTGTATATGATGAATTGGTGTGTGACCATGACACCATTATATATATATAACATAATTTAGGCCTATTTGAAAGTGTGAAAATAAGAAAAAAATGATACATGGTTGAGAAAAAGGAGGTTTTGAAATGAGTTAAAAACCATAATATAAGAGCATAGGTGTCATCATAATTTATTTATTTAGTAGAAAAACTCTTAGATGGTGATCAAAATTTTAAGGTGGATGAGTTGGTGCTAAGTCACTTAGGGATTTGGTGCTTCCTTGCAAGTAGATGCTTTCTAAATCCTAGTCAAGTGGGTGATTTAATTTATTGGATTTGGTGCTATAATTTGAGTTGGTAATAAAATAAATTTGGTCTTTTTTTCATAATAAACTAGTCCATTTGTAGAGTTCATAGTGGGTTTTCTTCTCCTTGAGGGTTTTCCACTCATATATGTGTTCTCTTGTTTCATGTTCTTGTGAATGGTTCTTTATGCATTAGTAGATCACTATGTTGCTTTTATGGTTCATAGATGTTAAAGTATAATTTAAATAAAGTTTTTTAATTAATAATTCACCCCTAATAATTATGCTTCCAATAATTGGTATTAGAGCTTGGTCCTTTGGAGTAGGCCTAATAGCTTAAAGGAGGTTTTAGAAATAGAGGCATGTATAGTCATCAATTATAAGGAGGTTTATCAACTAACAAGTCCTCTCTCTTCAATATTAATAACTAGGACTTTTGGAGAATTATAATGAAGACTTATCTAATGTCTTTGGGATATGACATATGGAAATCAATTGTTGATGGATACACTCCACCCTCTACACCACCAACTAATGCATCAAGTAAGAAGGCAAGTGAAAAAAAATCTAAGGAAATAAATGTCATCCTATGTGGTATTTCATAGTCATAATTTGTAAAGGTCATGCATTGTGATTTAGCTAAAGGGATTTGGGAAAAGCTAAACAATCTATGAAGGAGACACCAGAGTCAAATTGGAAAAATTGTAGACCCATCAAAGGTAGTATGAAAGTATAATAATGAAGGAGGATAAAAACATTGCTTCTTATCTATTGAGAGTAAATGAAGTGGTAAATGTCATTAGAAGTCTAGGATAAAAAATGGAAGAATAAAAAATAGTAAAAAAGTTATTAATATCCTTGACATCTAATTTTGATTCATAATTATTTGCTACCAAGGAGATTAAGGATCTCAAAAAACTATAGGTGAAAGATGTTTGTGGCATCTTGACTACTTATGAAATGAGAATGAGTGAAAAAATACCTTCCAAGAAGGAAGCTACATTTAAAGCTAAGAAAAAGTCATAAGGTAAAAAGGTTAAGGATGATATTGATATAGATATATATGATGATAAGATAGAAATCATGTTTGTTAGAAAACTAAGAAAATGATTAGGTAAGTATAAGGTCAAGTTTGCATTTAAGTGCTTTAACTATGGTAAGATTGACCACTTTGCATCTAAGTATCCTAAAAAGGATAAGAATGATCATGATAGAGAGAATGGTGAACATCATGGTGAGGATAAGAAGTCATATAAGCTTGATAAGAAAAAAAATAATTTCAATAAGTATGAAGGTAGGAAAGGATAATTTAAGAACAAGAGAAGTTTTTATACCAAAGAGGACAATAGCTCCTCAGATATAAGTGATATAATTATATCTGATAGTGATGATGATAATATTGATTATGATAGCAATTAAACTCTATTCATAGCTAGAGAAATATATAATGAAGGTTTTTCAAAAGGGAAAAGTCTTATGGAAGATGAATAAGGGGATGAAGTGAACCTTGAGTTAGAATTGGTGAGTGATCTAGAGGATTTGAAGTTCCAGAAGGAAGAATAAAAAATTAAGACCATTGGTTAATTATTATGAAGAACAAATTAGTTTATTTTAAAATAGACTAACAACACCAATGAACATGAAGATATCATTAAAAAAATTTAAACTCAGGTTGAGATTGTAATTACAAGTCTTAAGATCAAGGAAGAAGAATGTATTGAGTTTAGAATAGAAATAGAGTCCTTGAAGGAAAAAATAGATTAGACAAAAATAAAATTGAAGATACATCATAAATTTGAAAAGAACACTAAAACACTTGGTGATATTTTGAATAGTCAGATGTCTCCACATGATAAGATTGGTCTTGGGTTAAAAGAAGACCAAAAAGAAAACAAGGAGAGTCATACCTCAAAAGATAATGGACTATCAGGAAGTGATGGTATTGATAGAGTAAATACCTATGTATAAACTCTCAAATTTGAGACCCAAATTGACCATCAACAAGTAAATAAGAATGTAACTCCTTTAATAAACAACAAAGGTATAGATGCATCATTCAACAGTCGTCAAATGAAAATTCCTATCAGATAAACAAGGTATGTGATTTATTTCAATGCCTACTATTTCTCATGCAATCAATATGGACATAGAGATATGGATTGTAGACATCATACTAAAATAAATTATTCATGGAGGAATAGGATGAATGATCATTTAAATATTAGAGGTAGAATTTTGTAATACAATTATAATTAGAGATGACATATTGCAAGGGATTTCAAGATGAGGCATATAAAGAAGATCAGTCAAGATAAAAAGGTATACAATTATGCCATTGAGAAGTGGATCAAGAAGTTAGACCTTATGAATAAGGTGAAGGAGTATAAGACTAAAGGATAAGAATCTATGCTTGCTCAAACTACCTTTCACATCCAAGATGAAGACATGAAGTGGTATATATATGGTGGGCCACATGACAGGGGACAAGAGCAAGTTCATTTTATTAAAGAAGAATGTTATAGGGATAGTGACACTTGGAGATAATAAAATTAACAATATTATTGGTAAGGGTATCTTGAGTTTGGATAATGGGAAGACCAAGATAGAGAATGTGTTGTGTGTGGAAGGATTGAAACAAAACTTTCTTAGTGTAAGTCAAATGTGTAACCAAAGACACACACTAACCTTTTATGATAGAGGGTGTGATATAAGGAGAGCCAAATCAGGAAGGTTAATTTCCAATGCTAAGAGGACTAAAAATAATCTATATGTCTTGAATTAGATCAATAAGGAGATATAATTCATGATAACTATGGATGAATTTTGGCTATGAAATATAAGGTTGTGCCACCTAAACTTTTATAATCTAGTCAAGATTATCTCTAAGAGTTTTGTGAAGAATATGGCTAAAATTACCAAACCTATAAATACACTTTGCAAGGCATGTCAGCACCATAAGCTAACCAGAAGGAGATTCAAGTCTAAGGAGTATTCTACTATAAGACCTTTAGAGTTAAAACACATTGATCTCTATGGACCTCTAAAAATCCAAATAATTCAAAGAGATAGTTATTTCATGTTACCCATAAATGAATACACAAGAATGACTTGGGTAGCATTCTTAAAAGAAAAGTCAAAAGCTCTTGATAAGTTCAAGGCATTCAAGGCTCTATTTAAGAATGAAATAAACATAAAGATAAAATTTTAAGGTCTGATAGGGAGGAGAGTTTTGGTATAATGAATTTGATGACTTCTATGAGGTCCATGGGATAAGGAGACATTTCTCAATAGTTATGACACCTTAGTAGAATGGGGTAGTGGAAAGAAAGAATAGAATAGTTCAATAAATGGCAAGGAATATTCCAAATGAATCAATATTATCTGATGGATACTAGAGAGAGATAGTGAGCACTGTAGTCTACATTTTGAATAGAATAAAAATAAGGATTAATGGCAATAAAACCCCCTATGAATCATAGAAAGGAAAACTTGCTAATGTGGAATAGTTTAGAGTGTTTGAAATCAAATGCTTCATCAAAAGAGATAAGGAAGGCTTAGTTAAGTTTGATTCAAGGTCTGATGAAGGAATATTCTTGGGATACTCATCATTAAGCTCAGCTTATATATGTTATAATAAGAAGTTGTAGAAGATAGTGGAAATAACTAATGTGAATATTGATGAAACCAATTATAAGAAGTCACACTCTTAGTCAAATGATGCATTTGAGAATTTGGAATTCAAAAATGAAGAATAAATAATAGAGATAGATGAGGAATAAGAAGAATTTGAGGAAAGACAAGATTCAAAATGTTCTTCAAGATAGATTCAGAGACACCATCCTAAATCATAAATAATTAGCAATAAGTATTTATGTATGAAAACAAGGAGAAAGCTGGTAAGTAACCTAAATCAAGAGAATGTTGATCTATTATATAAGGTTGAACCTAATAATCAAGTAGAGATAATCTCTAGATAGGTGTTATCAATGAATAGTTAGACCAAATATAAAATAATGAGACTTGAGAACTAGTTCCTAGGCCTAAAGACATAAATGCCATTGGCACAAAATGTGTGTTTAGGAATAACTTGAATGAAGATGGGAAGTCAATAGAAACAAGGATAGATTGGTATGTAGGGGGTATGAATAAGTATATTGGGTAGTCTTTGAGAATACATTTACTCTATTAGAAATATTGGATGCTATCATATTATTTATAGCATATGTAGGCTTCAAAGGGTTCAAGGTGTATTAGATGGATGCCAAATTAACTTTTTTGAATGGAAACTTGGAAGAGGAGGTGTATATATAGAAACTCGAGGGTTTCTCATTATCAGGTAATAAGTATTATGTATGTATATTGAAAAAGGCTATTTATGGTCTAAAGTAAGCTCTTAGAGATTGGTATTCTAGATTGGACAAGTACCTATTGAACCAAAGATTCAGAGAGGAGTTTTAGCTAGTAACCTATACATAAAGATAGAAAATGATCATTAGTTGATAGTGGTTATCTATATGGATGATAATATATTTGGTGAAAATAGTGAGAGTATGACTAAATCCTTTTTAGCTATGATGAATAAGGAGTTTGATATGTCCATGTTGGGAGAACTATCATTCTTCCTTGGGTTAAAAATGATTCAATTAAAAATAAGTATATTCATTTCAAAAGCTAAGTAGATATGAGAGATGTTAAACAAATTAGAGATGGAATATTGCAAGGCAATTATCACACCTATGATCATAGGGTGTAAGTTAAGAAATGAGGATGAATCTCCAAAGGTTAGTCAAACATAATATAGGCCAATGATTGGAAGTTTGATGTACACTACTACCTTTAGAACTGATATCATGTAAGTAATAGGTCTTGTGGGAAGATTTGAAATAGACCAAAAGGAAAATAATTTTCAAGTAGTCAAAAGGATATTTAGGTATCTCAAGGGGACTATGGAGTTTGGGTTGTGGTATCCAAGGAGCAAGGATTTTAACTTAACAACCTATATAGATGCAAACTGGGCAAGGAGTTTAGATGACATGAATAGAACTAGTGGAGGATATTTCTTCTTAGGAGAGTGCCTAGTATCATGGATAAATAAGAATCAACCATCAGTGGAATTATCTACATGTGAGGCTAATTACATTAAAATATCTTCATGTTACATTCAAGTCTTATGTATGAGGTAGACCTTAAATAACTACAAAGTGGAGTATGATAGTCTTAGTCCTATCTTTAATGACAATACAAGTACCATAAGTATATCAAAGAATCTATCCATGCACTCAAGGAATAATCACACTCCCATTAGGTATAATTTAATAAGAGAATATGTAAGTGAAGAAAATGTCAAGCTTGAGTATGTATCTACTAAGGTTCAGATTGTAGATATTCTAACAAAGCCACTTCCAAAGACAAAATTTGAACATCTAAGATAGGAATTGGGTGTAATTTCTACCCCTAAAAATCATGAAAGAAGTTAGGTACTTATGGAGAGATAATCAGGTGGTTAATTAGCTCCAAGGTTAGGTGAGTAGTTCTAATAAGGTATGTAGAGACATAAAGATAGGTTGAATAATGTGGCCAAGGTTGGGAACATGGTGGATGTTTGTGGAGCTTAAGAAGGGAAATTAAGATGGATATTATCCATCTCTATGGCATCAAGGTGCATGAAGGAAGGTGAATGGTCTTGTGTATCTTATTCCTTTTGAAGGAGGTATGCATGGACATAGGGGGAACATGTTTGTATGATGCTTCATAGACTCATAATCTTGTGTGTTGAGTTTTTTGGTTGTAAAAGGTGTGATAAAAGAAGTTGTAAGTACCTATTTGTCATTAATGTCAAAGGGGGAAAATTTTTAGAATGGGGGAGAAATAGACTATTACGAGAAGCTTATGAGATTGGTTTCCATCAATGACAAAGGGGGAGATTGTTGAGTATTATCATTGATGTCAAAGGTACATATTGTGAAGGTTGATGTCAAAGGTTATTAAGGATAGTTGGTAGTGTGTGATGTGATAAGGTGCATGGAAGAGTGTTGTCATGAGAGAAAGAGATAATTTGAAGATAACTAATGTCTTATAAATTCATGAATAATATCATTGTTAATGTCAACATGAAATGTAAAAGTCATTGATGTCAAGTGCATAAGAAGCATAGTCATGACATGAAGAGGTATGTGCATGGTGAAATGAATGAACATAGGCATGCAAAGGTTGTATGGAATTATTTGAGCATGTGAGTAAGGTATAAAATCATTCATGATAGTTTTAAGGTGAGCCTATATGGGTAGGGCCTTCAATTTAAGTCTACATCCAAACCACTCTTAGACCCTACTTGGTCTAGTGAGGTATGAAGATCAGATTTCAAGGTAAGTATGCACATGAGAGCATGGATATAGGTGAGATAAGTTATTATAGGTATTATCATGAAGTTTTAATTTATGATTTAAATAAAAATGCATGAAAATTCTTTTAGGCCTTCTCAAGATCATTGTTTGAGGGTCTCAAAACTCAAGTAATCACTTTTAGTTGTTCATAAGAACATGTAACCTCTGCATGGGAGTTTGAGTTATTTAGGAGAGATGGGAAAGGATCCTAGATAAGATATATAAGGATTATATTTGTATTCAATTGGAAGTCCTTTATGAACAATCTTTAACACCAAAACATGTGTTAAACCTCCCTAAAACCCTAATAAGGATCCAATGTGAAATATTTTATTCAAATCAGTTCATGATAAATTAAAATGACTAGATAAGATATTGGATCATGTATTAAAATCTCCTAAGTACCTCCAAGTGGTGTTGGTCAGTTATATGAGAGATAAAATGTACAAGTACAAGCTTATTTGTTAAGAAATTATTGTAGCTCTGAAAAGTTGAATTGGTCAAGAAGAGTAAATGGATGGAAGAAGAAGATAGAGAATCATTTTACATTTCCATGATGTTTTATAGATAGGTTCTAGAATTTAAGTGCTCTAAATTCTCATCCAAGAAAGTCATTCATAGACAGACCTAATGATGTGGATAATGTAAAACTTAGGTAGAGATGAAGAGATAGATTTGAGGGTCTATGCATGATATATTGATGTAATAAAAGTGAATGAATAAGTTATTTATGAATTTTAAGTCATGAAAATGATTTGGAGAATCATTTGAGGTCAATTTATGTGGTAAAAATGTTTCTCACAAAATGGCTTCTCTGGTTCAGATAAGACTGTGAGAAATAAGGTCAAGAAATTGGTCTATAAGACCAATATTTGCCATTAGACCATATGAATTTTTTATCTAAGGATGTTATATAGATATCATATAACCATTTGTATGTATTAGGAGTCTTGAAAAGATTCTACATAGGCATTGGAGGTCTAATTCTTCATGCTTGGTTTTTGAGGTGATTTGGAAATTCTAAGTAAGCGAGTTACAAAGATGTTCTTGAGCCCTTATGTCTTGAGTGAAGGTGTTACAACAGTTTGGTGATGACCCTGAGGTCATGAAAAATCTATATTCATGATTCATTTTTCATGGTTGAGTATCTTAATGGTGTTTAATCTTCATTATTGTAAGATAGACTTTTGTGTTAAGCATAAAATATACTGAGAGGGGGGGGTGAATCAGTATGTTATATATATTTTTCTTAATCAAATTTATTTTATTTAACCACTTAATCACACATTCAAGATATAAAATAGAACTAAAATAATAAAATTGACCACATAAGAGAGAGAGACACCATATTTTTAGATGGAAACCCAAAGTGGGAAAAACCATGGAGAGCAATCTCAAGTATATGAATGAGCACCAACTCAAATTACAAAGTTTTCAAGCACCAAATTGTAGGAGCACTAACCCCTTTGTTGATCACCAACACATAAAATATTTTTGAGTACCAACCAATAGGAGTATCAACCCCTTTCAAATATTTGTGAGCACCAACCCATAGGAGCACTAACCCATCTTGTGTATAAAATAATACTATCTCTCAATTTTGCTTACTCAAAAAATGATAGAACTCTACAACATCTCCTAATTTTCTATCTTCTTTTCTTATATAAAATAATTACAAAACCATGCACTCTCTTGCATATTACAAATGGCTTCTCAAGCCTTTTTTTACATCTCTCTAAATGACCTTTGGCATTCACCCTTTATGACCCTTCAATCCTCATGGAAAATGGTGCCAAATTTTCATGACCCTTCATATCCTTGCATTTAAAAAGTCACATGGTGACCCTTCATAAGAAAATGCATCATTTCCTCTTTGTCTTTATCTTCATGACCTTTCAAATTCTGTAAGATGACTCTTCATGGAAAAATGTGTCATACCCTCTTTTGTCTTCACTTGGTGACTCTTGAAAATCCTCACAATGAATCTTCATGGGAAAATGCATACCATTCCTCTTTTGTCTTTATCCCATGATCCTTTTAATTCTCCATGGGACCTATTTTGAATTTTATGTAACCAAAAATATATTCATTAATATTAAATAAATATCAACACACATTAGCCAAGATATGAATATAAAAAACAACATTAAATACTATGGGGCCTTTATCACCAATGTTAGACCTTTGACGTCAATGAAAATATATCCAACAATCTCCCCCTTAATCATTGATGACAACTTCAAACTAAAATTGCCACATCCCTAAACCTGCACTGCACATGCCAACCTACACATACTACCATCTAAAAAACATACAATAATGCCCCCTTACTATAACAACCTATACCTATTTCTGCACTTGTAGCTATTCTTGTACCTATTTTTGTTCTTATCCCCCTTTGACATTAATGGTAAAGGTCCTATCCTAGAGCTAACATTTAGCTCCCCCTCAACTGATGATGATCCTCAATGGTAGGAAGTAAAAGAAGTTATTCCCAAATTCTTCCACATATACTCAAATGTGTCTTTTGGTAGTGCCTTTTTGAAAATATCTACAATCTACTTTATAGTAATGATATATTCCATCTTAACCTATTGATATGCAACCTACTCTCTCAAGAAGTGATATCTGATAGGAATATATTTTTGTCTTAAATGCATCATTGGATTTTTAGAAATATTAATAGCAATTGTGTTGTCAAAAAAATTGAAATAGGTTCATCATATTTTACCTTGATATCGTCAAAAGTTTTCTTCATCCAAAGCACTTGAGTAAAACACAATACCACTATAGTATATTCTACTTCAGTTATAGAAAGTGATACTAAATTCTACTTTTTTCTTAAGCATGATACTAAGTTATCACTAAGGAAGAAAGCTCCTCCACTTGTACTCTTTTTATCATCCAAACAACCTACCTAATCTAAATCTATATAAGCAACCAAAATAAAATCTCTACCTATGGGATACCACAATCCATAATCTAATGTCCCCTTGATATATCTAAATATTCTCTTCACCAACTAAACATGACTATCTTTTAGAGCTAATTGATATCTTTCAACCATACCTACTTCAAGCATGATGTCTAAAATTGATGCTGTCAAATATAAAAGACTACCAATCATAGATCTATACAAAGATTTACTATAACAGGCGAATCTTCATCCTTTCTCACCTTATTTCCTATACTCATTGGTGTGCCAACTAGTTCAAAATCCTCAAAACCAAATTTCTTCAACATTTACTTGGCATATTTACTTTGAGCTATAAAAATTTCTTTATCTAAATGAAATATTTGCAACCCTAAGAAAAATGACAATTCTCCAAGCATAGACATCTCAAATTCTTTTTTCATATCATCAAAAAATTCTTTTGTCATCTTTTCAATGTTACCTCCAAACATTATGTCATCAACATATACCATAATAATTAATTGATGCTCACCATTTGTTTTGATGTAGAGATTACTATTAGTGAATGCTCTCTTGAAACCTTGATCCTTCATGTATTTATCAAGTCTTGCATACCAAGGTCTAAGAGATTTTTTTAATCTATATAGAGCTTGGTTCAATCTGCATACAAGGCTACTATCATTTAAGAGAAGAAATCCCTCTGGATACTCAATGTAAACCTCTTCTTCTAGATTCCCATCTAGGAAAGTATACTTGACATCCATTTGAAATACTTTGAAATTTTTAAACACCGCATATGCAAGAAAAATTCTAATAACCTCTAGCCTTGCCACTGGTGCAAAATTTTCTTCAAAATCTATTCCCTCAATCTGAGCATATCTTTTACATACTAATCTTGCTTTAGTCCTAGTCACTTCTCCATTTTTATTAAACTTATTTATATAAACCCATTTTTTTCCTATCACATTGTGATATTTTGGTCAAGGCACTAATTCCCAAGTATCAATATTTTCTATTTGATTTAATTATTCATCCATTTCCTTAACCCAATGCTTATCATGTCTAACTTATGAAAAAGTTTTAGGCTGAATTTTGGATAACAAAGAGAAATTAACTTTCTTAGATTCACTTACCATCATTCTTCTAGTGTGAATTCCTTAATTTATGTCCCCAATTATGTCACTTTCATTATGATTTTTATGGACATATTTGGATGGGGTTTTGGTGTCCTTTTTCTCCTTCTCATCTTTATCTGATTCTTCAAAATCTTCCTCTTTAATGATTTCAGGAATGTCTACTGGATCATTAATTCATTGTGTTCCATCTTCTTCTATCCTGACACTTGCACTTTCAACTATTTTCTTGATTCTTTTTTAATAACATTTAAAAGATTTACTTTTGCAACAATAACCAAGAAATATACCTTCATATGCTCTAGATTCAAACTTACCTTATTTTTCATCAGCTCTCTTTATGAAGCATCTACTATCAAAAAATCTAAAATAATCAACTATAGATGGTTTGTCTTTCCATAGCTCATAAGGAGTCTTGTCACTATTGACTCTCAATAATTCATTATTCTAGATATGCACTACTATACCAACTACCTCTCTCCAATATTTATCTAGTATCTTAAATTCATTTAGAATTATCCTTACCATCTCCTAAACTACTACATTTATCCATTCAAATACTCTATTTTGTTGTGGAGTTATGTATATTAAATAATGTCTCTTTATTCCATGGTCTTCACAAAAATAAATAAATTGATCTGACATGAATTCTCCTCCTTGATCTAATTTTAGGCACTTAATCTTCAAACTAGTTTCATTCTCAACCAATGCTTTGAATGCTTTGAAATGTATGAAAACTTCTAATTTTTTATTTAAAAACATTATCCAAGTCATACATGAAAAATAATCAAAAAGCAACATGAAATATTTCTCACCTTGAGTACTTTGAGTTCTCATAGGTCCACTCAAATCAATGTGAACAAGCCCTAACATTTGAATGGGTGAGTATTATTTTTTTTTAAACCACCTTCTGAGTTGCTTCCCATGCTGACAAGGTTCACAAATTGTGTTGGATGGATTTGTAATCTTTGGAGGATTTTTGACTGCTTGCTTCTTACTAATGTTGAAAATATTGTCAAAATTTATGTGTCCCATTCTTTTATGCCATAAAAAAATTTCTTCAATCTGACTCAAACAACATCTTTGACCTTTGATGTCTAATAGCATATATAAACTATTGCATATTCTTTGAGCATCTATAACCAACACATCTGAATCTCTTTTCCTAATTTCAAAACCTTCTACATAAAACTTTAGTGTGTGCTCCTGATCACATATTTGACTTACACTCAAAATATTATGCTTAAGACCTTCTACATGCAAAACATTTATAGTTTTAGTTTTACCATTATCCAAACTTAGTGTACCTTTTCTATAAATTTTCACAATAGTATTATCTTTGAATTTAACTATGCCACCATAGATCTTATTCAAGATTATGAACTTGTTCTTGTCTCCTATAATGTGCCTCAAACATCCACTATCAATGAGCCATCAATTTTATTCATTTCTTGCATGCAAAGCTATTTGTACCAACACATATTTTTTAGGTTATTTCTTCTACCATGAACCTATCTAAACTTTCTTCTTGATGAATGGAGCCTTGAAACTCTGGTCCTTATTGACTAATTTGAACGCACTTCTACAATATCAAACTATGTGTTTGAATTTGTTATACTTGTAACATATTATGGCCTCGTCATTAAAGATTGACAGAGGAAAAAAAGTGTTGTGGCTTCTAATTTAATCTACATGAGTTTCCTTCTTATTTTTGAAATTGTTAGCCCTTTTTCAACATTCTATTTTCTTATGACCATATCTATTACAATAAAAACAATAATCATAAAAATAGGACCTATTTGTGTATCTTTGACCTGATTGCATTTTGTAGCTCTATTCTTTCCAGCCTTATTTGTTTGAGATGTCCTCTGTATTCTTAACTTCTTCCCTTTTTATTTCCTTTTTTGTAAGAGCTTCAACATAGCTCTTTCCTTTTTCTATGTTAACTTTGACTGTGAAAGTAGTGGCCTCCCCTTTCTCTTTTTCAAATCTGATACTTGTCTTATCTAACATTAATCTTTGAATTTATAATATCTTATTCAACATATTATTGTTATTCTAAAATTTTGAATCATTGGTTGTAGTATCATTGATTTCTTTATTTGTATTCTCAAGATCTGCCTTTAAATAAGTAATTTAAATAACATACCTTTCACATTATTCATTTACTTTTTACAACTATGCCATTAGATCTTTTTCATTCTTCTTGGCTTCTTCAATGTGTGTTTATAGATCTTCAATTGTTTCTTTTAACTCTTTTTCATTTTTCTTGATCTAGAGCTTCAATCTTTGATTCTTCTTCTCAAGAGATTTTAACTCTTCTAAGGAACAAATGAGTTCTCCTTCTAGATTCACTTCAGATTCATCTTGTTCTTATTAATTATTTGTACTTTTTCTTGTAGAGGCATCTTCATGTATGGCCATGAATAGAATCTCTTCTTCCTTTGAATAACTAACTCCACTATCTTCGACTAAGCTAGGATCTTTAGAATACAAACTCTTCTTCTTGATTCAATTCTTGAATTTTCCTTTGAAATTATTGTTGTATGTAGACTTTCCTTTTTCATTTTCACCATTACCCTTATTTGGGAACTTAGCTACAAAATGTCCAATCTTTCCATAATTAAAACATTTAAAAGGTAATTTTCCTTGATATTTACCTGTGCCCTTTTTTGGCTTGCAAATGAATAAAGCTCCATTGTCATCTTCATCATTGCTAAAACTATCATTTGATTCTTGAATCTTATCCTTCTCTTTCTTTGATGTCTTGAAAGTAGCTTCTCTCTTTGAGGGTTTCTCTTATTCAGTCTACATCTCATATGTCATAAAAATACCATGTAGCTAATCCATCTTTAGTTTGGATAAATTCTTCATCTCTTCAATTGTTGAAACTTTTACATCATATCTCAATGGTAGAGATCTAAAAAAAAAATTATACCATGATTTATTCCTCTAACTTTTCTCCAAGACCTCTTGCTATGTTTTCTTCCTCTTTCATCTTTAAACTCTCAAACCATCTTTTGAAATCCTAAAGCTTAGCTTGTTGAACCTTTCCATCACCTTTGCAAATATTCTTGACCTTTACCCCAAGTTTCACGAATAGATTTACATTTCATAAATTTAACAAATTATGATTCAAATAAACCACATAAAATATCATTTAAAACTTTAGCATTATTTTTACTTGCCTTCTTTTCCATCAGAGTAGTTACAAGTGTCTGTGGCTCTTCATATTCCTTTACCACTATTTACCAAATGTCAAATCCAATGGTCATCAAATAAGTCCTCATCCTTATGATCCAAAAATAATAATTTGTACCATTAAATAAAGGTGCCTTATTTGTAGAAAAACCTTCTTGTGATCTAGCCATAGTGCTTTCTTCGATCTACCTTCAAACTGTAATTTTTTTTCAAAAGGAACCTGCTTTGATACTAATTTTTAAGCATGAAATATATTAAGAGCAGGGGGTGAATCAATATATTATATATCTTTTACTTAATCTTATTTATTTTCTTTAACCACTAATCACACATTCAAGATATGCAATGAAAAAATAATAACATGCACCACACGAGAGAGAGAGAGAGAGAGAGAGAGAGAGAGAGAGAGAGAGAGAGAGAGAGAGAGAGAGAGAGAGAGAGAGAGAGAGAGAGAGAGAGAGAGAGAGAGAGAGAGAGAGAGAGAGAGAGAGAGAGAGAGAGAGAGAGAGAGAGAGAGAGAGAGAGAGAAGATTTTTACATGGAAACCCAAAGTGGGAAAACCTATGGAGAACAATCTCAAGTATACTAATGAGAACCAACTCAAATTAAAAAAAATTCAAGCACCAACTTATAGGAGCACCAAACCCTTTGCTGAGCACCAACACATCAACTATTTATTATCACCAACCCACAGGAGCACCAACCCTTCTTGTGTATAAAACACAAATATCTCTCAATTTTGCTTACTCAACAAATGATAGAACTCTACAATATCTCTTGTTTTTCTCTCCTCTTTCTTATATAAAAAAATTACAAAACCATATACTCTCTTGCATATTAAAAATGGATTTTCAAGCCTTTATTTATAGCTTTCCAAATGACCTTTGGCATTCACCCTTTGTGACCCTTCAATAATCATGGAAAATGACACCAAAATTGCATGACCCTTTGTATCCTTGCATTTGAAAAGTCACATAGTGACCCTTCATAAGCAAATGTATCCTTTCCTCTTTTATCTTTATCTTGATGACCTTTCCAATTCCTTCAGATGACTCTTCATGGAAAAATTCACCATACCCTCTTTTGTCTTCACTTGGTGATTCTTAAAATTCCTCAAGATGACTCTTCATCAGAAAATGCATCTCATTCCTCTTTTGTCTTTACCTTGTGACCCTTTGACTTCTCTATGGGCCCTCTTTTGACTTTTATGAAACCAAAAATATATTCATTAATATTAAATAATATCAACACACATTAGCCAAGATATGAATATAAAAAACACCATTAAATGTTATGGGGCCTTTATCACCAATGATAGACCTTTAACATCAATGTCAATATTTAAAACATTTTGAGGTACAAAGGCCTAATAGGGTAGTTTTTCCTAAATGAGATTTCATGTAATGAATGAAGGATGCAAGTATAATAAAGCATAGAGTAGGTCAGAAGAGTTCATTGACTAAATTGTTTAACGGAATTTTTATTGTTGGATAAGGCCATATAGGCCCAATAAGATCAAGTTTTAGCATTAATAGGGTAGACCTAATACAATTAGGTCTCCATGAGACCTAAAGAATGAGTAAGGCCTAATTGAGTTATGGTAGACCAAAAAGGGTTCAAATTATGATTAAACCATGTTCATAAGATGTCTTAAGACCTATTTTGTGGTTAAACTAAGAGGTTGAATTTATGTGGCCAATCAAGTGGTGTGTGACCATGACATTAGTATATATTTAAGGTTGTCTAGGCCTAATTGAAAAGGTGAAAATAAGAAAAAAAAATAATGCATGGTTGAATAGAAGGAGGTCTTGAATTAAGTTTTAAACCATAACAAAAGAGAAAAGGTGTGGTCATCATTTTATTAATAAGTAATAAAATTTTTAGAAGGTGATCTAACTTTTGAGGTGGATGAGTTGGTGTCTAGTCACTTAGGGAGTTGGTGCTTCCTTGTAAGTAGATGCTTGTTAAAGTTTAGTCAAGTGGGTGGTTGACTTTATTTGGGTTGGTACTCCAAGTTGAGTTGGTGCTCAACTAAATTTGGTCTTTTGTTTCATAGGATAATAGTACATTTATAGAGTTCACAGTGGGCATTCTTACCCTTGAGGTTTTCCCATTCATATATGTGTTCATTTGTTTCAAGCTCATGTGAATGGTTCTTTATGCATTGCTTGATCACTATGTTGATTTCATGGTTCATGAATTTTAAAGTATAATTGAAATAAAGTTTATTAGTTACTGATTCACTCCACCTTTTAGTAATTGTGCTTCCAACACCATCCCCTCCATGGTACATAGATGTCTTAATTATATACATGCCAATCAGGTTATTATAATTGAGGGCCTTCCATATGAGTATAATTTACCTATTCTATAGCTAATTACATAATGGTCACTAGTAGCAGTTCCATCCATTACCACACCTCAAATATAATTTGATCCAATAACATAGGTAAGGCCTACTTATAAAACATTACCATATATACATACTCTCCCAAAAAACTTTATTAAATATACGCCTAAATCATAGACATGATATGGATTATAGAGAGACTCTCTCTACTTAGATAAGTGTTATTGAGTCCCTAAAACATTCCACATAGAGCATCCATGTTAGTTACAACTTATTTCACCAGATGAGTCCCTAAGAACCCCAAATTTCATAGTCCAATTTAGTTGGCTACATGGAATCATGGCTATACTTTACAATCAGATTTAGCTATATATTATATAGTACAACTAGTTCTCAGATCTCAAATACTTCCTCACATACCAAGTTTGGTCATTCTTCCTTTACTTGATACAAGTTACCTTGGTAGCGAGTTTATTATAAGACTCATTAGTTAGTATGTTCTCCTATTACTTGTACATAGTTTCTCTTATCTTACTCCTTGTATATAGTTTCATTTTCATGTTTCTTGTACATATCTTATACTCAAAAAACATAAAAATAATATAATATGTTAAAAAATTCAAATATTTGCTTAGAAAAAACAAATTTAAGATTATATGCATTTCCATGTTTACATTCCTTCTATTTTCTAGATACTACACATGCTATATATGTTATTGTTGTTAGTTTTATCATAATTACATTCTTCATTTGTTCCCTTTGAGTGTTTACATATTACAATAAGATAGTGGCCCTATACACATATCCATATTTTCTACTATCTACCCATTGGGGGCACATAAACATATACATCAATTTAACATTGACATATTAGCCCATCAGGGCATTAGTCACATAGCTTTCAATCTGCCAGGTTACATATTTTTATACTCCATATCAAAGATTTAGCATTGGTTATATCTTGATATTTATCATCTTATACTACACTAATTTTTTGCTAATAACTACTACTATAGACTCATCTTATGTACATATTTGATCTTATATAGATTCGTACCACATGATTATGCACACTTTCATTTCTAGCTGTACTAGTTTATATTTTATTGTGTCTTTTTGATTCTACATTTACTCAAGGGAATTTGAATATGTCATTTTTCTATATATCTAAGCCAATTATTTTCATTGTGTGTATGCTTTGGACATGTGCCCATATCATTGTGTGTGCTTCTAGATTGTGTATGTGGATATCTAAACATATCTTTCCATGTAGATCTAAGCCAACCTTACTTGTTCTTTATGTATGTGGACATTTGAATATTCCCTTATATGTATTTATTTCTGAATATTAGTGACATGTGCCCATGTTTGTTATATTGTTTCCCCTTTTTACTTTGCATGATTTATGTGTTTGTATGTATGCTTTTATGTAGGTGATATGGCCATGACACTTGTCTCTTACTTATTTCTATCACATCTAATTTGAAATGCCATGAGGGACATCCCCTTCCTCCTTGGGTGCCTTGATGGACATCATAACTTATCCCCCTAAGTAGTTTACTCATGTTATATTTATATTTACTATTCATATACATGATTACATTATTATATCTATCTTCATAACCTTGTGAATGTTAGATCTAACATATATCATAATTTTCCAACTTATGTATAAAATATTTTACATGTTGATGTCATGTATACATATTATATTATTTTATCACACATATATCATATATTTTATGTCTAACACATATGATGCATAGCTTTTATTTTGAAGAAAGTTATTTCACAAGTTCAACAACTCTCCTTAAAGAGGGGGAAATCATAGGAGTTTATTGTAGATATTAGGCCATGCCAATGCATTTAGAAATTTTTTTCCATCATGTAGATATATATTATAGAGCTCATAATCAAGAAAAATATAGTGAAATACTATCACACATAAATCAATCTTAATTTCCCTCAAAAACAACACTTTTGGATAATAGCACAATACACTATCGGAAGCACAATGCACTATAGTTGACTTGCCATGCTATTGAACTATAACATCAAACTCAAAAGATTCAAAAATTGTCAAAAAGGTATAATATGTATAGTTAAAATTTTCATAGTCTTAGTCATATATTATCATATATGTTCAATATATACTCAAAATTTATAGAGAATTACTTAGGTTTGCTCAGTTCTGGGGCCTCATGTGTGATATGATCACTCCTATTTTAGTTTTAAATATGCACAAACATAAATTGATATGAATTAGTCTAGAATCCATATGCATAGATATTATAATTAGGGGAATGTACATGGCACATTGTTCTCATATGTCTAGTTTTGCACTAATTATCTCAAATGGAATGACAATTCCATGTCATTCTCCATGTTTTATACTATAAACACCAAATGCACTTATTTTTCACTAATATTACACTAAATTGATGCATCATTCTATATTTAGTAGTTGTTATTCTTGAGTGGCCCAAATCCATTTTTACATTTCATAGTTTCCATGTACCCTAAAGCCATGTCACACAATTTTAGTTACATCACACAATTTTAGCTTTAGATGAATCTAATACACATGGATAAGCAATGATGGATTCATATCCTACTTGAGTTCTTTATCTACCTACATGAGAGGGAAATAAAACCCATCAATCCAATCCAGGTTATTCACATATTATGATCCATAAAACATGGGTGGGAAATGATGGAGTCAAGGCCAACTTGAGTTATTGATCAACCCACACATGGGGATTAGGAAAGCCATCAACCCAGTCCAAGATATTCACCATTTGATCACCATCTACACATAGAGGATGTAAAAAAGTTTTTGTATTAGTTCACATACCTAGTGAGGTGTATTCTTTCATTTCCTCTCTCTCACATTTCTTTACTTATTTTTCATCTTTACTTTTGATATTTCTTAAGTAAGGATTGATTTATATATGTTTAATGTTTAGGACATGTGATGGATAATAATTCATATAATCAAACCCACATTCATGGGCTTCACCTCTTAAGTAAGTCTAGGTACATCTATCTTTCCTTTATCTTAGTCATTTCACTTTGCTACATTTATAGAATAAATGGGGGGGGGGGGTAAATTTAGTCATCTAAAATGTCATTTAATTCAATGAATGTGACTTGAGACCACCCTATACTTAACATATCCCTAAAATTATCTTAGGGACCATTTTGATCATTTTATAATTTATAAGCACTTACAACCCATGCTTAGATATACCAAAATCTACATTAAGCCATCACCTAGGCATATCATATCCTTTCACACACATGAAAACCACCTAGACAATATTTCATCCCCTTTGGTTTATAACATAATGTGTTATTGGAAAATGGGGGAGTGTTATTGAACCTTAGTTTCTTCTACCTCCAACAAATATACTTCCACTCCCTGAAGTGTCCTAGGGTCAGCCTAGATTCATTTCATGTCTTAATAAGAATCATAACACTATATAAATACCATTATCATTCATTTATCCTCCCTTATATGTCAACTCTCATTAATAATCTCAACACTAATTATGTAAATTAAGGTCATTATTCCCTATTTACCCCTATTTCTACATACATTCATCTACAGTAGCCTATAACTTAGTCTTAATTAGATTTATAATTTTAATTCACACTCAAAGAATTCAAATTAGATATCATACTTAGGAATAATATCATCACTCTCACTTACACCAACACTTAGATTGAGAGAACTACATTGGGCTTGATCCCCTTTTGATGTATTACTATATAGGCAATGCTCAACACATGGGGTGACAAGGTCACATCCAACCTACCCTAATAATGCCACTCTTATTACACTTGTGTTTATCAAAACCCAAGAAATCATGGAATATTAGGGTTTAATAGTGAAATCAATCAAGTGAAGCACATACAATGATTTAGGTCTCAATCAGGTAGGCATAGGTTTCTCAAAATAAAGCAAAGTTCTACCCCAAGTTTCATTATTTTATCTATATAGGGTCAATAGTGTAAAAATTAAGGTTAGTAGTGAAATATTATATTAGAAAATATGTTCACACTACTATCCAAGGAGGGTCCTAAAACCTATTTCTAGCTGATGACACTCTGCCTTGTTCTTGGATCACTTTACAACATGCCACTTGTTAGTTTTAGTAATATTTTCCACCTAAGTATATGATTTTTAATTAATTTTTATTTATAGGCTAAGAAAACAAATAAATTATTATACAAATTAGTGGTTATTAATACTATATTATTTTATTCTCTAATTTATATACTCATCTCTTCTATCTCCTTAGGGTATTACATTAATTCCAAAAATACTTAAATCAATTTTTCGTACTTATTTAGTATGTAACATACCTAGATTATAGTGGGGGCATGTTTTGGAAGCATGTCCTCCACATTATAAATGATTTTAAATTTATTATTTGTACATATATAATGGGTGAATGCTTTATAAGTATGTTCTCTACACTTACATAGTTTTGAACTAACCAAATTATACAATTATATGATTCATATAAATGTTTTTGGAAAATATATATATATTGGTACCATTCTTATACATAATTTTAGAATGAGACATATCTAAGGTGTATATGATATTAAATGTGCACCTAATATTATAAAATCAAATTAGTTTCATATTTAAAATACTTTCAGGGACTATCACCACCCACTAGGTTGGACCTTTACGGATTGTATTGAGCCAATCTACTGCAGTAGTTGGCTCACTTTTTGGTATGGTTGAGGTAATTAAATCACTTAATATTTATAATTTGATAGGTTATACTTTATTGAATCATTTATCCTCACCATTTTTATAGTGTGATTTTAATTAGTTCACTCATACTTACCAAGTTATAAGTATGATTAGGTTGCATGATTGGGCTTATCTCAATTATCGGGTGGAAACTCATATTTTCTCTAAGGTTGGGGGAAAATACCCTCCAATTTGTATGTATCTCTTTATATATATTTAATTTATATATTTTTATTTGTCCTAATCATAATTTAAGTGATTTATAATGATATATATTTCAAAAAAAAAATCCAAAAGGTAATATGGTTGCATTGATACATACATGCAATCTTAAACCTTATTCTCTTTCAATTTCAATCATTTTAGTGTTTTCAATTTTAGATTATATGCACTGATTATATACTTTAGCATGTTATTTTTTATAGGTTAGTCACTAGTAAATAACTCTAGTTGGATTCAAGAAAAGATAAGGTGTGTTATACACACCCATGTATGCATTTATTTTCCTTTAAACTAGTAATTTCATTACTAGAATAAGGGGTAAAATGTAGAGATTATTATAAATCATATATCACCTCAATATATTACACTTGGAAAATACATATCATTTATGTACCTTCAACTTATAGACCTATTATTTTGCCAAAAGGATCACATACACTATATCTTTGTGAATTATTACTTATCTCTTAGTCTAACCTATATATTCTTATTACTTGAACCTTATATCTTGCCTAGAATGCTATTAACTTACTTATATTATATCTCTACAACTAATTGGACACTTTCACCTATTTTATAACTACTTGGAAACTTGCATCCCAGTTAGATGCTTAGCTTGATATAAGTGCCTTACCCTAATCCCAGTGTCTAGTGCCTTGAATTCATTCAATTTTCAAATTAAATGTAGTCCTATGGTCATCCCAAGTTATTTAATGTGATATATTATCTGATGGTATTGGTATAAAAATAAGATCAGCCTTAATTAATTTAGGACCTAGCACAAACCTAGAAAAGACCTAAAGAGACCAAGGTAACTTATTAAAAGCATTCTATCAAACACTCAAGTGAAAAAAATATTCCATATTTTCTCTTATTTCCATATTAGTCATATGGAAAAAATGTATACAAATATAAATTACTAAAGGAGTATCCCAAGAGATATATTTTCTAAGATACGAGCTAGGTCATAGTTTTACTTATCACATATTTCATTATTCACACACAAGATAACACATAAGGGAGAAATACATAAGTCTGAGGCCCTATTAAGAGTATTAGCTATGTAGGCAATTCTCATTAACAAAGGGGTCTTTTGGGTATATCAAAACCATGTGCCCAATAACACATTTTCCCATAATGAATATGAATTACTAGGGTTTTGATATTTGACAAGGAATAACAATCAATGACCTAGATCTCAATACACCAAAATGAAAATGATGCAATATTGAGATGCATCCAAGTGGTCACATCTAATTTTATCAATTATTTAATACTATACACCTCTATCTAGGGGAAAAAGTAGAATCAATTTAACCATCTTAGGTTTATGAAAGTGTCCACAACTATAGGTTCAAATTTACATAATTAGGTGACTATTTTAAAATCTAAATCTAGTCTATTTTTTTACCTATTCTAGATCTAGATCTATATTATCACAAGAACTATCTAATATCTTGTGTCATTATAATATCTAGCATAGTTTTAATTTATATTCTCAACATATGAATATAATAATTGTAGCATATGTTTATCTAAGTTATACAAATATTTTGGCATACTCTAGAGATAGTCTACCATCCATGTGCCTTAGGCTATCTCTTTCCCCTTTAACTTAGATTCCCCTAATCTAGATTTTATGGTTTTTTAACCCTCACCATCACTCATAGGATGCTGTGTATAATTATTAGCTCTATTAAGCCTCAAAATCTCTTCTTATATATAGTAATAGAATATATCAATGTTTGTGTTCACTATGGGACATGTTTAATCATTTGTGATGTTATATTAGTATAGGGTATAATATATAATGGCCTCTATGAATCCTTCATGGTTTTCTTATGTAGCATGTATTAAATAATTGGCTATCTAAGAGAGTTAAATAATCTCTTATGAAGTGGGTGTATATAATGAGCTTGAATAGGTGTAATCATTGAATTTATATAATGATCTTGAATAGGTGTAACAATTTAATATTTATAATGATCATGAATAGGTGAAACAACCAATTGTAGTAGGGGTGGGGGTGGAGGATAAGATGGATATCACTAAATATGGTACTCATATTGAATGCCTAAAATTATTATCACCTTATTATAATGTATATACTTGATACATCAATAAACTAAATATGGTACTATACAAATATTTTATATCCAAAGGTGTCCTAAAAACATGTCAAACATCCATATACTCAATAAAACTAGGAATCAGGTATCTACTATTATAAATCCCACCTAAAAAGGTAATAAAATGTACCCAATATTATATTATATCTATTCATTCAAACACTTGATTACTCTTGTATCCAGTATATCCTTTTATGTGTATCCAAGATTGATGAGAAGTGTCATTGTACATATATTTTCACTTGAACCATTTTCAACCATGGCACTATGTATATGGTGTGAATTAATGTAATATAATATAAATATTGAATTGAGATGCAACTAATAAAAAACTCTCACTATCATCAAATGTAATTGTTGGTCACTATGGGGATATGCCTACAAATGTATCTATAATATTATATAATGGGTGACCTTATTTTAAAAGAGGAGGATGTGTATTGTTCATATAATTTACCTCTAAAGTATCCTTATTTTTATTGCCTCATGTTTAATAAATTGATCAAATATTCTTTTCAACTCTAAATTTTCATTTCATTATTGTCTAGAATCCTCAGTAGGTATCCTAAAAGAACTCTAAATTTCCATTTGGTTATTGTCTAAAATCCTTGGTAGGTATTCTAAGCTCAATAATGTTGTCATAAATGAGATATTGTATCTTGTGCCTTAGCTTAAAGCATATGCTAGTAGAATGTCCCATAGATTGATTATAATTTCACTATGCATTAATATCATAACTCATAGGTAAATTCCCACTCATATAAACTAATTGTTGTGGAGGAATATGTATGAGGTTAGAATTGAGTAAAATTTACAATATAGATGCTACATCAAGTGGTTATTTTATTTATATATAAGTTTTTATAGGCTTAGAACCCTATTCCTCATTATTTCATTGATAAAAAAGAAGCATTTAAATGTGAATGTCTCTCCCATTGGACCTCCCAAATGGATTATGAGAAGTAGTTTCAAACCTAAACATAATAAAGTTGAGGAATTGATTTTACCTCATATTAGGATCAAAAATAAGGAAGATGGCTCATTCAATGATCAAAATTTTTAGGACACACATTCAGTGATTGATCTTGAGGATCATGACAAGTATAATGTCTAAGAATATGATACCCTAATTAAGACTCATTCACCTATCATTTGGGAAGGAACAAAATAGGATGTGATAGGTGAAAATGGTAATGATGATAATTTTGGTGTACAAATAGGGGATCCTTATTCTAATATTCAGACCAACTTTTATTTGAACTCAATGAAGGATATAACTAAGAATAAAAGTAGAATGGAAGTGCTGGAGGATGAGGTAAACCTACATAAAGATTTACTTTATTGGTTTATGAAGGATCATACATGACTAAAATAGGAGATCAATAATTTTAACAATAAATATGGGATTTTTTGCACAAGGAGAAGGAAGTGGAAATGGATACTCAAATTGAGATTCTTATTGATAGAATTAATATGTTGGAGAAGGAAAATAGAGAGATCAAGGAAAAGATTAATCTTATTGTTATATTCATCAAGGTAATGATAAATAATGCAATGAAAAGTATGGAAGGGTTATCTATATTTTTTAATAATGCAAAAAAAAGTGAGGATGACACCAGGTCCAAGAATAATATGAAAGGAGTCACTACTATGAATGAAAAGGACAAAATGTCAAGCATATTGGATAATAATTTCCAAAGTATGATAGAGGAATTGTCCATGGCATATTCCGAATGGAAGAAAACCCACGGTTAATTCTCTTTGATTTGTAATGTAATATATGTATCAACTATTTTTATATTGTCTTTGTTTTTTCTTTCCATTGGACTTGAGTTTTTTACTATGTTTGTTAATAATTTTCTTTATGTTACTATACATGAAGGTGGTTAATTTGTATGGGTAGGGTCCCTTTAAAACATTCTTTTACATTCAATAAAAACATTTATAACAAAATGTAAGGTGGTTTAGGTAATTAATAAAATTAACTCTTCTATTGAGATGCTAAGATATGTTGATCCATACATTATCATATTACATTAACATTTAGTTTTACCTAATTATTGGTGTCATTTTATATAACTTTATATCTTTATTGGATTTAAACTTTATTTTTGGAGTAGTTGTAGCATTAGATGCATACTTGAGTTTGTTAAAAACTAGGAACATAACTTCTCAATATATAACTATATGACATAACTCATCAAATCACCTTAGTTTCTTGATTAATATAGACTCATGAAGTGGCACATGTAATCATTTTAAAAATATGTCTTGTATCTTATTGTCTACCATAGCATTGGTCATCTTAGATAACATATTATTATACTAAAGTATTATTATAGCTCAAAATTTCACCCTATGAGAGGGTGATTCAACCCCTCTCAACTTTAGATATACAATGGGATTGACTCTAGGTTATGAGTGACCTCTAACTGAGTCAAACCTCTAGATTCTGGGATATCTCCCAAAATACAAAACCTAGACTAATACTACACCACTTGATTTGACATGGAAAATGGAAAGAAGAGTAATAATATAACTAAACAACTTGAAAGTGATGCACCAAACATGAAATCCTCAGATTATTAGAGATGCACTATGAAATATTAGCTTACAATCTGATTATGCTACTCTAAATAACCCCTATCACATGAGTGTTTCAATATGAAGGTTTAAATAATTGTAGGAGTAATATGATGATTAACAAAGAGACGATAATGGAAAAAATAATGGTATATAAATTATCTAAATAATGAAACAAATTAAAACACTTTATATGACCTGTGAAAGTCAATAAACTTGCATAAGGCATGAAACATGAAGGAAAAATGTAAAGGATATGACTATCACTAAACACTAAACAATACAACATCCTTAAAATAATTTTTTTCAAGATATAATTAGAACATATAGATTTAATTAAATTTAATGGGAAATTAAAATTCTCAATTTTGGTAGGGATTCACCATAAATAATGTGTGGATCCATTTCAAAGCCAAAAATAGTTGCTTAAATGAACAATGTGAAAAAAGGGAGAGTGGGATGTACTAGAGAATGAGTGACAAGTGTCAAGCATGAGAGAATGAATTAAAAAATAAAAAAAGAGTTATGAAATAATATATCAGGTCTTCCATCCATGTTTTAACCCCTTGAATATGCTCCATACTTTTAATTGGTGTAGGAGTTATAACTTGGCTTGACACCTTAACTAGCTTCTTGAAAACTTCCCTTATTTGCATAGGAGAAGTGATAAATGGGCCTTATAATCATGAATTATCCATATAAAAATTAATATAAAATAATTTTACACCTTCCATTCCTTAATAAACTAATTTTTGTGACATTCCATCATTCAGATGCATAAGTGTCTCAAGAACTCTTCATCTCCTATGCCTAGTTTTGCACAAGTGGATCAACACTCTAAATATCATTATTCAAGTCATCCTATCTTCATGAATGGTCTTAAAATATGTTTTTAGTATATAAAAAAGCCATTTTTTCCCCTTTAATAACTCCCAAGAATTCATTTTGCTCCTTAAGTCCTTATTAGGCCTATTTTACTTGTAGCCCAAAAATATGCAAAGCTCCTTGGCTAGAGAGTTTTACGAATGGTAATGAGAAATTGAGGGTAGTTTTTGAGTACCCTTTATCATATTAAATCTCCATGATCAGTTTAATCTTCAAAATCTAAGTGAAATTCCATATTTTCTACCTTTCTCTCTCTTGGATTATGCCTCAATTAGGTCTCCTTCCAGAGGACCCTATTTTATTGCTTCAAACCTCTACCACATATTTTAAATCACTAAAAAGTGTGTGATTAACTTTTCATAATCCATAAACAACCTCTATGTCAATTTTGGGGTTTTAAGGCCTTGTGGAAGTATGGAAACCAAGAAATGGCCTTACCACCTAATGTCATTTTTAGCTTATTTGAGACTACCTTGAAAAATTGGCCTAGTTTTATCACCTCTAGAATATATTGTGAAAATATTTGGAATTTAATGGCTATTAAAACTCCTAAATGAATTTATCCCATGGTGGGTAAGCTTTCCCCTTCTCAAAACACTTGTAAAACACCAAAAACATATAAAAATAGGCTATTTTGGGTAGTCCATACAAGTGAAGTACATTTGAATATCATCCTTGGAATCCTTAATAAAATAAAAGAGGTTCCAAGATTAAATGGTGTAATTTAAAATCTTTTTCCCTTGATTGGTCACTATCAGGGTTTAAAAGAGGTTTAAGACCTATTTGGGTTTTTAATGATTGTTCATAAAATATAACCCATCAATATCTCTCCTAATGCCACAATATTATTGTTAAGGGACCCATATAACACATAAAAATACATATAGGTCCCATTAAAATAATTTTATATGGTATGAGCATCTGCATTTGCTCCTCAGGTGGCTTGCTTAGTGTTCTTGAGCTTTGAGAGAGGTCAAATCTAAGTTTTGAGTTTTATAAATCATTCCCACTATTTTGAATAGTTCATACACATCTATAACATAAATTTAAATTATTAAAAATGTATTTGAAGTGTTAGTTATCCACGTGTGTGATCATGGTGGATTGGTTAAGGTGCTTAGGGTTTAGGATTATCTTCTCTTTGCTAGCCTTCAAGGGAAATTAGACTAAACATTGATATATTTTTAGACCTAAGAGTGTATGGATACCTATTATATAAATATTCACCACATCCAATACCTTTAATGAGGTTTGGGAATGCTGGTTTTGTGCCTTTGAGTCTAAAAGATCTCTTATTCTCAAGACTACCTTTTGCTAATGGAGTGGGCAAGGTCTGAGACAAAATAATGTATATGTACACTATTGGTATGACATTAAATATACTACGAACACTTAAATTAAATTATGACCACCATTTTTACCAAAATTAAAATCTTGATCATGCCTATATAGGCCTTAAAACATCATTTTCCTTTATTGTTGGATTGGGTCTCCCTATAAGTAGTGATTCATTTAGTCTATATTGAGTTTTGACTTTGTCACACGTATGTTTGGGTCTAAGAGTTATAATGAGACCTTGATAAGACCTATGTGACCATATAAAATTATCCTCATTATTCTAGTTATCTTCATAGACACTATGCAACCTATCAAAGTGTTATCCCTTCATAACTTCTATCTAAATCACACCTTGCAAGCATTGATTGTAATTAGTGTTTCTTAATAATGAGTGACTTGGTATTTGATGTAGGTGTACTTGAGATTTTTGATACCTCCTAAATATACTGACTCTTTTTCATTTGTCACACTCTTTACAATTCCAATGGAATTTCTCACATGATAATCATTTAGCCCTTGTTCTGTATGGTCATGTACATGCATTTAGCCCTACTTGGCCTATTGAGATTTATTGTTCATATTATCTTAACTTGGGAGGGTAGGTAAGGAGTGATAATGTGCTAAGATGTCACCTTATCTTAACTTGGTTTATTTAATATACATTTTCTCATTGGAGACTTCAAACTTCTCAATACCCATACTAGTAGACCTAACTGTACGTGGGTGTAAGTGTTGATTTACAAAATCAAATAGGTTTCATTCTCTTGATTGATAGATGGTGAATCTAAATTGATGTAAATTTAGATATATTAGTAATTTCACTTCCTTTAATTTATTTTCAAACATTTTACCAGACCTTATAATGTATCCACTTCACCATAACATATTTGCCAATTTAATTTGGTTGTAAATGGCCATCTCAAGATGAATCTTGCATTGAGTTGTTACTCATTGAATTTATCACTTCATGACTTATCATTGGAGATATTAGAATTTATCACAAGTTAAAAATATCCAATTTATATTCTCATAATATATTGGCATCTTTTTATACTTTTAAACATCCATGTTTACCTTATACCCTGCCGATAGGTGTCTACTAGGACTTTTTTAGGGATACACAAGGCCGCTCTCTCAAGATATTTTATTCTTATATTTTCACACTTATAAAAATAATTCACCCCTCCTTATTATTCCTTCAAGGGTTCATAGAGCTTAATACAATCATTTCTATTAATTTAAACACACTTGAATGGTCTTGTATAAATTGTAGGTGCTTGTTGATTATATGAACACTTTTGAAAGTAACTCTCTTATTTTTAAACCATATGCATTACATTAGTTTTCCTTTAAAATATTGTATTTTTATACACATAATATTTTTTAAGTTTTATTTATTACTAACACTTTGTATCTTGTAGGAACCTATTGAGTCTCAATCTTTCTGAGTGCATGCATTAAAAGGTACATTGGGAAAGGGGTGGGTAAACCATTGGTGCTTTGTAAGATTGTTGTCACTTTTTACACTTTCCATCTACACACTTGTCTCCTAAAACCATTTACCCTAAGATTATTCTTCTCATTCTTACCTATTTCAATCTTTTCCTCTTTCCATTCCTCCTTTTCTTGCTTTAACATATTTTTTGACTGTTGGTTTTACTAGGTTGACTAGGTCGACCCAGTATAGTTTAGGGGTATTCTTTAATTTATTATCTTGTTAGCCTTTCGACCATCCTATCTTAGACTTGATAAATTTTCCCCAAAACACATTGAGTCAACTAGGTTGACCCTATATAGTTGATGTTCTCAAAGAATATTTAAGGCAAGATCCACCTATATATACAAGGCCATTTCCCACCATTTCAGAAGAGAAGAATTATCAGTGAAGAATTGAGAGCAAACATCTACTTATTGACCATTATACTTGAGGAATAAATATAAGGGTTCCATACTTTCTTTGGAGATATGGATCTTGCCTTGTTGATAAGTCTTTTGGATGCCTAGATAGGTTGTGTAGCCTAGAGCTGATTTATCTTAGTTATCCTTACATACCACAAGAATCACCTTGGCCAAGGGAGAGATCGAGGCTCAGTGGGTTCATCTTCAAAGGTAAGTATTCATAACTTTATTTCTCCTTTGTAAGAGTAGATAGATAATGTATTTGTATTATTCTCTCCATGTATTAGGATTATATATATATTGACATGAGTATATGTCTTATAATACATGTTTAGTTTAGTTACTTATTTTATTTCTTATAACCCCCACTTTGTGCCATGAGCTTTGGTGTACACTATATTAGATTTTGATTTATTGATATTAGAATAAAGTGAAAATTTTAAACCCTGAGACTCTATTAGGGTTACTGTGTGATTGTGATATATTTTAGGATTTGGAACCCTTCCTAGCATGATGTGTTGTGACAAGTGATACAAGTGATCCCATAATTCGGTCTAACAAATTCCCATATTTATCATGCTCTTGATTAACAAGTGCATTCCCAATCAGAAGTGTGGGTATGATCTATCTTATCCAATATATAATTAATTCATAGATATGATGCATTTATGATTGCATATAGTATCCTCTAACACTTTTTGAATAGTCATGGAAATTTATTACCAAACATTACTCACTCCTTCACACCTATCCTTTGGGTGTATGGACTATGTATTGATTTTGGAGTCTTGAGAATTTAAAATAGAGTCTCTTGATGGTGTGTCATGATTTTTATGAGATTTGTGAATTTGAATGAGGTATCACTTACCTCTCCATGTTATCCAAACGTTTTTAACTTGTATTTGGGTCATTGAATACATGTTGATTAACTTGCACGCCTATAAGTGCTTAAGATAGTTCATGAACTTTCTCAAGATGAAAATTAGGATCATGTTCCATATTCTTCAACAAACCAATAAATCAAAAGTTTATCTCTTATTGATAAATGATGTTACTTATTTCTCTTCAAACCAAAATCAAGTTCATACCTATAAACATCATCCAAATACCATACAAGTCTCTCAAGAAGTAAGTCACTTGGAGATTATGGAGAAAGAGATCTATTTCAAACAAAACACATGAATTTCATGGATTTTAAGGATATTACATGATTGATAGAGTGTTATAAACCTCTGAGACTGACCACCATGAAGAGAAAACCAAACTTGTGGTAGGATTCATTAGAGCAACCTATTTATCAAGACATTCTTCCTTGAAGTGAAGGCACATCAGAGTATGATTTGCCTAATAAAACTACCATGAAATGGAGATACATTACCTATAAAAACATACATGAAATCCATTCCTCTCCATTGATTTCTTAAGTGGATAAATAGGTGTAAGAATATACCCCTCTCAAATGGATAAGCCATAATGACTATTGTCACTCTTAGTGATTATTCATAAAGAATAGGCAATAATTATGAAAATAAATGAAATAAATTTTAATCTAATTAGGATGCTTAAAAATGGCCAAAATTTCATCTCCTAACTCTCTCTCTTGGCCATACCATCCACTTCAATTTTGCCTTTCTAAGCTTTTGAAGGTAGTTATGAAGGAGAAAAGGTTTATGGAATATCAATTCAACTTGAATCTTGGTAAAAATATGGGGAATGATGTTAAGGAGCTCATGAGATACTTCAAAACCATTTCCAACTGACAATTGATTCTCTAAGGTTGTACAAGTGCCCAAAAGTGCTTGAAAGTGTTATTTTCTTATTTGGGAGGATGAAACTACAATGATTGACCTGAATATTAAACAACCTCTCTATGACACCATGGCCATTTTTAATATTCTTTAAACATTTTCTTCATAGAGCGGTACATCCCATTCCTCTATAAGGGCTAAAAGGTGGCCAAATTGGCATTTTTTGCATTTTAGAGTCAAATAAAGGTTATAACATGATATGATTACATTAATGACATTAAAATAACCTTTTGTAATTAATTTTAACTAGATTAAACCTTTAACCAAGTTTGACACAACAAGACCTTGTAATTGACCTCTTGGACTAGACAAGTGTTCATAAGACTAGAACTTGGATAAGGCTAAGGAAGGGCAAACATGACCATATGGGACTCTTTAAGACCATTATAGACCATGGAAAATACATATGACTACCCTATTCAAGTTTTAATTTATTGGGGTTGAACTATTTGATTTGGGATCAAACTTTGGTCAACAATTTGGTGATTCACAAGGTTAGCATGCCTATAATATTCATGGACCAGTAACCTTCTCATTATATTAGAATATGGAATCACTTTTATGCCATCATATGAAAATACAATGCCTTAAAAATACTTAAAAATCACACAAAACACACAATAAGAAGGAAACACACAATATGCATCAAATCATTTAGGGAAAACACACATAAAAGACATAAAGCAACACACCTAAACTAATACATATAAACCTAAAAACATGTTTGAGGTGATGAAACTATTTCACTTACTTCAACTAGGATAAAAAAGGATGTTCATTGAGTCACAACTACTCCATGTGTGTAATTCACTATATGATGGATGCTTGTTGAAAAAAATTGCATGTGAAGATGATTGAAATACTTACCAATCATAAGACCTCTGCTAGCTACAAGTTGACCACTTATACCTCCATGGAATGGTCCTCCTAGTCCTCCATTATGACTAATTAATAGAGCATCCTTATTGATCTCATTTATGATCATATTATTCTCTTCATTCTGATCCTTGGGAACCATGATAGTTTTTTTAACTTTACCTTCCTCTAAACCATGATGTTCTTGATGTTTAGAGCTCTCATGTTTATCTTCTTGTTAGCTTGTCATGTTTTCAAGTGGTTCAACATAAAATTGAGGTTTAGGTTACTCCTCAACCATAAAAACTTTTTCCTTGGTCTGATTTAACTCTCCCAATATTGTAGCCTACTTGACAGTGACTTGAAACTTTTTGTCATGTTCTATAGGTCCATCAATGACCTTAATCTCAACCTCATTCTTATTTTTAGGATGGGTTACCTTAGTCACTTGATCAAACTCTTGTAATATGACATGAAATTAATGCCATAGATCATCCTCTTCTTCATGACTATCACATCCATTAACTTCTTCATTTTGAGTAGCTAGAATTGTACTATCTTTGACATCTTCATGTTCCATCATACTTTGAAACTCATCATCATCATCATACATATTAATAAGATATTTAACCTTAATAACTTATTGAAAAGGATAATTGAGGATTACCTTATAATGTTCATCTCTTTCATCATGAATGATGTACATGCCAAGGTCTGTCCCTTCAATGAAAGTATAGGGATCATGTTCATATGTGTTAGTACCATACTCATCTAGAAAGAGATTAGGTATGCCATCTAAAGGTGTAATTGTTTCTTTATCATTAGCTTGATCTCCCTCATAAATAATAGCATAATTCATGTTATATGAATTTTATACATAAGGATCCACATGAAACTTGGATAAAGGTTCAGATTTGATAGTCACCTTAACACCATATCTAGTCCTAAATGTTATATAAGACCAATCTAAAGTTAAGTACCCCCCAATCTTGGTAGTGAAGTATGTTGATAAGAAAATACCAAATTGATGTGGTAAATCAACAACTACTACATATTGGGAGATAGAGAAAGTATTAAAATCATTAAGATTCAATTGCAAGCCTTTGATCATGCCAACTATTTTGGTAGCTGATCCATCAAGTTGTAGTACTCCCTTTGAATTTGGTTCATACTTCAATTTTAGTTTATTTGTTACTTGATTTGGAATGACTAAGCTACTTTTTCAACTATAAATTAGATAATTATGAACTAATGCATCTCCAATGATATTAAAGAGTTAGAATGGAGGATTTTTATCCTTTCTTTTAGTTTTTATTGGTTTCCCATCCTTGGTGTTCACTTCATTGGTCAAAATAACCCCTCTTTCGCTAAGATGCCAAGATGCATTGAGCTTGGAGAGATAATTTTGGAGTAAGATTATTTGAATAGGTATGGATAGTTTTTCCCACATTGGAATGATTACATGAACTTTCTTCATTTGATCCATAATATTCATTGGATAACTACCAACTTTACGAGCCAAAACACTACCACTAGTTTGTGTCACTTGATGTATATGAGAAGGTATAGAAGAAGCTTTAACATTCTAAGTTTTATTATTTATTTGATTCATAGAGGCTAAATTTTGTGTACTTGATCCTTGGTATGCTTGAGATTTTACATTTAGACCACTACTTATTCCTTGAACTTCATCAACCACTCTCTCCTTTGAACTTCTATTTTTAACTATGGAAATTGGATCAATATTGAGATTTCCTTGGTAGTTGACAAAAAATGAGTCCTCTTGATAGTAGTTCATCATGGTAGAATTTTATTGAGAATCACCTTCATTAGTCTCTCCTCTATTAGGCATCTCTTTTTGAGCCATGGAAGGCATTATTTCCCATTGAGCCATATAGGCTTGATTGAATACTTCATTTGCATAAGTGGAAGGGTCATGAGGTTATTTCCATGAAGGTTTCTCTCCATTATCTTGTACAATATTGTTTTAAATAGGTGCAAGTTCCTTGGAAGTAGAAGGAACATTTTGATTCTGTCCATTAGGTTGCCTTACTTGACTTAGTTATCCTTGTCCTTGGTATTAACCTTAAAAAGGTTATATAGGAGCTTGACAGGATTGTTAAGGATAGAAATAACCTTGATAAACTTCCATTGCTACTATTTTTGTTGATATTAAGATCTTTTACTTCTTCTCTAAGAGTCTTAATCACATCTTCTTATTTTTGCTTGTTTGTTTGACTAGGGGCACCTTATTTTTGCTTGGGTGTGGGGATAAGAGAAATGATGGGTATGGGAGATTACACATCAAGAAACAAAGGCATGGGAGGTCTAGGAGAAAGTTTTCCATCTTGTATCAAGTTGCTCTCAACTAGTATAACAATATTATATGTGTTTGGTAGGGTATTCCCACACATTGATTAAATCATAACACCAATACCACTATTCAAAGACTTGAGATAGTAGAGAAAAACATATTTTGGGGTGGGTATTGTAAGGATTATGATTATATAACATGTTTTTTGAAACCTATAATTTAAATCTTGTATGAATTCATGAGGGTATCTCTTTATGGTAGTCAATTTCTTATCCAAGGACAAGTGGTCACTTTTATCTTCAAATCTCTTACTCAATTTGTCTCCCAAATCATCCCATGATTCATTTAAATTTGGGCCTAATGTCCTATATCATTCCAAATATTTTCATTTAAAACTAGTTACCAACAACCTAATTGCTATATTATCTTGTGTGATGTTGTGATTGTTTCAAAAGTTGGCCATATCTCTAATATGCTCAATAGGGGTAAGAAATGTCTCTCCATTGAAGTAAGGAACACCTTTGAGGGAAACCATTAGAATATCATAATATTGTTTAAGGTCCAAAGGAGAGTCACCATTTATGGAAATAAAGGGTAGATTTATATCCATGTTACCAGCCTTAAGAGATCTTGGATAATCTTGAATAAAGAGCTTCTTTCTAGGTGACTTAGTATGTGGGAGAGTGTGAAGAAATCTCTTTATCTTATATGAATACAAAGTTAATTCAAGGAATTAAAATGGGATACCTTTCATTTTTGATATTTTGGTAACCTTTGGAATCAAAGTAAGCTCACTAGTAAATAACCAAGAGTTCAAAACCTTTTAGAGTCACCAAATAATACATGAAGAAGGTTGTTACTACTGCAATAATGTCAAGACCAACATCTATCTTGGATAACCTCTTATATTTTGGGTCCCTCTAGGTGCCCCAAAACTATTATAGATAAAAATTTCACCCTATGAGAGGGTGATTAAATCTATTTCAACTTGAGATATGCAATGGGATTGACTCTAAGTTGTGGGTGACCTCTAAGTGAGTCAAACCTTTAGATTTTGGGATAGCTCCCAAAATACAACACCTAGATTAATACTACACCACTTGATTTGATAGGGAAAAGGGAAAGAAGTGTACTGATCTAAATAAAAAACATGGAGGTGATGTACCAAACATGAAATCCTCATCTTATTAAATATGCACTATGAAATATTATCTTATAATCTAATTATGCTAAACTAAATAGCCCCTATCACACTAGTGTTTTAATATGAAGGTTTAGATGATTGTAGGATTAATATGATGATTAACCTAGAGGTTATAATGGTATATAAATTATTTAAACAATAAAAAAAATTATTACACTTCATATGACCTATGAAAGGCAATAAAATTTCATAAGGCGTGAAATAAGAATGACAAATGTAAAGGATATGACTATCACTAAACACTCATCAATACAACATCCTCAAAATCAATCTTTGAAAGATAAAAGTAGAACATATAGATTTAATTAAATTAAATAGGTAATTAAAATTATAATTTTTTTTAGGGATTTATGATAACCAATTTGTGGATCCATTTCAAAGCCAAAAATAGCTGCTTAAATAAAATAATGTGAAGAGAGGGAGAGTGGGACATAGTAGAGGAGCGACAAGTGTCAATCATGATAAATATAGTTAAAAAGAAATAAATAGTTATGAAATAGTATATAAGGTCTTAAATTCCATTTTTTTACCCCTTGAATATGCTTCATCCTTCCAAGTGGTGTAAGCGTTATAACTTGGCTTGACACCTTGACTTGCTTCTTGAAAACTACCCTTATTTGCATAGGAGAAGTGATAAATGGGACTTAAAATAATGAATTAAATATATAAACATTTATATAAACTCATTGGAAACCTACCATGCCTTAATAAACTCCTATATGTGACATTTCATCATTCATATGCATAGGTGTCTCAATAACTCTTCATCTCTTACGCTTTGCACAAGTGTCTAAACACTCCAGATCTCCTTCTGTAGGTCATCCTATCTTCATGAATGGTATTAAAATATATTTTTAGGCCTAAAAAAAGCCATTTTGGTCCTTGAAATAATTCCCATGGATTCATTTTGCTCTTTAAGTCCTTATTAGGCCTATTTTCCTTAAAGCCAAAAAATATACAAAGCTCCTTGGTTAGAGAGTTTTATAGATGGTAATAAGAAATTTAGGGTAGTTTTGAGTACTCTTTATCATCTTACATCTACATGTTAAATATAATCTTTAGAATCTGAGTGGAAGTCCATATTTTTTTACCTTTCTCTCTCTTGGATTAGGCCTCAATTATGTTTCCTTGCTTAGGACCCTATTTTATTTCTTGAGACTTCTAATAAACATTTAAAATCAATAAAAATAATTTTATTAACTTTCCATAGGCCATAACTAACCCCCATTTCAATTTTGGGGTCTTAAGACCCTATGGAAGTATGCAAACTAAGAAATGGCCTTGCCACCTAGTCTCATTTTTAGCCTATTTGAGACTAACTTGAAAAATGGGCCTAGTTTGATCACCTATATAATATAATATGAAAATATTTTGGACTTTAATGGATATGAAAACTTTGAAATTACCTCATCCTATTATTTGGAAGCTTTCCCATTCTTAGAACACTTTCAAGACACCAAAAACATATAAAAATAGGATATTTTGGGCAGTCCATATAAGTGAAGTATATGTGAATAACCTCCTTGGAGTCCTTAACAAAATAAAAGAAGATTTAGGATCAAATGGTGTAATTTTATGTACTTTTAAAGTCTTTTCCACTTGAATAGTCACTATTAGTGTTTAAGAGAGGTTTAATACCTATTTGGGGTCTTAATGATTGTTCATAAAGGACAATCCCTTAATATCTCTCATAATTCCATAATATTATTATTAGGGGATCAATATAACACCTAAAAACATCACTAGGTCCCATGAAAATCATGGTATATGGTATGAGCATCTAAAATTGCTCTTCAGGTGGGTTGCTTAACATTCATGAGCTTTGAGAGAGGTCAAATCTAAGTTTTGAGTTTTAAAAGTCAATTTCACTATTTTTAATAGTTAATACACCTATTAAAAATCCCATTACATGATTCCAAATGTATTTGAATTGTTTTTAAACCCTTTTTATGCTCATGGTACACTAGTTAGGGTGTTTGGGGTTTAGCCATGTCTTCTCTTTGCTAGTATTCATGGGCACTTGGACTAAACACTGAGATGTTTTTCCACTTAAGAGTGAATGGATACATATTATATTAATATTCACCACCTTTGGGACCTTTTATTAGGTTTGGGAATGCTTTTTTTGTGCCTTTAAGTCTAAAAGATCTCTTAGTCTCAAGACTACCTCTTGCCAATGGAATGGGCAAGGTCTGAGATAAAATATTGGATATGTTGGTATGACATTGAATAAACTATTAACATGTTAATTCACTTATTACCACCATATATACCAAATTTAAAATCTTGATCATGCCTATAGAGGCACCAAAACACCATTTTCCTTCATGGCTAGACTGGGTCTCCTTGTAAGTAGTTATTCATTTAGTCTATATTGAGTTTTACCTTTGTCACACTTATGTTTGGGTTTGAGAGTGATAATGAGACATTTATATGACCTATGAGACCATTTAAATTGATCCTCATTCCTCCAAGTCTTTTCATAGACACTATACAACCTATCAAAGTGTTACCCCTTCATAACTCTTATCTAATTCACACCTTGTAAGTACTAGCTTTAAGTAGTGTTTATTAACAATGAGTGACTTTGTAGTTTTAAATTAAGGTAAAAGCAGGTTTTGAAGGGACCCCAAAACCCTATAATAGAAATAGAAAGATAAAGCAATAACGTCCATCAGGAAGAGCATTCCTAAATCCTACTGAAGATCAACATCAAAATCAAGTTTTACAGGGACCTGAAACCACAAACCTAAACCTTAAAAAGATCCTAGGTTTTACAGAGACCTAAAAACTCAAAAAAAGTTTTAAAACTAATAACCAAGTTTAGTACTAGTTATAACATCTAACAAATGGAACCAGAACAAAAATAATATCAACAAAGAAGACCCTAGTCTTCTAATTCCAAGATCATCTTCACAACCTCCTTTCCAATCATAGCAGTATCCTGTATGGATATAGCAGCCAGAGTAGCAGCATATTGCAAGGCTTTCTTCCTTGAACTCTGCTTGGTCCTCTTACTTGGACCCTTTAAGGATTTTATTTCTTCATTTTCTCATTTTCCAAGGCTAGCTGCAGCAGCACATATGCTTGTAATTACCTGCTCCATCTTCGTTCTACTTTCCTTGATGAGTATTCTAAGATTATTCTCATAATCTTTAAGTTTAATTGGGATATCTCTCATTTGCATCTCCAAATTATTGATTTTGGTCTGATCAGCTTCTTGATTGTGTTGCATTATTTCCACTTTCTTCTTCAGCCCCATTATTTCATTATACATCCATGAATCAACTTAGAGAATAGAATCAGCTTTGAATTTGGCTGAATTCATGAAGGATAGCTTAGTGTCCCTTTGCCTAGTGTCACAAATGTTTTCTACATTCTCATGTGAAGGGGAATCATCCTTTTCAATTTGTTCCTCCCTTTCCATCATTTTCTCCTCTTTAGTCTCAACAAGGTCTTCATGTTGGACAATATCATCCTTTTCTTGTTCCCTATTCTCCATAGCAGGAGTGGAAACCAGAACCATATGTTCCTTCTCTCTTATCAAAGCTAGATCATCAAGTAAAATATTTGTGTCTTTAACACTTCCCCCCAACACAGTCTAATTATCCTCATGATCAGAATTGCTCTATTCTGAATTTCCCTTAGTTGTATCCCCTTCATTCCCTTTCTCACTTTTTTCTTTATTTTCTTGATAACCTTCCAGATTAGAACTAAACTCCCCAATATCCATCCCTTCCTCTTCATCTAGAACATCCTTCTCAGAACTTTTTGTACTTTCCAACTCAAATTCCTCTTCAGCAATTTGTTTTTTAGAACTAGAGGGTTTTGGTTTTGCCTTTTCTTTCCCCTTAACTTTTTCATCCTTTTTACACTGTGAATTCTTATTTTTATCAGAATAAGGAGTCAAAGCTATGGAATTATTTTTACAAAAACCCTCTATGATAAGTATCAGTCCTTCATGTAAAATGGGGTGAGACTCCTTTCTATGGGCAAACAAGCTTTGAAGCAACAAAAAATGCAAATAGAAAGGGAAAAAAATTCTATCTTTGTGCCTGAAATGATTAAGAAAGACAAAATGAAATTTATGAACTCTTTTGATCCTACCATCAAGGATAAAGTAATCATGGATGTAGCATAACACATCTCTCCAAATTCCTTTTATCTACTCCAAATCAGAGAAATCTCCATTCTTTTGTAGTTGCTTCTCCTCTGCATCCATCTTCAGAAAATTTTTATAGGCCGCTTTGGAGATGTTGGTCTGTTTAGAGAATTTAATACCACCCGTGGGAAGCCCTGTGACCTTGGCAATGAAGTCCTCAGTAAGCTTCACACTGACACCATGGAGAGTTAATCTGTCATCCACCCAATTTTTGAAGAATGCAATAGTAATGTGGGGTTTAAATCCTTGCAACCACTCCAGATAACTTACCACCTTCCCTTTCTGAAGAATCTTCCATACATCCCATCTAGCCTTCTAGCCTTCACAATTTTTTGGCTCTTGCTTCCGTGGTTCACCCTTCATATTGTAAAACAAACAATAGTCTAACAACACCCAAACACTGAAGGTAGAAGAGTTAAAATGGAGCCAATTTTTTTTTACATGAAATGGAAATCACATATATGATGACACATGCATTAACCACATTACATTCTGATGAATGTACCTGCTTAGTAAAGGTAATCTATCCAATATAAGGCCACTCCATCGAATCATTAAATTGCTAATCCAAGCAGATCTTTCCCTCTTTAGAATGAATGACATCATACTTAATAAGTGCTTTGAGATCAATGTGATTTTTTAATGCATCATGCCATCTCACCTTATGCCCCATTTGAACAACATGATTAGCTATCTAGTCAGCGACCCCATTGGCTTCTCGATATGTATGGGATATGGTCACTTTTTCAAATTTTTGAATTAAGGCTTTAATTTCCATAACTGTAGCCTCAATAGACCATGAAATTGAATTTTTATTATTTAGGATGTTTATAATATTCAAAGAATCACCTTCCAACCATAATTTGGAAAATCCTAACTCAACAACTAGTTTAATGGTGTAGAGGGCTGCAGTAGCTTTAGCAATATGACTATTTGACTTACCAATTGGGACAATAATAACATCAATTACATTTCCCACATGATCTCTCAATACTCCTCCACATCCCACTCTTCCTAGATTTCCTTTAGATGCTCCATCAATGTTTCCTTTGATCCATCCAGTAGGAGGAACATACGATTTTACGATCGATCTTGGATTATCAATTTTCAAGTTAGGCCTTTCAGATCTTAAGTGGTTATCAAATTGAAAGGTTTGATCAGGATCCCTCTGTGATTTAAAATTCTCCTTAATGGCTCTAATAATATTTTGACCAAGCACCCATCCTAGAAGTTCTTTACTTCTGAATATTCTATTGTTTCTTTCTTTCCATATACCCCACCATATATGAGGAAGTGTTAGTTTCTAGAAAAAATGAACATTAAGATTCTTAGAGGGATAGCACCAGATTTTAAAAGAGAGTTTCACACTTTTTTGATGTACCCATGTTATACCCCAAAAATTAAGGATCTCAGTCCAAACTTGCTGGGTGTAAGAATAGTTCAAAAACATATGGTCTCTATCTTCAAATCCATTTTTGCATAAAATACACCTATTAACCACATTTATTCCTCTTTTCTACAAGTTGTCAAGGGTCAAAATTTTATTTTGAAGCAAAGTCCAAAAGAAGATATTAATTTTGGGGATGAGCCCCTTCATCCATGTGTGAGACCACAAAGGTTGATTACCCTTTTCCTTTGAAACAAAGATAGTAGAGACTTTAAATTGTCCACTAGGATCATCATGACAAATAATCTTATCCTCAAGATAAGGATAAAGAGAGATATCATTGAGAGATAATTGGATGTTACTGAAGCCTTGATCAACATCAATTAAATTCACCCAGGAATCATTTTGCCAATACTGTAACTAGTATACCATATCTCTGCTTACATCAATCAACTAGATCTTTATCTTGAAAATCTTCAATCAAAGGATAATCCTTTAACTAGACATCATCCCAAAATTTCACCTTAAGTCCATTACTAATTTTCTAGGAACATCCTTTTTCTAAAGTTTTTTTAGTCCCCTGAATAGCCCCCCATATGGAAGAGGGACAAATTGCATTAGGATAAGAAAATAAATTAGAAAGGGATTTAGCATTGAAGAGGTACTTATGATTCCATATGTTACTCCACTCTTTCTTGTCATGGTAAACTCTCCATCCCAATTTGGCTAAAAGAGCTTTATTCATACTTCTGATTTTCCTAATTCCCAATCCCCCTTCATTGAAGGTTTAAAAACATGATCCCAAGCAATTAAAGGCATTCTCATTTTTTCCTTAGTACCAGTCCATAGAAAATTTCTTTGAATTTTTTCAATAGACTCTACAAATTTAATAGGAATTCAGAAAAGAATTAATGCATAAGTAGGTGTAGACACCGAAATCGTGTCTACTCCCTTGGTCATCCTCTCCCCATTCTCTCCCCCTTGGTCCCCTTCATCCACTTCGACACACCTAACCAATGTCTTATTAATTTAAAATAATCACTTATTTTACATTAATAATTCTTCTCTCTCTCACCCTATGACCCATTTATGACCCCCATTTTATTCTCCCATGCCTATTTAGCCCCTCTCAATCATTTTCCCATGAACCTTGACCCTGGCAGCATGTAAGAATGGGAAGAAGGCTAAAATTAGCCTCTATCCCCATTTCGCAGCTGCCGACGTCGGTCACTATTCAGCCGATGTCGGCGGTTCTGCCGGCGTCGGTTACCATTAAAACTACGTTCTCAACCTGAACACAGGATCCATTATCTGTTTCCCAATTCATTATTCATTATCCATTTCCCAATCAGTTTTCTAATCCGTTATCTGACCTTCTTTCAAGATGTTCTCAGATCTGACCTTTCACTCCTCAATCTTCAATCCGCCAACCTTCAGACCTCTCTCTCTCTCTCAGGCACACAACAAGCTTCAACAACAATAGGTACTCTGCACCAGCCACTCCACCAGCAATAGGTTTTCTGCACTACCAAGCATCAACAATAGGGACATCAGTAGCAACAGATCTTTTTCATTCCATTCTCCAGCAGGTATGAGGTAAGTATCTCTACTATTTTCATTTCAATATTTTCTTTTAATTCATCTGTCATTCATCCTACTGCCCATTTTTAACCTCTCCTGCCCAGACTCCTTCTAGACCTACTCTTCCTGGAGAGGTTGAAAGGCCTCCTCTACCCCTCTGTTCCTTTTTGACATTTTGTCCATTGTCCCAGACCTCTGCACATACTCTCAGACCATTCAACCAGACCCATAGCCCTTCTCAGACCTGTCCACAGACCATAAACCCATCCAGCCCTGATCAGAGCTCATCTAAAGAATACTGCCCCAACCGATGTCAGCCGCAGAGACCACTTCCCCCACCGACGTTGGCAGACTAACCGACATTGGTAGACTTGACTAACCGATGCCGGTAGACTAACTAACATCGGTGACTGTGACCAGACCGATAGTAGCATTCAGGTAAGTATTTACTTCTATTTTATTTTTAGTCTTTAATAATTTTAGTCTTTTATCATTCTGCCCTTTATCAGACATTACTTTTATCAATCAGTGGGTTGACATCCCTCAAGGAAGTCTTTGTACTTCTGGGATCAAGCTTTTGCTTGGCAGCCCACCATCTCCTCATCTAACACCTTCTTTGTTTTAGTCTCTTTCTTCCACAGGTGTCATCCTCCACAACCAAAGAGAAGTTCCTTCTATCATCTAATTTTGGTGTGCAAAACTATATCTAGGTACATACAAGCCTTAGACCATTTCTTCTTAGTTTCTCATTTCTTTTTTGAATGTAGAAATCAAAAATTGTATAGAAACATTCTGGCACGTTCGGTGGGACCCTAGGATCTTCCTTGGGTTATTTTCTTTCTTTTCATATAGGGTGCATTAGGTTTCTCCTTTTCACCTCTTTCTTCTATCTATTCCAAAAGACATCATAAGCAGGATTAAAAAGAACTCTTCTTTCTTTTCTTGCATCTTAGACTAGTCAAAAGTCATACTCTTCAACCCTTTCTCCATTTGTCTTCATACGAACTAACATTTCGACTTGGGCTTAAAATACATTGCATTTCATTTCTTCTTGACTGCATACTTAGTCCACACCTAGTAATTAAAAATTGCATCATGAATTAATCACACTTATGTTACACAATCAAATCTCTTGCACAAATCAAACATCAAAACTCACCTGAGATAAGGCCTGACTGGGATTTCATCACCCAGCAGATACCTTACCCATCCCAGCAATCCCACTTGGATTTCATCACCAAGGGGAAAGCCCACTCTGTTCTCTGGCAGAGGATAATCTCTAGGGGAAGTATATTTTGGCTAAGCAAGACCAGCTTATCACTGGACTCGTGAAGTGAGGGGAGCTTGCTCCTTAGCACCAGGCCATGTACGGAACCTAACACAGACTCTTGAGCACCGAAACAAATTTGAAACCATCTTTAGACTACCTCTTCTAGGACCCATTCTGACAGCCAACCTCCCAAACATCACATTCTAAGGCATAAGCCACCATGATCCTAATAATTTATTCCTAGGGATTTAACGTTTAGGGTCTGCTTGTGTTCTTCATTTTTTCTATTCTTATCTACTTGTTTGAGCTTGTGAGGATGTTCTTTCTTGCCTTGAATGGTTTTGACATGTAGTCAAACCAAGGCTCTTCTTGACCAAGTGAGGCATCAACCGCTTCCACCTTCCCCATCCATAACCAGTCCTATAATGGAGTTCCACTCAGAGATCAAAAGAACTCCTACTCGATCGACCCCGACTCAGACCCCCATTGTCCCTGAAGGGGACCAAGATTTTGAAAGATTCTTGGACCTCAATGTCAAAGCCCTCCAAAACTATCTCCCAAGAAACCAAATGCGAGACCTTTTGGGTGAAGCGGCGATGACATCAACACCATCTGCTACTCAACCCATCATGACTCAACCTATTTTCTCGACTAGTCACCCAACCAGGGCCAATACACAAATTTTGGCCTCCCCATCTATTTTTGAACCTACCTTCATCAGGGTTTCATTACCCCCTCAACCACACGCAATTCAACCAAGTTCTACATCATACCAGAACTTGATTGTCTTGACTCCACACACTCTGGTGCTCATAAATGCAGGAGTGTCTACCTCCCCTTTTACCAATGCCACCATGCAACCATCTTTGGTGGTATCTAGTCAACTTATGCCTTCTACCTTCATGACACAACCACCCTTGGCCTCCACTTTTGTCCCAATGACTAGTTATCAATATGTTGCACCTACACAAGCGCAACCAAGTACATCATACGCCTCTTCAAGCACCTTCCAGGTACCCTACAACCTAGGGGGTGCCCCACCTGCCAATCCGTCAGCTGATCTCATCAAGATGCTGATGGATAAAATGTCCAGTCTTGAGACCTCTATTTTTGGTTCATGTAATGCCCTCTCATATGAGCAAATTTGCAATGAACCCATCCATCCCTCTGTCCCTATCCGACCTTATCCCAATCAGTGGGAGCTTCCTAAATTTTCTCATTTCCAGAGTAAGGAAGACCCGTAACAACACCTACAAGCATTCAGACATGCTTGTTATCTCATAGCCCATGATGATGTGTTACTTCTACACACGTTCCCCATGTCACTTTCTAGCCCCGCCCTTGACTGGTATAGCTCTCTTACCAGACATTCTATCTTTTCATTCACTCAAATCACCCAATTATTTCTCAACCATTTTTCTATCAATATCACCAAATAAGTCTCAATCATAGACCTCTACTCCATTAGGCAATTTGATGATGAATCAATAGTCGATTTTGTTACCCATTGGAGAGGCTTGATTAACCAGCTCTCCTTCTCCTTGCCTCAACCTGAGCTCATCGAGCTCTTTTCTCGAGCATGTGCCAAGCACATCTCTTCTACCTTGTGGATTCAAACATTCTGCACTTTTGACAAAGCTTTCACCATGGCCTAAAAGCTTGAACTCCGTGCCATCGATGAAAATAAGGTCAAACTACGTAATAACAATGCAAAATCTAATGACCCTTCTTCATCCAAACCTTCTTCTACCCACTCCCAGTCCAAGGGGTTGGCAAACACTGTCATCTTTAGACCATCATCTCTAACAACAACCAACTGACCTCAATTTTCAACATCAGACTACATCAATAAACACTTCCAACGATGATCCATACAATGTCAATACACTCCAATTGGAGAGTCATATGCCTCTATCTTGGATAAACTCATCAAGCAGGGGGTCCTTAATCTCCCTCAAATCTGACCACTTCAATTTGACCCCTCAACACCTATCCCTACATGGTATAGGGAGAATGACTTTTGCAACTATCACCGTGTCAAAGGCCATGACATCGACAACTGCCAAACCTTCAAAAACGTCATTCAAGACATGATAGATAGGGGTGATCTCATCTTGGACAACCTGAATGCCCCACCCAACCAACACATCGATATCTTCAAACAACCCTTTCCTAACCATCCTCCTAATCAAAAAAATGTCCAGACCATGACCAATGACCCTCAAGACAATAATATACACACAGTCAACACGGTCTCGCCTCTGATCCCTGACCAACCTCCTCCACAAGTAGAAGAATCCTCTTCTCCTGTTAGTCCTCCATCAACCTCTCTTATATTGGGGGATGCCTTGACCATACCTACGCCATAAAGCCCACATTCATCCTTCCTCCCACCAATGGAGGACCCTATCCTTCCTACTCCTTAACCAAAAGTAGAGGGCACAATCATCCCTACCCTCTACTCTTTTGAGGAGCTGCACTCTCCTATTTCTTCTCCACCAAGAGAAGAACTAGTCTCTTCACCCATTTCGATCGAGGAAGACCTAGTCACAATTTCCTCTTTCCTTTTACCTAAGATTGCTACATCTCGCTCACCTCCGTCCACATCCAAACTCAAACTCATGTCTAACCTCGCCTCGCACAATGGTGGCCCTCAACCCAAATCAAAGAGAGCCACTAAACCACACTAGAGGACTCCTTCCCCACCTTCATCATTACCTTCAATTTTTGGCCTGCATCCATCCACTTTAATAGGAGTGCTTCCTACTCCCATGCTTCACAGGGGCAAGTCACCTCCATTATCCCCTCAACCCATCAGACATATGTTTCCTCCAAAACATCCAACACCTATCACCACAAAAGTGCCATCTCCAGGTGTGGTTACACCACCCACAAAAATGATGGTATGACCAATGCCTCTTATGCCTCTCAAACCAAAGTCATCAACTCCCACTGCAACAAGACACGTAGACCCATTGGCAGGTTCTTATGCCTTGCTGTTACAAAAATTATTGCAGTCTTCTCGCATCAATCTCTTGCCTCTTAAACCATATCAATCCCTCAGACCAAAACCACCCTGGTTTGATGACACTCAAATTTGTGCATATCATCACATGCTTGGGCACGACACTGAGCATTATTGTGCCCTTAAGGTTGTTGTTCACCAATGCTTGGAGAAAGACACCTTTCTTCTCGACCATACTATCAACAAACCTTCAACACTGCCCCACTCATCAACTCTTAGATCAAGACCATCTTGGTTCGACAACTCTAAATTTTGCCATTATTATTAAACTTTGAGACATGACACTGAGCATTGTTGCACTCTTAAAGCTGTCATTCGTCAACACTGAATAAAGGATACCATTCTCATCACAGATCCTCTTGACTACCCCTTCGACCAATCATCAACACCGACCCATGTTTCTCAAACCTCATCACCTAAACCGGGATCTCCATGCCAGACTATGGTCCCTTTGCCGCCTTTAACCCCCTTATTCGACATCAACACAGTCAATCTGACCACCAAGCCTCAACCAACCTTGACCAATCTATCAAACATTCTCCCTAGCCACTGGGGGAATTCAACGTTCATCCAAGCCTTGACCAACCTTTCAACCCAGTCTTGACCAAATATGAATCACTCTTTTAATCCTAAACCTCAACTAGGCCTCAACCAAGCCTCGACTATGCCTCAACCAAACATATTAACTGACCTCAACCACACATTTATCAATATCAACCAACTTCTTAATCATCTTCATGTCCAACATTGACCAACATGTGACCAATTTGGAATGAAGCAAATGGGTCAAGTTTACTCCTAATTGATTCAGACCTTGTATCATAACACAAGCATGGGCAAGGGACTTTGTCAGAACCTGAGCCCCTTTATGCCTTACATCTGCGACCATTCTACCGTTAGTCGAGTACTCGCTCACTTGAAATTTAACTTGAGCTCATCCCTTGAGCAATCGTCATCCTCTTAATCCTCATTCCTTTCAACCCTATTCCCCTAAACAAATCCTCTATAACCCTTTTATATAGTATGGATGCTTTGTCCTAATAAAAGGGTGCCCTTGAACTTCTATAGTCTTGTCCATGACCCAAAATTCTATCAAAAAAATAAAATCAAGATGTTAAAATATCCAAGGTCATAAACTCTAAAGGTAGACTGCTCCCTCGAAGGATAGCTGTACTATCATTGCTGTAACTAATAGACTGCTCCCTCGAAGGACAGCTATTCCAAGCCCTCATATGTATATAAAGCACACATATAGACCACTCCCTGGAAGGATGGCTATGACTAAATCTTGTTACACACATCATTTTTTTTAGAAGCTTCCCGCATCAATCAGCTTCACCAATGACCACAAAGCAAAATGACATCTCTATGTGGACTTCCCACATTGATCAGTCCACTCTCTCTCTCTCTCAAAAAAAAAAAAAAAAAAACAAAAAAACAAAAAAAATGGGTCCTGGACTTGGCTTGTCATTGTCTCAGGGTCTCCTATAAAAAGGGGCAATGTTATCTCTGCTCTAAAATGGGTTACCCTCTTCTCACATATCACATCACCTACTCAAGGGATTTCAAGCTCATTTTAACTATCAAAGCGATTCGATTACCTCTCTAACACGATCAATGGTCAACGATGTAATGCATGAACGGGGATTTTGTTCTAACAACCCCTATCCATGCCATCATTTTGGTCCTTGTCAATGAAAGAGAAATATGCCTTTCACTCCTTTTTACACTTTGGTCACATTCAACCTAACCAACCCAAACATTTTCAGACTACCAACATGACATAGTCCATTTCACATAGTTTTTATGGACACCAATACACATGGAAACTATCGACCACTCAATTTATGTTAAGCATAAACCATTACTTGTTGAAGCATACATAGACCTCAATTCATTTTTCACATACATCCATCACGACTATGGAAAATTGCTAGGGATGAAAGACCCCTCAACCAATGTTACAGAATACACCATCACACCATTTGGAAAAGACTGTAGCATCATCTTATCCTCATCATTTCAACACATGACCACACCAATCATCACCCATTTTATCTCTTCATCTGAACTACATTGGTCTGAGGCCCTAAGACTGGGGCTATGTAGGTAGCACTCAGTTGACACGACCTCCTCTGGGGTTAGCTCGACCACCCTCGTTTATTCATCTACCTGATGGACAAACCTTCTTTTCTCCTATTGACCATGACTTGACCTTGACCAAGACCAATCCATACCTTTGACCCTCTTCCTCCCTTTTAGGGAGAACTACATTGGCCCGAGGCCCTAACCACAGAGGCTATGTAGGCAACACTCAGTGTTCTAAGGTTAGCTCGGCCACATTCTTTCATCCACCCATTCATTCGAACAATTATCTATCTTAGCCTCGTCTCGACCAACCACTTTAGGGATCATGCCTATCTCCTCTAACCCTGACCGCTTCCAAGATGACTTCGCCTTGGTTGTTTTTGCATGTATGCTACCCCACAACTAGTTAGAAAACTTGTGCACAGACTATTTTTGACCCTCACAAGTATAAGATTGATAACACATTGATCCCCACTACTTGTGACATTTTCGTGTTTTCTAGGAGCACTTCCTGAGCCTGAGATACCTGGAACATTATGACCATTGGAGCTACAACTTAGATTGAATAACCTGATCAGCTACAACCAAATGCTAGGGCCCGATTACTTCAATTTTGGCACTCCTCGACCCTTGACCTATGACAATTTGACTTGACCATCTCGTGAAGTGGTATGCACACAATCACAACTATTGTAGCATTCACACTCACCATTTTTCATCCACCCTCTATCAAATTAGCACTTGATTCCAGGTTCCCTTCCCTCAACTCCTACTTTGAGGGGGAATACCTCATCCCACCTGGGGCAACCAACTCCTGTTTTTGTCTTGCAGTTTGTCCAGAACAACCAACAAGACAAAAAAGGGCAAATGTAGACACCAAAATCATGTCTACTCTCTTGGTCATCCTCTCCCCATTCTCTCCCCCTTGGTCCCCTTCGTCCACTTTGACACACTTAACCTATGTCTTATTAATTTAAAATAATCACTTATTTTACATTAATAATTCTTCTCTCTCTCACCCTATGACCCATTTATGACCCCCATTTTATTCTCCCATGCCTATTTAACCCCTCTCGACTGTTTTCCCATGAACCTTGACCCTGGCAGCGTGTAAGAATGGGCAGAAGGCTAAAATTAGCCTTTGTCCCCATTTTGCAGCCGCTGACATCGGTCACTATTCGGATGACATCTATGGTTCTGCCAGCGTCAATTACCATTAAAACTATGTTCTTGACCTGAACACAGGATCTGTTATCCATTTCCCAATCCATTATCCGTTATCCATTTCCCAATTAGTTTTCCAATCCGTTATTCGACCTTCTTTCAAGACATTCTCGGATCTAAACTTTCACTCCTCAATATTCAATCCACCAACCTTCAGACCTCTCTCTCTCTCAGGCACACAACAAGCTTTAACAACAATAGGTACTCTACATCAGCCACTCCACCAGCAACAGGTTTTTTGCACTACCAAGCATCAACAATAGGGACATCAGCAGCAACAGGGCTTTTTCATTCCATTCTCCAGCAGGTATGAGGTAAGTATCTCTACAGTTTTCATTTTAGTATTTTCTTTTAATTCATCTATCATTTAGCCTACTACCCATTTTCAACCTCTCCTGCCTAGACTCCTTTTAGACTTGCTCTTCCTAGAGAGGTTGAAAGGCCTCCTCTACCCCTCTGTTCCTTTTTGACATTCTGTCCATTGTCTCAGACCTCTGCACATACTCTCAAACCATTCAACCAGACCCATAGCCCTTCTCAGACCTATCCACAGACCATAAACCCATCCAACCCTGATCAAAGCTCGTCTAAAGACTACTGCCCTGACCGATGCCAGCCGCAGAGACCACTTCCCCCACTAACGTTGGCAGACTAACCAACATCGGTAGACTTGACTAACTGACGTCGGTGACTGTGACCAAGCTGATAGTAACATTCAGGTAAGCATTTACTTTTATTTTATTTTTAGTCTTTAATAATTTTAGTCTTTTATCATTCTACCCTTTATCAGACATTACTTTTATCAATCAGTGGGTTGACATCCCTCAAGGAAGTCTTTGTACTTCTGGGATGAAGCTTTTACTTGGCAGTCCACCATCTCCTCATCTAACACCTTCTTTGTTTTAGTCTCTTTCTTCCATAGGTGTCATCCTCCACAACCAATGAGGAGTTCCTTCTATCATCTAATTTTGGTACGCAAAACTATATCTAGGTACATACAAGCCTTAGACCATTTCTTCTTAGTTTCTCATTTCTTTTTTGAATGTAGAAAGCAAAAATCGTATAGAAATAGTAGGTATGACTTGAAGACAAGCTTTGAGAGGAGTTAACTTTCCTACCTAACTTAAAAGGTTTCCTTTCCATCCCACAAGTTTCTTACTGAAATTATTAATAAGATCCTCCTAGAAGGCATCAGGGACTTTCAGACCAAGAGGAAGACCCAAGTAAGAAGAGGGGAGAGATCGTATAGAACATCCAAGGATTTTAACAATTTTATTTTGCCTCTAGATAAGGGTGTTAATAAAGAATACTACACTTTTGTTCCAGTTAATTAATTGACTAGAGGCAGAAGAATATAAGTTAATAGCTTGCTTCAAATTTCTTGCTTCCTTGACTTCAGATTTACCCATAAAGATGGTATCATCAACAAATTGTCCATGAGAAAAAATTAGAGGATGGGAATAAGGTTTTAAAACCTTAAATAAACCTTTATGGACCAAATCCCCAATATAGCTCCCCAAGCAATCAGCTATAATTACAAAAAGGATGGGGGATAAAGGGTCACCTTGTCTCAATCCTTGAGATGGATAAAAGAAATGAGATGAGCTTCCATTTACCAGAAAAACAATAGAAGAAGTAGAAATCAAATGATAAATAATACCAACCACCTTTTGGTCAAAGGCAAAAGCTAATAGACTGTTTGAAAGGAATGACCAATCAACCTTGTCATAGGCTTTAGCAATGTCAACTTTCATAATGAACCCATGATTGTTTTAGATTAAGGTAAAAATAGGTTTTGAAGGGACCCCAAAACCCTTTAACAGAATCAAAAAAGATAAATATTTAACAACCCCCAAGAAAAGCATTCCTAAAATCTACTAAAGAATAGTATATAAAATAGGTTTTACAGGGACTTGAAATGACCAATATAGACCAATAAAAGCACCCAGGTTTTACAAGGACCTGAAACCTAAACAAAACCAAGCTATATGACCTAAAACAAGTACCCAAGTTTTACAAGGACCTGTAACCTTAAAAAAAAATTCCATGCAATAATAGATCTCACATTACAGTGCCGCACAAACATGAGGAAGGGTTTGAGGGAGCCGTGTAAATGCAAACCCCCATCTCCTAGCCCCAACCACTCTTTCAAAGAAACAAGCCCCATATCCATCACCTCCAATACCCATTCCATCCAACCAATCATCTGCCCATTCTCTTTCTCTACTAAGCTCAGAGGATATGCCACCATGGAAATCAAAACTTCATCGATGAAATCCTCAACATCTTGAAGCACTTCAACATGAGTCACGACCCCAGCCAACAGAAGGCAATGGCAAATAAACAGATCTGGTCTCCAACCCTAAAATTTAGCATCCTCAAACCTAGACCTAGGGTTTTAGTAGAACACAAAGGAAACAAAGTTTCCCCCATCCGTTCACTATTTCCTTCTAAAACCATATCGGAATGGTAGTCCAACTCAGGCTGGAAATCCAATCCATGTTCCATCTGTAATATGGAAATACAAAGTAAAAATAGATTTCCACATAGTAATAGATATCCATTACAAAGCTATGCTTCTCAACAACAACCACCACAAGGAGCCTCATAGGGTACTCCCCATGGCCAAAGCCTCTCTGTGTGTGTTAGTCGATTATCCCCGCAGCCAAACCCTCTCTCCGCACACTTCACCTAGATACCAATAACATGACTATGAACCCCTGATTGTTAGAACAAGATAATGAATGAATATTCTCATGAGCAGTGATGATAGAGTTGAGAATTTGTCTACCTAGGATAAATCCATTTTGCTAATTAGCAATTATCAATAGAATCACTTGAATAAGTCTGGAAGTAAGAACTTTGGAAATAATTTTATAGAAAGAATTACAAAGGCTGATCAGTCTAAATTGATCAGGAGAATCAGCACCAATTTTCTTGGGAATCAAACACAGAAAGGTGGAGTTAACTTCCTTAAGCATCTGTTTAGCTCCATAAAATTCCTTCACAACATCACTTACATCTTTACCAATGAATTTCCAAAGTTTTCAAAATAAAAACATGGGAAAGCCATCAGGTCTAGGAGCTTTATCTCCTCCTAGAGAGCAAATAGCTTTGAAGATTTCATCATCCTTAGGAATTGAGCTTAACATTTTATTCTATTCCTTCGAAACCAGAGGAGGAATCACTCTTAGGATTTCAGCCTGACTATCCAAATTGATATTAGGATCAGCCTTCATTAAGGATGAAAAAAAAGTCTCTATTTCCTCCTTGATATCCTTATCCTCTATAATCTTCAAATCTCCCTTTTTTAGGTGTGATATGTGAATTTTAGCTCTATGCTTTAGAGTGGATAGATGGAAAAATTTTGTGTTTTTATCTCATTCACTCAACCATAACAACCTAGATCTTTGTCTCCAATAGATTTATTCTTTAGTGATGATATCATGATATTGAGCCAACTTTTCATTTTCTTCAATAAGGAGATCAGGAGTATATCCTTCCTTCTGAATTTTTTCCTGTGTTTTTCGAATTTCCTCCTTAATTGCAATTTTATTCTCAAAGATATTTCCAAAGCTATTCTTATTCCATTTTTTAACTTCCCTTTTAACATTTTTGAGCTTAGACGCAACTCTAAAGAGGGTCGTACCCTCAATATCAATATTCCACCATTCTTCCAATTTACTTTCAAACTGTGGGTGTTGCATCCACATCTTCTCAAATCTAAAAGGAAAATTCTTCTTAGAATTAATTTTAGCAGCATTGAAGATGAGGGGAAAATGATCCGATCCAATTTTTTGGCAGGCCTCCAACTTGCAAATGAATTATTTTGTCCAATCAGGAGAGATAAGGGCACGATCAAGCCTAGCCTGAATACATTCATTACCAACTCTCTTGTTACTCAAAGTAAACTGAATTCCATGGAGTTCCATATCCATTAATCCCTCTTTATTTATAAACTCCAGTAAATCTAATCTCCCTTCCATCTGGGTAGCATTACCTCCCATTTTCTCATGATCATAGAGAGGCACATTGAAGTCTCCCATTATAATCCATCATCCAAAATAGTCCTTACTTTTAAAATTGGAAACAGACTCCCAAACCTTTTTCCTTAGGTTCTTAATGTTAGGAGCATAAATATTTACAATATACCAACCCTCCTAGTCTACACTAGTAATTTTGACAATCATGAGATATTTACTAGCAGTCATAATAGTTCCAGAATAGTAATTCTTCTTCCATAACATCAAAGCTCCCCCTGATGCACCTTCTGAACTACTGGCATTTGTTGAATAATTTTTAAAATCTTTAATCTGTTCCGCTTTCTCTTTATTCATCTTGGTTGCTTGGAGCAAAATAAAATCAGGCTTTTGTTCTCTAACAAAATTCCTAACAATATCCATTTTATGAATACTATTCAACCCCCTAATATTCCAACTTATGATTTTCATATTTGTTTTTTAGGGGTAAAATCCAGGATAGTTGCCTACCTACCATCATAAATATTCTGAATACTTTCTAACTCTCTGGTTTTCTTGGTGGATCTTCTTTCAAGTTTGTCTGGGGAACCAACATCCGGTTTCACCTTAGAATGCTATTCAGTTCCTTTTCCAGATTTATTCGGAGTAGAAGCAAGAGATTTCACCTTTGTTTGCTGATCTATTTTACTACTTCTAGTTTATACTCCCTTAGTGTTTTTATTTTTCTCAACTCTTTTCCTTTGGTTTAGTTTATGCTTTGAGTTTTCTCCATTCTCTCTCACAACTTCTAAAGGGGGAAGCTCATGCAAAGGAAAATCATTATCATCCTTAGATAACACATGGCTCTCCCTAGACTGAGAAGAAAGAATCTCTCCCTCTTCTAATTTATTTCCATCTTCAGGCATAAATTCACCTTCCTCTAACACAATTTTGTCTTCTACATCTCTGCATTGATCTTCAATACTTTGATAGACAACAATTTGTTTTGATAGAATCCGTCAGATCCTCTATTATTTTTTCATATTTTATGATCTCTATTTTCAAACCATGTCCTTCTTTCTAAGAGTTTACTTTCTTTAAAGAAATCTCTTTATCCCCCTCTGTATATAAAGCATTAGAGTCTTCAATAGAAGGATCTTTATCCACTTCAGCGTGTAGAACTTTTAAATCTTCATTATTATTTTGTTCCTGTCTATGATCTTTTTTGATTTTCCATATTTTCTTTTGTTGGACCTTAATTTCTTTCCCATCCAAAACATTTATTGGATGATTTTTACTTCTGAAGGGACAATTCTTAACCAGATGCCCTTGTTTCTTACAAGCATAGCATGAATTGGGCAAATTTTCAAAAAAAAATTCTTGAGTTTTCTTACCAAGCTTGGATATTAATTCCACCTTTTTTGGGAGATGATTCAGATCTGCCACTTTAACATAAAATCTAGCACTTTAAAGTTTAGTTCTATAAGCCATAGCATTATCCAATGCCACAAGTTCACCAAAAGAACTGGCAATTCCTTTAAAAGTGTGCTCATGCCAAAATTCTAAAGGGAGACTAGGAAGTCTAACCCAAATGGGAGTAGTTAAGAAAAAAGAGTCTAATAGATCCATGTTTGGATCCCATTTTTTAATAGTGAGAGAGCATTTACCAAAAAACCATGGCCCTCCACTAAGAACCATATTCATATCTTCCTTACAGTTGAAGATAAATGAGAAGAAACCATTCAACATTGGTGCAATATATACCTCTCCTCGAATAATCCAATTCATTTTAACCATTTTTCTAAGAGATTCTATATCTAGTCTTGCTCCTAAAAATTTTCCCACTAAGGTAAATTCCATGGAAGACATAGAAAAATCAAGTAAAGGATCTGGGATAAAAACTTGAAGCTCACCTTTGTCCCAACAGGACTTAGAAGTCACCGGTGGGAAAAGAGATTTTCCAGTAGGTTTCTTACCAAACAGAGATGGCCAAGTCCTTCATTCTAAGATCCCTATATGCATTCCTTCTGAAGACTTTTCCTTATTAGAATCAAAATTATCTTTCTCCTTCTCGAGATCCTGCCCCAACACATGATTCAATGCAGGACCACAGACCCCACAAAAGGGATCATAAACACATGAAGACTTTCCATTGTCAGTATCGTCTAAAGATTTTGGCCCTACATACTTCCCAACACCCCCTACTATTCCTCCATGGTCTGTACCTTTTGCCAAATTCTCCCTAATCATTTTCCCGCCTACATGCGAACCAGCTAATTCAAATTCTGAAAGAGCGCTCATTTTTTCCTAACATGAGAGAAAATCTTACATGAGTGACTTTGTAGTTTATGTACGTTTCTTTGAGAGTTTTTATAAATCCTAATTATGTTTCATATTCTTAACCTATCACACTCTTTAATATTCCAATGGAATTTCTCACATGACAATCCTCTAACCCTTATTTTGTACAGTCATGTACATGCATTTAGCCCTACTTGGCCTATTGAGCTTTCTTAATCACCTTATCTTGACTTGGGAGGGTAGGGAAGGATTAAAAAATTTCTAAGAGGTCACATTATCTTGAGTTGGTTTATTCAATAGATATTTTCTCATTGGAGACTTCAAACTTCTCAATACCCATACTAGTAGGCCTAACTATAGGTGGATATAAGTGTTTATTTCCAAACTCAAATAGGTTTCATTCTCTTGACTATTATATGGTGAATCTAACTTGATTTCAACTTAGAGATATTAGTGAGTTTACTTCCTTCAATTTATTTTCAACACCTCAAACCCTTTCACCATACCTCAACATGTCTCCACTTCACCTTAGCATGTTTGGTAATTTGACTTGGATGTAGATGGCCATCTCAAGATGAGCCTTGCATTTAGATGTTACTTCTTGACTTTACCACTTAGTGACTTGTTATTTAAGATATTATAAGCTATCAAAATTTGAATATATCCAATTTGTCTTCTCTTAAGCTATTTTCATCTTTCCATACATTGAAACATCCATGTTTACCTTATACCCTACTTATAGGTGTCTGTTAGGACTATTTTAGGCATACACAAGGCCACTCTCTCAATATATTTGAGTTCCTATATTTTAAAACTTATCAAAATAATTCACCCCTTTTGATTACTCCTTCAAGGGTTCATAGATATTAAGGTAAACATTTATATCAATTCCAACACACTTGACTGGTCTTGTATGGATTGTAGGTGTTTATTGACTGTGTGCACTCTTTTGAAAGAAACTCTCTCATTTGTCAACCATCTACATTGAATTAAATTTCCTTGATAATATTTTATCTTATGACTCCTTTTCAATAGTCATGGAAACTTATTACCAAACATTTCTCACTCCTTCACACCTGTCCTTTGGATGTATAGACTATGTATAGATTATGGAGTCTTGAGAATTGATAATGGAGTCTCTTGATGGTGTGCCATGATTTTGATGAGATTTATGAGTTATAATGAGGTTTAAATTACCTCTCAATTTTATCCAAACATTAATAACATGGATTTAGGTCCTTGAATACATGTTGATAGACTTGTAATCCTGTAAGTGCTTGAGACACTTCATGAACTTGCTCAAGATGCAAATTTGGATCATGTTCCCCATTCTTCAACAAATTAATATCTCAAAAGTGTCTATATTATTTATCAATGATTTTACTTATTAATATTCAAACCAAAATGAAGTTCAAACCTAGAAAGATCATCCAAATACCATACAAGTCTCTCAAGAAGCAAGTCTCTTAGATATTATGGAGAAAGAGATATTTTAGAAAAAACACATGAATTACATGGATTTGAAGGATATTACATGAGTGATGGATTGTTATAAACCTCTGAGAGTGACCCCTATGAAGAGAAAAACAAACTTGTTACAGGATTCACTGAAAAAACTCTTTTATCAAGACATTCTTTATCCAAGTGAAGTAATGTCATAGGGATGATTTGGATGATTAAACAACCATGAAATTGAGATAAATGACCTATAAAAACATACCTAAACACCATTACTCTCCATATATTTCTTAAGTGGAAAAATAGGTGCAAGAATAGACCCCTCTCATATGGATAGGTCATAGCGACTAGCTATCACTCTTAGGAAATTTTCATAAAACTACATTCCATAATTATGAAAAATATTTCTTATAATTTTAATCTATTTATGACCCATAATAATTTCCAAAATGTTAGCTCTTAAATATCTCTCTCTTGGTTGTACCATCCACTTCAATTTTGCCTTTCTATGCTTGTGAAGGTAGTGATGGAGGAGAAAAGGTGTCTAGAGTATCAGTTCAACTTGAAACTTGGTTAAAATATTTTAAATGACATGAGGGATCCCAAAAAATACTTATAAATTTTTTTCAACTGACAAATAATTCTACAAGGCCATAAAAGTGCCCAAAAGTGCTTGAAAGTATCTTTTTATTTTGAAGGTTGAAATAGAAATTTTGTCAGTACATGACTAACCTAAACATTCTTTGACCTCTCTCTAACACTAGGGTCATTTTTAATCTTCTTTAAAAATTCCTTATTGAAGTGTTACATCCCATTCCTTTATATGGGCCAACAGGTGGGCAAATTGACATTTTTTGCATTTGAGAGTCAAATAAAGGTTAGAGCATGATAAAATAAAATTAATGAAATTAAAACAAACTTTTGTAGTGAATTTAAAATATATTAAACCTTTGACCAAGATTGACATAACAATACCTTGTAATTGACCTCTTAGACTAGACAAGTGTTCATAAGACCAGAACTTGGATAAGGCTAAGGAAGGGAAAATAGGACCATATGTTACTCTTTAGGTCCATTTTATACCATGAACAATCCATATAACCACCCTATGAAAGTTTAAATTTAAATGGGTTGACCTATTTTGACTTGGAGTTAAAATTTGGTCAAGTACATAGCCACTAATTCTATCATTATTTCCTTGCTTGAGTTTATAAATTTGCATAAGATAATTTATCATCAATGTTGATATAGAAAATAAATATAATATAATCTGACAAGGGGTTTAAATATGTAACTAATTAGATGGGGAGATCATATAACCATCATAAAGCATAGTCTATAAGACTGTGTAGAAATAATTTGTCATTAGATGCATAATCCAAGCATGTTGTGTGTAAAGATCTAAATTGTTGCCCTAGATAACTTTTAACATCATATAATGAAATATTAGGATCTATAAAAAACATAGATAAGGGATAATATTCAATATCAAGGGCTAAATTATTATAAATCAGATCATGTGAATCAATTGCATGACTAGATATAGAAGAACCATGTTATAACTACAACACCTTAGCCTATAGATTTGAAGCCATTTTCTTGAGGGAATGTGTAGTAGGTGAGGTTGATGATGAAACATGATTATTTATCATAGGATAGGCATAGGTTGGTTATGTAGCAATAGGCATGGTAATATGATAAAAACCTTGTGTTTCCCCAAACTTTGGGTGGGCATCATACATGTAATTGAAGGTGTAGATGTAGGAATAATAGCAATAATAGTGGTTTAGAGACCTCTAGTGGATTTAGTACCTCAAAAAGGGTAACTAATAATAATAAACAAATCTTGTTATTGTCTTAGATGTGAAAACCTTAACAATTTATGCAACCTTATATGTTAGTATTAAATTTGGGATTGTATACAATGATTGAGGATTTTGGAAAATTCAATTTTGAAAATTATAAAAGTCTATAACTTGGTTAGGATCCACCCCATTAAGGTCACCTAGATTAATTATATATTGCTATTCATGACTATATTGACTAATATTTTATGAATTAGACATATCAACTTAATCATCTATTTGTAAATATTCATTGATAAAGAATTAACATTCATTACATTTACTTTAACCATTTATATGAAGCCAAATAAATATAATTATGCTCAATATTTTCACCACTTAAAATAGAAATTTTCCTTATAGGGATAAGGGAAATACCTTTATTGGATAGGATAGGATGAAATCATGTAAGTAGAAGGCTAGGTTCAAATATGAAAAACATTTATTGTATTATGTATGGGGAAATCAAAATAAAAATTGAAACCCAAATAAAAAATTTCAAATTTTAAGAAAGAAGGATAAAACCCTAAGGGATTCATAGGGTTTGAAATTTTAAGAAAAATATGGGTTAATCAATATGTTATAATCTATTTTGGATTAATTTTATCTTAAACAAGGTATAAACCATGCATTTTTAAGATTGTATAGAATATAATAATACACATAAATATAAATGTAAAGGACTAAAATTGATTTAAAAATTTCACTTGATAAGTATAGAAAGTAAAATAAAGGATATAATACTTAGAGGTTAACTACTCTATATAGGATTGAGACTGCATGCATACAATAATAAGGATGGAAAACTAGATTGTGGGTTATGTAGACAAGGAGATGGAGTACTAAGTTCACATGTATGCTATTTTCAGCCTTGATGATACAATCACTCACTATATTATGAGTCTAATGGTTATACCTTTGTAAATAACACTTAGATTATATTACATGGTGTTTTAAATGTTTATGTTATGTTTTTGTGTGATATTGAAGTGTGACTATGCATGAAATATCTATAAATATATCTTCTTCAATTAAAACCCTAGGTTCATTTACAATGACAAAATTAGGCCTATAAAATGGGAAGAAAGTTAGGTTGAGCTAACCCCAATCAATCCTCATTTAACAGTTGATTCCTTAATATATAGCCAATACTCTAAATAGGGAGTTCAAACTATATATAGTTATCCACATTACGTAAATGTGTGAAACAATGATCCTTGAATGTATGCAACTATAATATCTATTTCAATACTTTGTAATTGAAAATTTTGGATTGAATAGTTAGGTAGTTCAAAATTGGCTAAGACCTAGTCCTTGTGATTGATTGGTAAATTGGGAATAATAGGTCAGTATTATAAAATGTGTAAGTTTTTTTAGTATGCTTGGTAAGTGATTTTAAAGTGGGTACTAATATTAATACTATTTTATATTTATATAAAAATCTTTGGGAAATTTATCATAACACCAAAATGCTATATGAATGGGCCAACCCATAAGAATTATTTAAATTTTAAATGTGACCATTTCTTGACATGTGATGAAACCATCAAACTTAGATGTTGCTATTAGACATTTTTAGAGTATAACATTACTATTTATGATACATGAATGATGATATGATGATAGAGATGTTTTAATAAGATAAATAACTAGTTTGAGATAGATTGATGGCATTCTTGTAGGTTAATAATAGCACCTAGAGGGGATCAGACCTATGGAGAGCATATGGATATGAGAGAATGGAAAATAAGAGTCATATATGTCCAAAAAAGTCATGTAGGTTGAATGTAGGTAAAAATTTACATTAAAACGTATATAATATGAGATTTTAGTAGCTATAATATGAAAATATTGATAATGCAAAGGAACACCAAAAAAAAAAGAATAAATAGGAGGAACTACAATAGAAATAAGTTTATAAACAACCGCATTATTAAACATGTAAGGGGGAAAGGTTGATCTACATTATTAACACTAAAAAAACCAATATTCACTCCATAATGAATTTATTCAATGTGAGGCTCTTGATTAAGTTTTTTTATCTGAAAATATTTCAAAAAACATGATATTGCATCAATTTAATTAATATTTTTTATGACATGTTTTATAAATGTAGAAATTATTTTATTTATTTAATTCTCATCTTTACAATAATTATTAGTTTGATATCCAATCATGAAATTATCATTCACAATAATATCATTCATTTTTGAATCAGAACTTGTAGTAGTAGACGGATTTTTTATTTTATTTGATAAGGTTAATAAACATGTTTTAATGGGCCCTATAACCATTACATAATAAAAATATATTCAATAAAAGATAAACAAAAACATACAAGGGAATATATCCCTAAGGGATACCAAAACAACAAGGTAGACTTTAGCCAAAAAGACACTAAACCTTCAGTAACATTCCACCAAACTTCAACAAAGAACCTATTGTATACACATAATATTTTCAAAATTTTATCAAATACTGACACTTTATATCTTGCAAGAACACATCTAGACTTAATCTCTATGAGTGGATGCCTTAAAGGGTTCACCAAGAAAGGGGTGGGAGGACCATTGGTGCTTCATAGGATTGTTGTCCCTTATTACCACTTACTACCAATCCAAAAAACTTCTAAAAACCATTCCCATAAGTTATTAATACTCCTTTACACACTCCCCCAATCATTTCCCATATTCCATACCTCTTTTACTAACCTAAAATCCATTTTGATTGTTCACAACACTAGGTTGACTGAGTCAACCCTATACTCTTATGGGTAAAATTCATTTAGGGTCTAGGTCGGCTCTTGGCTGACCTAGCTAATGACCTAGTGAATTTTTTTCCATAATAGTAATAGGTTGATTGGGATGACCATATCAGTCAAAAATTTAAAAAGGGATTAGGGTTAATTCTACCAATATATACAAGTGCATTTTGTAATTATTTACAAATGATTAAGAGTTATTATTTTCTTGTGATTCTTTACAATATGCTCTTCCACCATTATACTTGAGGAGTCTTAGCTTAGGGTTTCTACTTGGATAATGTATTATTGTGGAGAAGTCTTGAATTATTTGGAATTTCTTAGTGATCCTTAAAAACCACAACAACCTCTTGAAAAGCTCCTTTGACCAAGGGAGAGATTGAGTCTCGACAGGTTCATCTTTTAGGTAAGTATTCTTTAACTTTGATCCTCTCTATAGTAGATATAAGTATCATAATTATTGGATTCAAATAATATTACTCTTATTCTCCATGCATTATGGTATTATTCATACATATCTTAATTAATATTCTCCTATTCATTCTTATTTTTTTACTACCCTCTATTTGTGCCCCAAGTTTGGGTGAGCACTAGATTAGATCTCTTTACTTTACTTGTTATTAGTTTAGTTAATATGAAAACATATGACCTATTTAGGGTTATTACATGATTTTGCTTGATTAGAGGCTTTGGAACCCTCCATAGTATTGTTTATTGTGATAAGAGACCCCTTAATTGGGTCTATCAAATCCCCATATTGGTCATGTTTTCGATTATCTAATGTATCCCCAATCAAAAGTATAAGTATGATCTATCTTCTTTGAGTTTGAATTGATTTATAGATATGATACATTTATGATTTCATACATTCTGGTGAAAATGACATGAATCTAACCCTTATAGGTTTCATTTCATGTTTTTCATTATTTTATCATTTTATTTATTATTTTTCTATATTTCCAATACTAGGTCAATAGAGATAATATAGTTTTTTACTTCTATGCATAGGTTTAACATATAGTTACATCAAAATGACTCTATTTTATTTGATTAGATATAGGTTACTAGGTCAAACATGTTGACACAATATAAGTTTTCACTTCCAAATAAGCTATTAGGTCAACCCTATCAACACAATACACTTTTAGACTTACCTAAAACATATTATGTCAACACTACCAGTATAGTATTCTTCATAGGCTTCAAAAAATAGGGAAATGTAGAACTAGGTCAACCTAGCTGACATAGTTGGCAGAATTTGCAAATAAAAATCAAGGCACTTCAACAATAATCTCACTTTACTCTACATCTTCCAACCCACCAAGGTTACATTTATTAGAGGTATAATCACTAAGAGGGGTGGTTGAATTAATGAGCCTATATATTTCTATTTCAAATCCAGTCCTTTGAAAGTATTAAACAATCAACATATATCAACTTGATCAATCAACAATAACAAGATAACTCATTCATTCAATGCATACACAAGATCAAACACATAACACATAGTTCCTATAAGAAACCCTCATGGGGAATAAAACCCATTCTCAAGATTATAACACATGGACTACTATCATACAAAAAATTAAAAACAAGAGACTAGTCAACTCCTTTAAACCAATAAACCTTGATCATGTCCTCTTGACCAAAGGCCTTTAGTGAAACACCTATTTCACAAAGAGAAAATACCCCTAAATAATATCAACTCCTTTAGAATCTCCTTTAAACACTTCTACCTTAGTAATTATTTCTTTAACACCTGATGATATATCTCTAATTATCTAAGCCTAGTATAAAGTCTCTATCTCATACATGCCTCTCACATAGGCATGCCACAATTTCTCTCCTTCTTCACTCAAATTTTCTTCATATGCACACTTAAGCCTCTTTTCATATCCTCAAACTGGAAGAGAACTATTATCACATCATAAATATGACCTATAGGTCATACATATAGTCAAAAATATGTTCTACTTATAAATTCATCAACTGGGCACTCTACCTCTCCTTCACTCCATAACTCTCACATACACATTGTACACGTATTCCTCCCAAGTCTAGAAACCAACACATTTGGTTTCACTATATATAAAGAATTCATGAATTATAAAGTCCACATTCTTTTATATCAGCCACAACACATGAATTTACCCTTAAGGTATCTTACATGGGTCACACTTAAGTATAACTTTCTTTCAAATAGGCCTAAGTCACTTTTAGGTCCTAAGATGACCCATTCACCTCTTTGAAACTTATATGAGAAAAATAATAAAATAGTAACACTTTATAATTCATGTACCCATGTCACATGATCTATAGGTCCTCTTTCAGTTTTAACAACCATCAAAATACCCTTCTGCTTAAGCATAATTTGCTTAAATAACTCTCTGTACACATAATCATTATGAAGAAATACATAGTAGACTTCTAAACTTTTTTTCATACTATATATGATTATTCAAAAATTCATAATACACATAGATGGTCCTCATGGATTATATAACATGTTACAATAGATAATTCATAATTAAAAATTGAAACAACATCAGAACAAGCTCAATTACCCTTCTTGGGATACTTGCAGAATATAGTCATAGTCAACTTTGAAGCTCAATATCTTTGTTTGTTAATAAATTCAAAACTTAAAATTTATATTTATAGATTAAACTTAGATTTCCCTATAAAATCACTTTTTATACCATGAACAAATTTTGCATATATCGAAAGATATGGCCCAAAAACTAGACACTGGTCTTTCATTCATTAAATTCAAATATTCAAATGCAAACGATCACAGTTAAACCTAGGTCACTTTAATCACATCTCATGTCCTTAATTCTTAGATAAATTATTCACCATCAATCTAATTGTAAGTAACTTGAACTTTAGCTTTCAACACTCATCATTGTATATTCATCTTGACTATTTGACTTAATGCACTCCATCGATCTACTATACGTAGCTTAGTCTTTATCTCTGCTTGATGTTAAACATCAAACACATGTCCTCATCTTTCTAATTATATACATCTTATAATGAACATTCTCCATTGATTATTTTGTAAGGAACTCGATATTTAATTAGTTTAAGCATTGAACACTTTGACCCATTTGAATTACTATGAACTGTAGATCTAGATGTATGAACTCCCACAAATCATTGATCCTTATAAGAAGATTGATATTTATATTTACTCAACATTAAGCATCTAACACTTGGCACCATCTCTAATGTAGAGGTTCCTTGGATTTAGTCTTAACCCTATTCTTTGATCACACTCTCTAGTTTTTTTACTCTTCCTAATAGCCCTTGTACCCTATTTTATTACTAGTAAAAAATAAGTAAAAAGCATTTGGAAAAAATAAAAGTATTTCTAGATTCCCTCTATTAATACCCACATGTATACCAATTTTCATGATCTAAATCCACTTGTAAACCCATTTTTAAGTCACTAGCCTTCCCTAATTAGGCTTCCTCAAGTTTAAACACAAGATAGTCAACAAAAGTCCATAAAAATGAGTCCATACACACTTAAAACAATGTGAATCAGTCTAAGAATCCTAAAATGGATCAAACTATCAAAATTTGTGAATTTTAGATAGTTAAAAATGGAGTTATGTAAGAAACCCTAGTTTAGGGTTTTAAGGTGCCTGTCACCACCCAAGAGTAAAAAAAATTCAAATTTGAAAAAATTAATGGGTTTAAAAGGTCAAAAATTGGTTTTATAGGTCTATATTGACCTTTTACACATCTCTCAATCATGAAATAGTGTTTATCAATCCATTATCATATATTTTCATATCAAAATGTACTAGACTATGTTAAGAAATGATAACATAGAGGTTTGAGTTTATGTAGATTATTCTAAAATAATAAAATTCCCAAAAAAAGTTTCAATAACTCTCTATACATGATCAAAAAACTTACTATCACACACCAAGACTCGTTTCAACTAAATTTATGACCATTTTTTACATAAAACAACACACAGTTTATGCCAAACATAATAGGGTACAGGGGAAAACACAGTGTTTATCTATCTTGTATAATTATTTAAACTTATTTTTATTACTTCTTGAAACTTTTTCACCATAAATAAAATGAACCATCATACACATTTATCAATACAAGTTTAAAATACTTTATTCCTTAATAACACAACAAAATCTACACATAAAGAATAACTTCAAAATAGGGGTTTATTCATGAAAATGTCTAAATACCAGATGATTTGAATAGTATCACATGCAAAATATGGTCTCATAATACATTTTAAAATCCTTCAAGGACGTTTAGAATAACTATCCAATTCTATTTGATCATCAATCTTGAAAATATAGTCTGCAAACCAAGACAAAATATTCAAAATAGGGGTCTATATAATGAATCTACAGAAATAGGGGTTCTTCCATCTATTTATTTGAATTATCTCCTCAAAATAAACATGCATAAATATCTTCCCTTCAAAAAAATTCTCTTTGTATGAAGATCAATCATTGTAACTACCTTGGTCACCCTTCAATGATTACAGGGTGAGTTACGAAGTATGAAAATTTAGTCTAATAGAATTTTTTCATATAAATGAGTCTTTATAACCTTGATATGATTTAAATAGGTACTTAATGGTGTTTATATCTTGTTCACATACTTGAACAATCCATTTCATTACCCTTTCAAGTCCTACAATAAGCCAAAATTCAAAATTTGCAAACAATTAATTTTGGTAGGAAAATCCTAAATTTGAAATTTACACCACCTATATGCATTCCTAGAATAAAAATTTGAATTATAAGCATTATTTGTGCCTTTTAATCCATACAAAGAATCATCTAACCTAAATTAATGTAAAATTTCTAAGAATCTTGTAAGGACCTATATTTTTCATCTTTAGCTTGTTGTATTCACCCCTTAGGCAATTTTACTTCCTTGTATGATCTGATACTAAGTCTCCAACCTATAAATTCACTTATCTTATACTAAAATATACTTGTTTATTTTAATTTTCAACACTAGACTCCAAATGATTTTCTACCTATTCATGTACCTCTTTCATTACCATTACAAACTCTTCACCTTCAACACTTATCTTGTCCATATGCCTGATGTTTCTAACCTCAAATACACCTCTAGGCTGCATGCCATAGATCACATGAAATGGAATCATACCAATTCTCCTGTTGGTAGAGTCATTAGAAGCAAACTCTACTTAAGGTAACTCAAGATCCCACTACTTGGGATGGTCCTTGGATAAACACCTCAATAAGTTTCCTAAACTTTTATTTACCACCTCAGTTTTTCCATCCATCTGAGGATGGTAAGCTGAACTAAAACTCAATTTTTTTCCTAGATTTTTCCATAATGTTTTACAAAAGTGACCAAGAAACTTGGTGTCTCTATCAAAAAAATGTTCATGGGTAGTCCATGAAGTCTCACTACCTCCTTGAAAAATAAATTGGCCACATGTGTCGCATCATTACTACTTATACATGGTATGAAATGTGCTATTTTAGAAAATCTATCAACAACTACAAAAATTGAATCAAAACCCATTTATGTCCTAGGTAATCTCATCACAAATTCCATACTTATGTATTCCTATAGCATATTTGGGATTGGTAGGGGCTAATAAAAACCTACATTGATGCTCTTACCTATTACCAATTGATAAATCTTACACCTTTCCACATAATTTCTTATTTATGATTGTATTATAGGCCAATAATAGTGCCTAGGGAGTAACTCCAATGTCTTTTCAAGCCAAACGTAGCCTACCATGCTTTCACTATGCTTCTCTTGGATCAGATTTCCTCTTATAGAGATTTTGTGTACACATAACTATACTCTGAACAATAGTCCATCTTGAAGTATAAAATCCAACCATGGATCCTTGTTTAGTGTACTTGGGTGCTTGGATGAGTGGTATACTTCCTTGAAGTCTTCATCATCCTCATAAAAATATTTGAGTACCTCAATCCCAACACTTTCTAACTAAATCCCATGCATCAATAAGACTCTTCTACTCAATGCATATGTAACCTTGTTACTTTATCCTTGTTTATGCTTGATGGTGAAAGTGAAATTTTGTATGTACTCCACCCATTTAACATGTCTTTGGTTCAACTTGGGCTGATTAGAAATAAATTTTAGTGCATGATTATCCATGTATATTATGAACTCCTTTGGCAGAAGATGATGCATCCATTTTTTCAATTCTTACACCATTACATTAAACTCCAATTCGTAGGATGAGCACTTATTATTTACATCAAATAACTTCTCATTAAAATAAGTTATAGGTATATCATCTTGGCTTAGGAAAACCCCTATGGATATAACACTTGCATCACATTCTATTTGGAACACCTTATTGAAGTCTGACAATGCTTGTATTGGTTGTTTCGTGATTATTTGCTTCAAGTATTGAAAGCTCTTCTCTACCTTCTCAATCCACACAAAAAATTTATTATCTACCTTGATGGTTTCAATGATGGGAGAAAATATTTCACTAAAATTTATTATGAACTTCCTATAGAAACTTGCAAGACCATAAAAATTTCTTACCTCTCCTATTGTCCTAGGTGTTGGCCACTCCATAATTGCCTTCAACTTTTTCTTGTCCATTTTCAGAATGCCTTGTGAAATAAAAAATCCAAGTTAAAATATCTCTAATTTCATGAAATCAAACTTCTTAAGGTTTATCAATAAATTCTCTTCTTACAACCTTCTCATAACCAACTCCAAATGGTGAAGTTGATTCTCCTTGATTTGGTTGTAGATTAGTATGTCATCCAAATATACTACTACAATCTTACCTATGAAATATTTTATAACCTCATTCATTAATATCATAAAATTACTAGGTGTATTGGTCAAACCAAATGGCATGATCAGCCATTCATACAAACCTTTATTTGTCTTGAAAGTAGTCTTCCACTCATCACCTTGTTTGATTCTTATCTAGTAATATCCACTCTTGAGGTCAATCTTGGAAAAGCAACTTGCTCCACTCAATAAATCCATCAAATCCTCTATCCTAGGAAGTGGAAATCTATATCTTATGTTGATATTGTTTATGGCCCTAGAATAAGTACACATTCTCCACTCACCTTCCTACTTTGGCACCAACACTATGGGCATTGCATATGGACTCAATCACTCTTTGATAAACCATTTGTCAAGAAAATCCCACACTTTTATTTTAATCCTATCATTCTCTTGTAGGGTCATCTTATAGGTTACCTTATTTGGTAGACTTGTTCTAGGTACAAAGTCTATATGGTGTGTTATGCTCCTCATAGGTAGTAATGTGTTGGGTAGATCATCAAAAACTATGTTTTCATACTTCTCCAATATTTTTTAGATATATTTGGGCCTCTCATTGATCTTAGTGGTAGCCATAAAAGTCCTAAGATTAATTACTAAAGCAAATCCTATCTCTTCTTCATGCATGAAATTCAAAAATTCTTTACCACTTACCAACATCACTTGTGAACCAACTTATTGATCACTCTCCTCATCCTTTAATGGAAATAAAGGTTGAGTAACTCCATAATTTATCAAAGTTTACACGTTCCTTCATCCATAATGAGTGGTTTGTCTACCTTATTTCAAAGGTCTCCCAAGAATCACATGGCACACATCCATTGGGATGACATCACAAAGAGAATTATATTTATAGCTTCTAATTTGAAACTCTACCCAACTTTATTCACTCACTAATAATTCTCCTTTATTAAACCATGATACCTTATATGGATTAGGGTGAGGTAGCTTCTTCAATCCAAGCTTGTTAACCATTTATATTAAAACAAGGTTATCTGTACTTCTTGAATCAATGACTATTTTTCAACACTTACCTTGGCATTTTCAAGATGTCTTAAAAAGAGTCTTCCTTTGTGGTGGCTCCTTCTCATTAGGTGGATTTATCAACACCCTTTTCATGATTAATGATTCTCCCACTTCAAGCTCTTCCATGTGTGATGGAGAGCAAACACTCTCTTCCTCACCTCCTTGTGAAATCTGATTTCTCCCTTAATTTCCTAGGATTATTACTCGCTGGTCCTCTAGGAACTCCCATTGCTTATGTATAGTAAACTTATTTCACTTGAAATAGTTTCTTAAAAATCAATTTGATCCTCTACCCCTTGATACATAACCACCTCTATTGAAAGGTCTCTTACCTCTAAAACTACCTCTTAAATTAGTGGGATTCTCTTCTGAATTGATTAAGTCATCTTGATGGCCTATTTTTGAGAAGCCTATACCTCATTGGCATCTTCTACATCTAAAATTTCTTCCCCTTCCTCTATTTTATTGATTATGTTTCTTATTCAACTTATCTTCAGCCTTGAGTGGAAATTGATAGCACTCCTCTAGTGTTCTTGGGATAATAAGTGTTATTTCATCTTGTAGGTTGTACCTTAGGACATTCAAATACCTTGTGATATTATCTTTATCTTCCTCACCATGTCCTGACCTGATGGTTAGCTTATATAATTTTTTTGTATATGCTTTCATAGTCATTTCCTTTTGCTTCAAATTTTGTAATTGTCTGAATAAGTTTGTCTCACAGTCACCTAGCAATAATTTGACTTTGAACGTGGCAAAAATTATATCCCAAGAATTTATCTTGTGTGAAGTCCCACATAATTAATCATGCCCTTTTAGTTTGGTTCTTGAAAACTTGACCTTCTTCTCATCAAGTACCTCTTCATACTCAAAATAATTCTCTAACTCATTCACCCAATCCATGAGTTATTCTCCATCAATACCACATACATAGGTATGTAATTTCACCTTTGGTTTGGATACTTAACCCATGATCACCTTCATGAGTCTCTCTATACCCTACTCTTTAGGTCCTTCAGCTATTTTTTCTCCCTCTACTTCCTCATGGTCTTTTGACTCATCTTCCCTGTTACGCAAGTCCCTTGTTAGAAATCCTCTTCTTTGGTTTCATTATAATTCAGTAAACCTAGAATCAAAGATACATCTAAGGTCCCTTAGCTCTGCTAACACATCATCTCAGTTCCCTTAGTTCCTTGTATCACCTCCTATATTTCTCTTAGGTGTTATTATGATCTTTGTTCAAGCAATCTACAAAATAAGTACCTATTATTCTCTCTTCTAAAGGATATTATCTCTCCCACTTGTTCTTAGGTATCCAATGTTGGATCTAATACTAGAATGATGCATAGGTTCCTTATATTTATTCTTAACCCTATTATTTGATCACACTCTATAGTTTCTTGACTCTTCCTAGTAACCTTTTATACCTTAATTTATTACTAATATGGAAAAATAAAAAATAATTTTGACAAAAAAAATAATTTTTGGCTACCCTCTATTGAGACATGCGTGTATACCAATTTTCAAGATCTAAATCCACCTATAAACCCACTTTCAAGTCACTATCCTTACCCAATTAGGCCTCCTCAAGTATAAACATAAGACAATCAAAAAAATTCCATAAAAATGAGTCCATAAATATTTAAAACCATGTGAATCAGTTTTATCATCCCAAAATGAATTAGAATACAAAAATTTGTGAATTTTTTATAGTTGTAAATGGAGTTATGTAAGAAACCCTAGTTTAGGGTTTTTAGGTGCCTATCACCACTTGAGATTAAAAAAAATCAACTATGAATGAATTAATGGGTTTAAAAGGTCCAAAGTTATTTTTATAGGTTTTTATTGACATTATACACATCTTTCAATCATTAGATAGTGTTTATAAATCCACTGTCATATCTTTTCATATGAAAATGTACTAGATTGTGTCAAGAAATGATAGTATACAGGTCTGAGTTTTTGTAGAGTAGTCTAACACAATAAAACACCAAAAAAAGTTTCAATAGATATTTATACATAATTAAATAACTTAATATCACACACTAAGATTCATTCTAACCAAATTTTTGACCATTTATTGCATAGAATAACACATATTCTATGATAAACAAAATAGGGTATAGGAAAAAATACAGTGCTTGTTTATCTATCCTATATAATTATTAAAACTTATTTGGATTAATTATTTAAACTCATTAACCATAAATAAAATTAACCATAAGACACATTTATAAATACAAGTTCAAAATCCTTTATTAATTAACAACACAACATAGTCTACACACAAAGAATAACTTCAAAACAAGGGTTTTTTCATGAAAATGTTTGAATACCAGATGATTTGAACACTATTAATTGAAAAATATGATCTCAAAATACATTATAAAATCTTTCAGTAACATTAAAAATAACTTTCCAATTCTATTTGATCATCAATCTTTAATATACAATCTGTAAACCAAGATAAAATACTCAAGACAAGGGTCTATATGATGAATATATAAAAATAAGGGTTATGCCTTCTATTTATTAAAAGTATATTATCAAAATAAACATGCATAACTATCTTCCCTTCACAAATTCTTACTTTTGTATGAACATCAATCATTGTAATTACCTTGGTCACCTTTCAATGGTTATAAGGTGAGTTACCAAGTATGCAAATTTGGTCTAATATGGGGTTTTCATAGAAATTAGTCTTTATACCCTTGATATGGTTTCAATAGGTCATTAATTGTGTTTATAACATTTCATTACCTATATAATTCATACAACAAGCCAAAATTCAAATTTCAAATAACTAATTTTGGTAGGAAAATCCTAAATTTGAAATTTACACTATGTAGATGCATTCTTAGACTACCAATTTGAATTATAAGAATTATTAGGGACTTTTAAATCCATAAAAATCATCATACAAATTAAATTAATATAAATAATCCAAATTTTGAAAAAAAAATTCCCTCAGAGTGATGCTCCTGCATCAATCTCACAACATCTTGACATCTTGGAGTAATGTGCTTTATCAATGTTACTCAAACTTTACCTTGTGCAAATTTGACTATGGGAAAATTTTCAATATATATCTAAGGTCAAATTTGTACCTTCATATCCTTTTTTATGCTTAGACATATGATCTAAAATTTGGACCATATGATCTCTCATATAGGAGAATCTAACCATGTGTCAATATGCTCCTAGAGCCCTCACATGTGTGAGATATAATGACATTAAAATTCTCACTCAAATTTTTCTTCCACCAAGCCAACTATGTTAAAAACATGTCTAGAAGGCCAAATTTGAACATGCATATCTTTTGTTATGCTCTAGTGCTTGACCTAAAAGTTAGCACAAATCAACTAGGTACAAAAATAAAAAAACACATATGATCACCTTTTCTTGAAATGTATACACATGTGAGATATGCCATTATCAAAATTATTACTTGGCTCTTCTTGACTTATGCAAATTTGGCTAAGTATGGGAAAACATTGTCAAAATGCCTGAGATCCTAACTTTATACTTATATATTTTTTATTGTACTTCATCACTAGACTCAAGACTTTACACATAGAAACTATGGACTAATGTGATCATAACCATATGACCAACTCCCCTTGACTCATACACATGTGGCAATGGTGATGTCAACAAACTATCTACTCAGATTTTCTATTACTGAACCCAGAAGGTCTAGATGAAACCTATGGACTAGCAAATGAATTTCACTCATATAAACAAGTACACAAAGCATATAAAACATCTTAGGGACCTATTTCATAAACTAAAATCACCATATTCATCCCTAAAAATCTCTAACAATGCCAAAATAGAAGATCAACCAAGATAACTTCAAGTACACTAGGATAAGAAACATTGCACACTTTGTCATTTTCACTTAGGCTATTAAGTCACTTAATACACTCACCATGACACCTTCATGACATCATTTACAACTTTACAATAACATCCCACTTTCTAATTGATATTAACATACATCATACAACTCACCTTCCTTCTTTCTCTTCAAGCATTCTCATAATAAGAACTTTATCCCCCTTTGACATAATGACAAAGTTGGCTACAATTGATCTTGAGGACCTAAAAATAATATGAATAGGAAAGTATTATCTTATAAATATAATAAAAAATCCCCCTTTCCTTGACCCTTTCTCTTCTTGCCTTGACAAACTTCCTTTTGCTCTATGCCAACACTCTCTTCAACCAATGAAGAAAGAAAATGCAAAAACGCTAAAATCTAATTTAAATCACTAAGAAACATCTAATAGGGACTTCACCTAATATTTTTGAGCAAACACACCTTTTGATCATCTTTAGATCTCCATACACCATGATGAACCACCATACATGCTTATGAGCCTTTTCTCTCAAACTACCTCAATGACTACCAACATAAATTTAGGCCACGCACCAAATATGAAACATGATATAAAAAATCCTAAGAAATCACCTTGAAATGGTCATGCCTTTACCTTTTGTAATCACTAAGAATAAACATCAAATCTTCATACTAGACCTATTTAGACTCCTTGTATCCCTACCTAGAATTTGTAAAGCCCATATCTTTTATTAGACACATCTTCAAGACCTAAAACTTAATATATGGATCACTCTCATATTACCCTTTAAACACATAAATTTAAATCACCTATCTCATCCTCTATAACATACTTCCTTCACAAACCAACTACCCAATTAAACCTCCAACTTGACAAAAACTTGAATAACTTGAGAACCACAAACCTCGAAATATATATGAAGCGTTATTTGAAATCCAATTTGGCCCATTCAACCTATTAATAATCATTAGAACTCAAATCATAAGGAGAACCACTTTTTTTATCATATCCCAAAAACCCTAGAATCTCAAAACAAACAAAGTCAACAAACCTCCTTCTAGTCAATCTCCACCTTTGAAACTTCTTTCACACCTAGATACTACCATTACACACTTCTAGACAAAGATTTATCTTCCACACCTTTGGGAACCCATACATCCTATAACCCATTTTTAGGCTTGCTTTCCCTTAATCACAAACTAGGAAACCTGAGAGCAAACCAAAAACTTCTAATTTGACTTCAATGTACCTTAATATCAAAATACCCCCTAAATCATGCTATAATAAGGTTAAAATACCATTCTATGCAATAATATCATCTTGACAACTCAAAAATCCTCCTTTACCATCTAATTATTATAGTTCTTTTTCTTCTTAGGTTTAAGAGAAGTAACATGCCCATTCACTATAACATTTTCCTTATTTTCTATGATTGGATTGATAATACATGGAGACACCATAGATCCATGAAATACATTTTCATATGTATAATCTTCTTTTCAACTTGTAACCTCATCACTAAGTTATGACAATTGATGTTCTCTATATAAATCTTGCTCAATAACAATTGGATGTTCAATATCCATACTCACTTCAGAAATAACCTCAACTAACACCTTGATCTTCTCCTTGAGCTTGGTCTATTCATTCTCAAAATGAGAATATAATGAGAGCCCTTGGCATTCTTAATTTTTTTTAGCATTTTCCACCATGGCAAACAAATTACTTGGACCTGTAGACTTATCATAATTTTTGCTTAGCATCTTTGGCTTCTATGAGTTGACTTGCCTTCTTCCTTGCCTTCTTGGATCCTAATTAAACCTATTCTGATTTGTAGACCTTTGCTAAATAATCTATCAATGTGACCAATATTTTCATAGTTGTAGCAAACAATACTCCTTGATGGAAACTTATCTTATCTTACCTTGTTTGGATAAATAATATCAATGTGTCCAATTTTATGACAACTAAAATAAACTGCTCTTTTTGAAAAAGACTTACCTTACCTTTCCTTATTTTGACAATGCTTAACAAAGTGTCCTTCATTAAGATAGTTGAATCACTTAACCTTTCTCACACCTTTTGATTGATGACCCCCATCATAGTCCCATAACAACTCATTTTTAATAGGTCTTCTACATTCTCTAGATCTATGCCCAAACTAATTACAAGTATAGTAGTAAGCATTAAAATTTGCATACCTCATGGCATTTGGTTTTTTTATGTGATTGTTTTCATTTTGGAAACACCTTCATTCCTTGTCTAATGATTTTTATTCAAAGACTGATCCACCTTGCTCTCATTGACATTTATGTCCACTTGAGAAGCAACTTTGGAATATTTATTAAAACCCAATCTAGATTTGTCACTAGCTAGATTTTGACTCTTTAGGAGATCATATAGATCATTAGAAATTTTATCAAACTTAAAAAATGGTTTTACCTTGATTGCAAACTTCTCTAGCTCATATTTCAAAGACATAATCTTAAAACCATACCTTGAGCATTCTTCTTCTTTGGATCTTAGACTTCTAATAATATATTCCAACTTAAAATTAAGAAACATATCAACAGCTTCATGCTCTCTAGAGTCTTCAAAAATATTTCCTTAAACACACTAAAATATTCCTCATAGTCCTTGATTTTATATTTCATCTTCTTATTGATCTTATACTCAATATTTATTTCTTCAAGAGCATTCATAAATTCATTCTCACAATCCACTTCATATTCATCATCATCTGAATCACTCCAAGTAGACTCATTTTGATGTGATTAACTACCTTCCTTGGCTATGAAAAAATCTTTGTATTTAAAAATACCATCATCTTCATGATCATATTCTAAGTTAATAACTTCACTCTCATCTGATGAGCTACAATATTCTTTGGCATAGAAACTCTTCTTGTCCTTTAAGTACTTCTTGATGTTTTCAAACCTTATGAATCCCTTCTTGTTTTTTTATGACCTAAAATATCTCTTTCTATCATCATGACCTTGATCATTTTACTCATCATCATCCTTCTTATACTTATGAGGGTACTTGTTAGAAAAATGTCCTATCTCACCATAATTGAAGCATTTGAGGGGCAGTTCACCTTTATATTTGCCTAAACCTATTCTCAATTTCCTTAAAATTAAAGCAATTAGTTCATCCTCATCTATATCAGAAATCTCATCCTCCTTTGGTTTATTACATTGGAACTTGTTCTTTGGCTTCATTTCAGTCTTGAAAGATGTTTCCTTATTTGGTGGTATATCATCATTCTTTCTCATCTCATAAGTAGTAAGGGTGACATGGAATTGATTCATCTTCAACTAAGTAAGATCATGATTTTCTTATATAGAACTTAAATTTGGATCAAAATTGAGGGATAAAGACCTTAATACATTTAAAACTACAATAGCCTCTTCAAGGTTCTCTCTAAAAACTCTTATGATGTTCACAATTTCATCAACTCTATAGAAAAAGGATGTCACAAAATATTCTTCCTTCATCTTGAGACTTTCAAATTGCCCTCTATGAGTCTACAAATTAGCAAGATTGTCCTTTGTATCTCCTTGGAATATTATCTTCATTTTTTAGCATATCTCTTTAGTAGATTTACAATGGATTACTTTAGTGTATTTAGTCTCTGAAAGACCACAAGTGATATCATTCATTGCCTTAGTGTTATTTTCATACAGATTCTTGTTTACAACACTAGATGGAGGATTAGTAGGAGCAACATAACCATCCATAATAGATTTACATACATCAAACCCTAGGGACATAATGTATGTCCTCATTCTTTCACTCCAAAAAGAATAATTGGATCTATTGAACCTCGGTGCTTGCTTAGTAGAGAAACCTCCTTGATGACTACCCATATTGTACCTTAGATCACCTTCAAGGTATCAAGCCTTTACCAAAAGAAATGTTATGATACCAATTATTATAGGTACAATCACTAAGAAGGGGGTAAATCAATGAGCTCAATTATTTCTATTTCAATTCCAATCCTTTCAAACTATTAAACAATCAACATATATCAATTTGATCAAGCAATAATAATAAAAGATCTCATTCATTCAATGCATACACAAGATCAAACACATAACACATAGTTCCTATGGGAAACCCTCATGGAAATTAACACCCACTCTAAAGACTAAAATACGTGGACTATTGTCCTATAATAAATTACAAACAAGAGACTGGTCAACTCCTTTAGACCAACAAACCTTGACCATATCCTCTTGACTAAAGGCCTTTAATGAAACACCTGTTTCATAAGGAGAAGCTACCCCTAAGGAATATCAACTCCTTTAGACCCTCCTTTGAAAAATTTCACCTTAGTATTTATGTATTCAACACCTAATGATGTATCTTTTATTATCTAACTCCTGTACAAACTCTCTCTCTATCTCATGCATGCCTCTCACATAAGCATGCCACAATCTCTTTCCTTCTTCACTCAAACTATCCTCAAATTCACACTCAAGCCTATTTGCATATCCTTAAACTATAATAAAAATATTAAAACATCATAAATATGACCTATAGTTCATACACATAGTCAATAATATGCTCTTCTTATCAATTCATAAAATGGGTACTCTACCTCTCCTTCACTCCACAACTCTCACATACACATTGCACAAGTCTTCCTCCCAAGTCTATAAATCTATACATTTGTTTTCACTATATATAAAAAAAAATCATGAATTATAAATTCCAAATTATTTATTTTTTTCCATAACACATGTGTTAACCTTTAAGGTATCTTACATGGGTCACACTTAAGCACAACTTTCTTTCAAATAGGCCTAAGTCACTTTTAGATCCTAGGATGATCCATTCACCTCTTTGACATTTATTCGATAAAAATAAGAACATAGGAACACTTTAAAATTAATTTACCCATGTCACATGATTTATAGGTCCTCTTTAAGTTCAAAAAACCATCACAATACCCTTCTACTTAAGCACAATTTGCTCAAATAACTCTTTGTACACACAGTCATTATGAACAAACACACAGTCAACTTGTAAACCTTTGTTCATACTAAATATGATAATTAAAACCTTAATAATGTGCAAATATGATAATAATTTATTATAAAACATGATCCAATATATAATTCATCATTAAACATAAAAACAACATCATAATAAGCTCAATTACCCTTTTTGGGTTACTTACAGTATACAGTCAAACACATAATCAACTTTAGAGCTCAATATATTTATTTTTATATACATTAAAACATTAAAATTTATATTTATAGATGAAAATTGGAGTCCTATAAAAATTATATTTTTATACCATGATAAAATTTTACATAGATCGAAAGATATGGCCTAAAAACCAGAGATTGGTCATTCCTTCATTAAATTCAAATATTTAAATGCAAACAGGTATAGTTAAACCTCAGTCAATTTTATTGCATCTCATGTAATCTAAAATTTAATAAATAATAAACTATATATATAATTTTAAGTAAATATAAATTTACCTTTCATCACTCATCGTTGGATCTTCATCTTGACTATTTTACTTAATGTGCTCCATCAATCTCCTATACGTATCTCAGTCTTTATCTCTGCTTAACATTAAACATCTAACACTTGTCCTCATCTAGTTACTTATAGACATATTGAATTAATATGATACATTTATACTTTTATAAATAAATTTATATTTACTTATTTTAAGCATCAAAAACTTTGACCCATTTGACTTACTACACACCATGGATCTAGATGTATGAAATCCCATAAACTGTTGATCCTTGAAAGAAGTTTGATATTTATATCTACTTAACATTAAGCATCAAACACTTGGAAAAATATTGTATCATAATAAAATATTGGATTATATTCACTCCATTTATGTTTTTCAAACTTTACCATGTACAAATTTGACTATGGGAACCTTTGCAATCTATTTATAAGGTCAACTTTGTACCTTCATATCTTTTACTGCGCTTAGATGCATGATCTAAAATTTGGACCATATGATATAATTAAATAGGAGAATAAAAAAATGTTTCAATATTATCTAATAACCATCACATGTTTGAGATATAATGACATTAAAATGCTCACTTAGATTTTTCTGCCACAGAGCTAACTATGTAAAAAATATGTCTAAAAGACCAACTTTGAACATGCATATCTTTTATCTCACTTTAGCACTTGAGCTAAAAGTTAGAAAAAATCAACTAGATAAGAAAATAAACAAACCCATATGATCAAATTATCCTAAAACATACAAATATATGAGATATTCCACCATCAAAATGCTTACTTGACTCTTTTTACCGTATACAAATTTGGCTAAGTATGGGAAAACACTGTCAAAATGCCTGAGAGCTCAACTTTGCACATGCATATATTTTACTGCACTTCATTGAGGAATTGAAAATTTTAACATAGAAAATAGGGAATAATTTTATTAAAACCATATAGCCAAATACCCTTGACTCATCCACATGTGGTAATGGTGATGTTAGCAAACAGTCTACTCAAATTTTTTGCTACTAGACCCAAAAGGTCTAGATGAAACCTATGGACTAAAAAATAAATTACACTCATGAAAATAAGTAATAAAAGAATAAAAACCATATTAGGGACATATTAAAAATCCTAAAATCACCATATTAATCCCTAAACATCTCTAACCATGCTAAAATAGAAGATCAACTAAGCCAACTTCAAGCACACTAGGATAAACACATTGGACACTTTGTCATTGTCACTTAGGCTATCAAGTCACTTCATCCACTAACTAGGAAACCTATATGAAATGACCATGACATCATTAAAAACTATCCAACAACATTCTCTCTTTACATATCATTTTTTAATTCATTATAGTTCTATTTTTTATAGTTTTCAATCTTTAAAACTGCCCTTATATAACAAACTAGGTCAATCTGATCAACCTAGTTTTGTATTCTATCTTCTATTTTAAAGACTAGGTTAAAAATATCAAAAAATTTCATAAAAAAACCTTGATTTAGTAGTACAATAGTGATATTTTTGACTCTATTCTATAATCTCTGCATACACTATCATTTAAACTGACATTGTACTATATTTTGAAGTTTGAATTAATATGTTAGTAATTACTTCAAACTTTCACTTTTAGTTTCTTTCATGTTTAGAATAGATCACTTAGTATAATTATGTGTTTATTCAATATACTATTTAGTTTCACTACTTTTCTATTTTTTACACACACCACCAAACCACATAATCTTAAAATGCATTTAAACATTTGTCTACCCAAGGCTTACATACTTAGATTTCATCATCAAGGGGGAAGCTGACTTGGTTTTATATCCAAGTATAAACACATGGTTAATGGTATATATTAGAAAATAACTTGACACCCTTATCACTAAAGTGTGTGAAGTGAGGGGGTAGGCCCCAATACTAAGCTAGTAACATTGCCAACATAGATCCCTTTCAACCTAAACATCTTAAAAACATCCATATATTGTTTTTTAGTTCCTTACTTTTATCCAACTTCCTATCACACTTAAAATCATAATTTAATAATATAATAACATTTAGGATGACCACTTAATTATAGTTTACTTTCCAATTTGATTGCTTGCTCTTTACTCAATTACATGTCGTATTGAAAAAAATTGCATTAGCCAGTGTTGGTGTAAAGTTTTGTGTTGTGTGCCTATTGTCACAAAAGCTTGTACTCTAAAGGAGGGTGTTCAAGCGTATTAAAAATTTGGGAAACATGGTAAAAATTCTAGGTATGTGGTTGTACCTATATTGAAAAAGAGCCTCTAGATTTAAGGGCTTGCTCCCTGAATGTATCTTGAAATGCTCTTATTGAGAAAAGATTGATTAAAAGAACTTACATGCAACTATCCACTCTATACCTAAGAAATCAACCTTAAAACACTCTAGATGACCTGCAAGAGAGTTTATTAGCACTTAGGTTGAACTTGGACCTATAAAGGAAAGATGAAAACCACTTATATATATCAGACAAATGTAAAACACTAATCACAAATTAGTAAAAAATCATGAAATGCTATTTTCATTACTCCAAGAGGTGAAAAATAAAATTTATGGTAGGGTTTAGTCATACCAACCTGAGGGATGCTTAACAATAGCTCAAAGGCTATATTGATATAAGAAAAGAAGCAAGAGAAAGGGAGATTTATCACTGAAAAAAGGAATCAATCCATTCAAAAATTTGAACCATATTTATAACCACTTATATAAATTATGCTCATTCAATATTCTTGATTGATCTAGGTCACTTTAGCCCATTGAATAGTTACATTATTCCCTTGTTGATGCTCCCTGATGGTTGCAATAGTGGGATCAAGTTGTTATGATCTAGTTTTTAGGATCAATGTAGTTATGACCATTTGATCAATTTATTAGAGCTTTATCTTGGTGATAATTGCTCTTCACTAGTTCACCATGGCATGCAAAAGTAGAGGGAAGGGTCCTTTTCATGCAACTAGTTTTATAGATGAAACCATTGAAGTCTACATGTCTTCCTTGGTGGTGTCCTTCAAAACATTATCTCTGGTCTAAATTGGACCATGTTCAAACATGGATCCATGATTTTTATTTACCTTGCTTGATCAAAAATTAATTTTTTAACCTTTGTCTAAGTCAACAAGGCTCACCTTAATTTGATTGGCCATCAAAAAATGACATAGATCATTGATCTTTTGACTCATCTCACTCTGGTGATCCACCTGATGCAAATGAATGTAATCTATAGATCCTCTACCAGGTAGAATGTGCTCATGCCTCTTGTCAATCATGCATTGATCTTAGGATCCTATTATCATCCTAATAATTTATGTACTTATGCCATGTGGTGGCCTCTCAAGCTCCTTGAACTTTTGACTCATCTCACATTATTGGATCAAGATGTATGAGTGAAAACTAGCCATAGATCTCATTGGGCCCACTTTCTTACAATTTAAGCTCATGCCATTAGATTTCTACTTGATTGATTCACACCATCAGATCTTGTCCAAAATGTATCTCTTTAAAGGGCTTAAACTTAGGGACCTTTTGACTTATTTAAATCCAATGTGAATTGTTAGATATCATGTGTGAGTATGTTATCTCATGTAGACCGTTAGATTTTGATAAAATTTAAACCTTTTAAGGACCCTTTAAACCCAAATGGTTACTTTACAAAGCTCAAAATTGATGTTAATGTGAACATATTACATTATTTGATCAACTTTTAAAGCTTAGGTCTAGAAGAGAATAGGTCATGGAGGTACCAAATTTATCAGAGATCTTCTTGATGATAAAAGGATTGTGCCCACTTGATCCACTGGGTCTAAGATCTTTCTAAGTGTGTTTTAAAAAAATTTCAATTGAGCTAACCTATGTGTTTTATATGATTTATGTGTTCCTATAACTAATCATTTAAACCTAAAAGGTTACTTTATAAGGCTTGAATTTGACACTTGCACAAACGTCTTGCTCTACATGACCATCTTTGAAACTCCATAACTTGAGATAGAAAGCTCATGCATGCATGAAACTTGTAGATCATGTTCTTGGAATGAATAAATCTATAGCACTGCATCCTTTTGGATCATGAGGATATTTTAGGTGGATTTATAAAATACACAAATGATCTAGTTAGTTCATTCCCATGTGACATGTAGGATGGCTAGCCCCTTAGACTTAGCAAACTAAACTTTGAATGTTTAGATCTTACAATAGAAGACTCATCAAGATATGCAACTTATAGATAATTATATTGACACTAAGAACATTTATCTCACATGGTATGATGGTCATGTGAGGCTTCTTGAGATCATTTATAAAATTCACAAACACACTATCCAATCTAGTTCTTCATGATGTCCTATTGATGGTCTGGTCCCTTTACTTACCTAAGTCATTTTGATTCAATCTTCCAAGGTCCTGATGAGTTTTTGAGATTATACCAATATAATCCATGTCCCTATGAGCTTATGAACAATATGAGATCCTTCTTGGATCAATTTTGAAGGCTCAAAAAAATAATTTCTCTAGCATAATTAAATTCTATTGGAGTTTTTCATCAAGCATATTGTTGCAGATGTTTTATCTTAGATACTTTATCTTTGGGATAATTTTAAAGACATTTCCTTTGAGATTTTACAAAGACATTTCCTTTAGGATATTTGCAAATACATTTCATTTGGGATTTTTTCATGACACTTTCTATAGATAAAATGTCCAAATGAATTAGGTCTTCAAGAAAATTATCCCAAATAATTTTCCAGACATAAATGCACTTATCTCCTTTTTTCATAGATAAAATATCTAAAAGAATTTACTCTTCAAGATTTTTTCTCAGCCACTTTCCCCAAAAAAATTAATTCTATAGATTTTTTTTGGATAAAATGTCTAAAAGAAAACAAACTTAGCTTTTACCTACAGGATACTTTTCCCAAAAGAATTCCAACCCTTAGCCAAATAAAGTGCAACAATTTATCTGAGAGAATTATGATTGTATATTTGTTGTGGGATTTGTGTTGAATGATTTATCTAAAATAACTCTAACACTTAGCCAAAAGTTGAAATATTTCCTGTGTAAACTTAGGCTTTTATCGACTTGTTCTTGTAACTACGTAACACCATAAAAACCTACCACTTGCATATATGACTCTAAAATGACCCCTAAGACACCAACTGATAAAAAGAACAAGCTAGAATATGACCAAATCTATAATGACATATGAAATGACATAAAATGAGATACAACATACACTATGACATTATGAAAAACCCCTATACAAGATTCTAATTATAGGGGGTTGACCCATTTTAGCCTATGGTAAAATTGGTCAACATTATTTTTGATTTCCCAAGGGTGGTATACTTGTTATTCCATGACCAGTTGCCTAATCCTATCCATTAGATATGGAGTCACAAGTATGTAGGATTTAAATATAAACTAACTCTTGACAACACATAACAATGATATAAAAAATAATAATAAGACATAAAATAGGAACACACATTTGCTTCAAGAGAAATAATTAGAACACAACACAATAAGAAAGGAAACACACACCTAATCTAATATTTACAAAATTGAACTTCATTTATCAATAGTAGGGTTTCAAATGTATCCGATTCACAAGGATAGGTATCTCTTCTCCATTGATTCTTGCTAACTGAAAAGAGTTGCTTTGCTTGCACTTGATCATGACATATGGTCCACTCCGTAAGGTATCAAATTTTGTATCTTTCCCTAGTTTTGCTCTATCTTCATCCTATTTCAATACTATGTCACCTTATTAAAATTATCTTAGATTTTATTTCTTATCAAAAGACCTCTTCATTAGTACTTGATGATTCTCCATATCTTGATGAGCTTTATCTCTAGTCTCTTATAAATCCATTAATTCTATCAATCTCACCTCTATTGGGGTATTCTCAAGAAACTTTATTTGATGTGCTAACTCTAAGGCAGAAAGATCTTGAGAGATGGAAAACCTAGATTCCCTTCCATAGATAAGCACAAAATGAGAATTCCCTATTGACCTCTTGGGAGTTATTCTATCAGACCACAAGGATATCTTCAATTTTGTGTGCCAAGCTCTTTGGTTATGCTCTAAGGTTCTCTTGATGATTTTGATTAGATTCTTGTTAGTAGATTCAACCAACCCATTAACTTTAGGGTAATAGTTAGATGAAGTGACCAAGAATATGTGATTACTATTTACCTAATCAGCTCTCTTATGACCTAAAAAATCAAGATCATTATCTAAAATAATATTAGGAGTGTCAAACCTTATTGTGATGCTCTCATAGAACTTCAAGAGAGAATTCTCAGTAGCTTCTTCAAATGATACTACCTCAACACATATTTTAAAATAATTAGTTACTGTGAGTATCCATTTATGACTAGCACTTGATGGGGGATTTATCATGCCAATGAAATTAAGACCCCATTATATGAAAGGATGATCAACTTGGATAGGCTTCAAAAGAAGAGCTAAAAACTTATATTTTCCTAAAAAGAAAGCACATTATACACACCTTCTCACCAAAGCATGGTAGTATTTTAAAATTTTAGGCTAATAATAGCCTACCCTCATGATCTTGGTATTTGTGGTTCTTGGAGAGAAATGACCTCCTATTGTCCCATCATGGAACTTCTCAAGAAACACTCTAAACTAATCATTATCAATGCATATCAATAACACACCATTGATGTACCTCCTAAAAAACACCATCCAAAAGATAAAAAAGAACATATTTCAATATAAAATATCTCTTTTATGATCTACTCATATTAGTATGATACTCACCATTTTAAAGAAATATGACCACATCTCGTGTCTAGATTTGTGAAGGCAATGAACCAGCTGATTGGGAATAATCATGATTGACTATATCCTCTTCCTTTGACTCATAAATATTTTAAGATAGATGTTCACAATGGCCTTTAACCCTAATAAATTTTTTCACTTTGATATCAACATCATATTCCATTACCTTAATGATCTACCTTACCCTCTTTTCACTAAGATCTTTGCTCAAAAGAAACTCTTTGGTATTAGGATGAAAGAACATAACATTAATATTATTATTTGAAACCATATGTCTAAACTTATTTAGTCCCCTTACAATAGTGAGGACTTGTTTATCTACAAAGGTGTACTTGACTTCATAGTCTTCTAAACCTTGACTAAAGAATGCAATTGGCTACCCCACATACTCATCATTGTTTTGCATTAACATAGATGATATAATATAAAGGTTGGAAAATGAATACAACATGAAGTCTTTAGTAAAATAAAGATTCAAAAGATTAGAATCTTATATAATTTTTTTATTTATGGCTTCAAAAATTTCTTACCCTCTTTGGTCCAAGAAAATACTTGGCTCTTCTTGAGCATAGATGTGATAGGTTTCACCAAAGCTGCAAAACTAGGTATGAACCTCCTTTAAAAAATTATCTTGATTAATAAAATTTCAAGACATTTCTTATGCAAGGGTAATGATAAGTCTATAATATCCTCTATTCCTTTAGGATCAATAGTCAAACCATCCTTGGAAATAATATGTCCCAAGAGCTTACCTTCATGAACAATAAAGATGCACTTCTTTGGATTAAGAGATAATCCATATTGCCTACATATTAAAAAATTATCTCAAGTTTTGCATGTGTTCATTAGAATATTTACAAAAAACTGTTATATCATATAGATAAACCAATAACATCTCATTAATAAATCCTTTGAAGGTAATGTTTATTGCTCTTTTAAATGTGGTACTGATATTGGATAAACCAAGGGGTGTATTCTTACAAGAAAAATTATACCATTTAATATTGAATGTTTTCTTAAATATATCATCCTCACTAATTGAAATTTAATTATAGCCTAAATATCCATTTAGAAGACAAAAAAATTGAGAAACTGAAACCATTTACAAAATCTGCTCCATTGAGGGTAGGGGATAATGATCTTTAAGTGACACTCTATTAAGATCTCTAAAGTCCACACAAAGTCTTATCTCCATATTATTATTTATAATGGAAAAAATTTTAGTTACCCATGTTTAATTATTAATGGGAAATATTATCTTAGATTCAAGGAGTTTGGTAAGCTCTAACCTCATGAGTTTCTCAACCTTGGGGTTGATGGTTCTTTGCTTCTATCTAACCAGTTTAATTATAGGTTCTAACTCAATGGTATGGTGTGTTAGGATAGGATAAAATAATTTAATGTCCTTATATTAAAAATAAAATATATCATGAAACTATCTACACATATCAATGAATGCTTGCTTCTCTAATGTAGAACACATTTTGCCTAGTTTGAGAAATTTATCCTTCAATATCAAGACTCTTTCATAATTATCCTCTTTTGTAGACATAGTCAATTTATCCATATTATTTTGATAATTCTCATTGAAGATACTTTATAATCTCACCAAAACCTTAAGTATCTTATTGGTTCTTAGTTGCACAATCTGATCACCGAATTATTTATGGAGCCTCCTTTGATTCCTTAAAGAAAACTTAACCTCATTTTCTAAGAAGCATGAATTTTTTTGTCACTATCAAAAAGTTGCCAAGATAATTAATTATTATTTACAAAAGGTCTTATAATGACCTTAATATGAGACTATTTTCCATCCTCTTTTATGGTAGTTGGAGTATTAAATTGAGATCCTATGGAAGTTAGTCTATCAACATGATTATTTTTCTCCCTTGGGATTGATTGAATATTGAATGCATTGAAGTCTTAAATAAAATCCAATACCCTATGATTATATGACTTAAGCAAAGGTTTATTGGCTAAAACCACATTCCTCACCGAATGCACAACTAATTCACTATCTCTATATACATGCAAGTTCTTGATTCCTTTTCTCCTTGCCCATTTAAGGCCATGAATTAAACCTTCATACTTAACCACATTACAAGTAAAACTAAAATAAAACCTGTATGAAGCATAATACTAATTTATATATGGGAATACCAACATAACACCAACCATTTCACCAAATTTAATTCTTGAACCACAAAAAAACATCTTCCATAGCTCATCATCTTCAACCTCTTCCCTGGAAATTAGAGGTGTTGGTACTACTTCATATATACAATACAATCCTAAATTAGTTTCATCCAAAAAATCATAGGGATAATGTTCATAAGTTTTAGTTCCATATTCATCAATAAAAAAACATGAAATACCCTCAAGCTTGGAATAAGTGCCATCATATACAATAGATTCCTTTTCTTCATAGGCTACATAATTCAAATTCAAACTTATCTCAATGTAAGTTTCAATATGAAACCGTGTAAAGGGTTGTGTCCTAATTCTCACCTTGGAACCATACCTCATTTTAAAGGCCAAGAAATACTAGTTAGATGAGAGGTAGCCACCTATATTCGTTATGAAATCCCTTGATAGGCAAAGTGGGCTGGGAGATCAACCACATCTATCTTGTAGGATAGGAAAACTAGGGGAATTATGCAAGAAAACCTTCAAGCCTTTTATCATTCCTAATATATTGGTAGGTGTACCATATAATTAAAGGAAACTTATGCTATGTGGCTCATATTTTAGGCCCAACTTGTCAGCTACAACTTTGGGCATGATAGAATTAGAAGTTCCACTATCCACTATGCAATTGTATACCAACTTATCACCTATAATGAGTGTGATGTAAAATGGTGGATGTTTCTTAGCCCAAGTGTATGGTTAAATAATGGTACTAGGAGAATTTTCAAGAGAAATATGGCCATTACTTTGATTGGAGGGTGAGACACTAGCAGGGATAACATATAACTACTTTTGTAAGAGTTCTTTTTGACAAGGCATATGAAGAATATCCTAATGAGAAATGGATGTTTTAGTGTTCTTAAAATAATATAAACTATTTAAAGAAGTCATACCTACTTTATCTTGGGATCTTGTAGGTAGAGAATTACTTGAAACTTGAGGAATAGGAGTAGGCCTTACCATATTTTGACTTGATATAGATGTAGAAGTTTGTAGAACTCTCACACTTGTAGTTACATATTATTTCCTTGTAGGAGGATTAGATGAGCCTATGGGAATGCTACTACCACCTCATAGATCCTTTATCTTGGCCCTTGTATTTTCTATGATAAAGTCTCCTTGATTTAACATAAAAGTGTCTTCAACCCTAAAATTGGTGAAGATCTCTCCTTGAGGTCCTCAATCCTCATTAACTTGCATCATCACCTCATCCTAATTTGATAAGATGAGAATAACTACTCCTTCAACCACCTGAGCTTATTATCCATTCTCATTGACATAAATGAATTAGTCTTGATTCCAATATTCTCCCTACACCAAATTGCTATGAAGTGGTACCATCTCCCTTGCATTAGTGATAGAGTTAGGATTATACACATTGGTAGGCCTATTAGGAATAGGCTACGATTGGGCTCTTATTCTTCAATATTGATGAACATACTATTTTTGATAGGGGTAATGATTTTGATAGGCACCTTGTTGCATATTATATTTCCTAGTTTTAGTTGCTAAGGCTATGAACTTGGTTTTCTAATCGACATTGTTTTCTTCCTACCTAAGAGAAACCTTAGTTTTGGTATTGGCATTAGAAACTTGGGATACATCTAGAGTGTTAGTATATGTATGAGACAAAGGAGGCATAGACACCTTAAGAGGTAATCTTCCATCTTAGATAAGACTATTCTCATATTTGATAGCAAGATCATATGCTTTAAGAAGAGTGTAATCTCCCATAGATTGAAGCATAACATCAATTTAACTCCTAATGGATTTCAAGTAGGCAAGGACCACAAAGCCAAAATGTGGTCTCATAAGAGAAGGAAATTTATGCCAAGTCTTTTGAAACCTTTCATTGAAGTCATGCATTATTTTTTTAGGTCCCTTTTTATCATATTGAGATGATTAATGAGAGAGACATGGTACCTTTCATTTCCAAATATAGAAGTCAAAAACACTTTGAATCATCTCATGTTGTGATACATCCACCTTCCAGAGTTGTATACCAATAATGAGCCTTACCTTTAAGGGACATGGTAAGGAGTATAATGGAAATGTTCTCTCAAACAATATTATGGAGAATAAAAAAGTTAGGAACATCTCTAATATGCTCACAAGGTGTGACATGACTCTCACCATTGAATGTGGACACACCTTTCATGGCATTAGGAGGAATGGTACCATATGCATGAAGTTGAATTGGATTATCAGTATTGAAGGTAGGAAAATCATGAGGCCTAACCATATCTTCTTCTTCAATATCTTATATTTCTTTAGCCTTTTCAACCTCTTCCTCTCTAGAAAAATCTACTCATTCTTTAAAGGGTATATTAGGTTGTGGATACTAAACTTCAAGAGGGATTTTGAGTTGAATGGGTGAGTTAATGGGATTGAATTTTCTAGAAGAGGATAACCTAGTGAGAACCATGAATTATGAGGGAAATTTTATAATATAACAATGACCTTGAACTAGATTTACCATGAAGGAGTTGCCAAATGCTGAGTAACAGACCAATTTGTAGCTAATATTGTCAAGACTAGCATTCACCTTGACAAGTTATTTTGAAGATAATGGGTCCCATCAGGTGTGCCATAATTGTTATCACCAAATATTTCACCCTAGAAGAGGGTGTTTAATCCTCTTCCAAATTTGGGAAACATGGGAACATTTTTAGGTATGTGGGTATACCTATATTCAAAATGAGCCTCTAGATTTAAGGTCTAGCTCCATGAATATATCTTAAAATTTTCTTATCTATACTAAATAATTATTTATGGGGAAAAGATTTAGATAATGCATAAATTGAAACTAATCTAAAAGAGGTGATACACCAAATATTTAAAGACCTGCTCTTAGTATTGACTCATTAACACACTAATAGACCATGAATAAAACTAATGCAATGTCTACATTGATTTCCAAGTAATAGTGTTTCACCTAGAGGTCAATTTGATGGACTTAAGATGGAGGGAGATGAGATAAAGGCTTGATTGAAGTCACTTATAGTCAACTATCCACTCTACACCTAAGACATCAACCTTAAAACACTCTAGATGACTTGTAAAAGAGTTTATTAGTACTTGGGTTAAACCTGGACCTACAAAGGGAGGATGACAATGAATTTTACATATTATAAAAATTTAAAACACTAAGCATATATTAGTAAACAAATCCAAAATTCTCTATTAATTACTTCAAGAGGTGTAAAATACAATTTTTGGTAGAATTTAGTCGTACCAACTTGATGGATGCTTAATAATAGCTCAAAGGCGATATTTATAGAAGAAAAGAAGCAAGAGAAATGGATATTTACCATTAAAAAAGGGAATCAATCCGTTAAAACATTTGAATCCTAGTTGTAATTTCTTCTAAAAATTATGCTCATTTAAGCTTCCTAATTGATCTAGGTCACTTTAGTCCATTACATAGCTACATTATTCCCTCATTGATGCTCCCTAATGTTTGCAACAATGGGATCAAGTTATTTTAAGCTATTTTTTAACATCAATATAATTATGACCATTAAATCAATCTATTATAGCTTTGTCTTGGTCATAACTACTCTTCACTAGTTCATTATGGTGTGAAAAAGTAAAGAGAAGGGTCTCTTTCCACGTATTTGATCTTAGAGATGAAACCATTGAATTATACATGTCTATGTTGGTGGCATCCTTCGCAACATTAGCTCTAGTTTAAACTAGACCATGTTTGAACTTGCCTCCATGCCTTTTATTTACCTTTCCTAGTCAAAAATTACTTTGTCAACATTCATCTAAGTCACCTAGGCTCACCTTCATTTGATTGGTCATAAAAAATTGACACAGATCATTTATCTTTTGACTCATCTCACTCTATTGATCTTCTTGATGCAAACATACATAATCTATAGATCCTATGCCAGCTAGACGTGCTCATGCCACTTTCTAATCACACATTAATCTCAAGATCTTATTTTTAATCTACTATTTTACATGCTTATGCCATGTGGTATCCTTTTGAGTTCTTTAAACTTTTGACTCATCTTACACTATTAGATAAAGATGTACGAGTGAATTCTAGTCGTAGATCTCATTAGGTCCACTTTCCTACGAGTTGAGATTACACCATTGGATTTCTTCTTGATTGATCCACACCATTAGATCTTGTCCAATTTGTATCTCTTTAAAAGGCTTGAACCTAGGGACATTTTGACTTGTTTGACTCTAGTATGAACCATTAGATCTCATGTGTTAGTATGAAAGCTCATGAATATCACTAGATCTTGATCAAATTTAAAATTTTAAGGACAATTTGAACCCAAACAATTAATTAATAGAGCTCAAACTTGATGTTAGTGTGAGTGTCTTACATTATTTGACTAACTTTGAAATTCTGGGTCTGGAAGTGAATAGGTCATTGAGGCACCAAATTTTCAAGAAATGTTTATGATGCTAAAAGGATTATGCCCACTTGATTTACTGGCTCTAAGAGCTTTCTAAGTATGTTTACAAAAATGTTAAAGTGATCTAACAAGCATGTTTTACATGACAAATGGTTAATTTATGTGGCTTGAATTTGACACTTTTACAAATGTCTTGCTCTACATGACCAACTTTGAAAATCCATAACATGATCTATAAATCTCATGTGGGCATGAAACTTTTAGAGCATGTTCCTGGCATGAATAAATATATAGTGTTGCATCATTTTGGCTTGTGAGTATTTCTAAGGTGCATTTATAAAATTCAAAAATGAGCTAGTTGGTTTGTTCCCATATGATGTGTAGGATGGCCTGGCCCCTTAGACTTGACAAGCTAAACTTTCAAGGCTTAGATCTCAAGATAAAAGACTCATCAAGATATGAAAATTATAGAGAATGATATTATTAGTAAGGACATTGATTGCACATGGTTTGATGGTCACATTAGGCTTCCTGAGCTCATTTATAAAATGCATAAACACATGGTTTAGTCTAGTTCTTCATGACATCTTGATGATAGTTTGGTCCCTTTACTTGCCCATGTTATTATGATTAAATATTCCATGGTCTTGATGAGTTTTTAAGATTTTGCCAATCTAGTCCATATCCTTGTGAGCTTATGAACACTATGAGATCCTACTTGGATTAATTTTGAAGGATTGGACAAATGATTTATCTGATAGAATTTAGTTTTATTAGAGTTTTGCATCAACATATTATTGTAGACATTTTATCTTGGACACTTTATCTTTGGGATTTTTGTAAAGACATTTCCTTTAGGATTTTGCAAAGACATTTCCTTCAGGATTTTACTTAGGAAACTTGTTGTGGACAAAGTGTCTAAAAGAGTTAAGTCTTTAGGAAAATTGTCTTTGATAATTTTCTTGACATAGATGTACTTAGCTCCTTTTTATATGGAAAAAATGTTTGAAAGAATTTAATATTTAAGATTTTTTCTCAAACACTTTTCTTGAAATAATTAAGTCTACGTATTTTTTGTTTTAGATAAAATTTATAAAATAAAACAAACTTAGCTTTTGCCTTTAGGACAATTTTCTTAAAAAAATTTCAACACTTAGCCAAATAAAGTGGAATAATTTCTTTGAGAGAATTATGCCTTATATTTTTGTTACAAGATTTATGTGAAACAATTTCTCTAAAATAAATCTAATACATAGCCAAAATTTGAAATATTTCCTAAGTGTAAACTTAGGCTTTTATGGACTTGTTCTTACAACTTCTCAACACCATGAAAAGTTGTCACTTGTATATATGACTCTAAAATGACCCCTAAGACACCAAATGACATAAGGACCAAGCTAGACTATGAGAAAAGCTAGAATGGCATATGAAATGACATCAAATGAGATATAATATACACTATGACATTATGAAAATTCCTATACAATAGTCTAACAATATGGAGTTGACCCATTTTGGCCAGTGGTAAAAATGGTCAATAGTGCCTCAATTGGATCATCATCATTGACCTAACTGATTTTGTAATTCTTTCCTTTCTTTATTTAAAAGTACATTGAAATATTTTTCCCTTTTTTTAGTACACATTCATTATATTTAACACAATCTCCTACAAGTTGTCTATTCCCATGCCTATAGTACTAAGTTGACCCTTTTGACTCTATATCCTTATCTACCTATTTTCTATCCTAGGTTATATTACTAGGCTGACCCTATCGACTCTATATCCCTATTTTCTCAATTTTTATATCCTATTTTTAGTTCTAGGTTAACCTAGTCAACTCTATATTCTTATCAGGATCTATTTTCCCTAGTTTTTAGTACTAGATTGACCTAATCATCTTTGTACTCTTACTTATTTCCCTATTTATCTAACTTAGTTCTCTATTTATCTTCCTTAATATTTTATTCATTTCTCTCAAGTTATTATGAAGTCCCTTATTAGAATATTTTTGAACAACTTGAATCCATTTAGATACTATATGGGAGGTTCATTTATCCATATCTTTTCCTACCAAGAGGACCATCACTCTTGGATTACTTATTCCCCTCCTTCATCTATAGCTTGTAACATGGTGCAAATCATACCTCAAGATGAAGTAGGTGGATCTAATCCTTTCTATATCTATCAAGACAATTCCCATATTCAAACTCTTTAAACTAATGTGGGAGCAATTAACACAAGTCTAATTAATAATCCCACTAATAATCCATCTTCTAATAACCCTCCCCCTAATACCAATTTGGGGAGTTCTACAAAAACCAACCCACCTATTGATATGACTCAACATCTTGCACAATTAATACAACAAATGAACATAATGTAAACCTGTAACACCTCTCAAATGATGCAAATACAACATAATTTAATCAATATGGATAATCAACCTTAGGTTATCCATCCTCAATCCAATCCCAATTATATTCCTCCACCTCTTAGAGATGCTTTAGGCAATGTTATTCCTCAACCCATAATGAATATGAAAATGCTTGAAACTATTCAAAATGAGATTTTATATCCCTTAATTGTGTCCATTGATATTGGTAACATATCTCCAACTATCAAGTATGAGACCCTACTTCATTTCTCAAATCTTTTGGCAATCTTTACAAAGAGTGGATCCAAACTAATGCTTTCACCATAACTAAACTCTTAGTCAAAACCTTTACTAGGGATTTATTGGAATGGTACAACCAAATTATGTAACATTCTATTTTAAAACTTGAGGATTTAGTCAATCCTTTAGTTAAAGATTTTCAACATAATGATCTTACTAAAAATTATCTTAGCCACTTCATCAATGCTAGGCAATCTCTCATCAAATCAGCTCATGATTTCATCAAATGATGGAAATATCTGGCCCATAAATTTGATCATAACATGACTAATGATAATTTTTTTAACCCTTCATCACTTAATTAACTCCTCTTCAATATAAGGTTTGAATGTTTTCTCCCCAAATACTCAATGAATTTCTTTACCAAGATAAATGTTAAGACTTTCTCATGAAGCAATTTGAACCTAATCCTAAACTTATTAAAGGATATTTTCAAACATATACTAAAGTTATCATTGGAAATAATCCTCAAACCAAATCTAAAGTTTTCACAGCCAACATTCCTTCTCTTTGTCACACACCACTCACTATGCAACAAATGAAACAATTTTTTATCACCCTCTAAACCTTTTAATTATCCTAACAATCCTTCTAAGAGGTATGACCCCAATAAATTTTGTTGGTTCCATGCTAACATTGGTAATTCCCATAAATATTTTAGAGGAAACACTAATTTTTTTCTCCTATATGCCTGGTGATTATTTTAATCATGAAGCCATGATCAATCTTTGTCTTCAAGAGTACACCACTACTTCTAAAAAATGACAAGTTTCTAAAGCTTCTACCTATAATAACCAAAAATATTTTTCCACCACGAATAATAAAAAAATACCAAGGATGTTTGTGCTATTACTGTTGAATATGATCAATATTACAATAATTCTCAATATGTTAACAATACTAAGGTCAATTATCATTACAAGTTGGATCACAAAGATCCTATCACCAAACCTAAGAAACCATATTTGGAAAAATAACTTCTTAAAGATACTATAACCACTAATCTAGATTCAAAATCCATTGAGGAACCATCTCCTCCTTTTCAACCCATAACAATGTCCATTCCTTTAAATCTACCTTACCTCATAAACATTGTGTTGGTTCTTCTTATAAATCTCATTAAAACTTTATTGAAGAACTTAACTCTATGCCTTGAAAGTCTCCACTTGTGGATTTGGTTCATACTTCCCCTTATCATCACAAGTTCCTTGTGCAAAAATTATAATAAATTGAAGATCCATATCTTATAGATGAATAACCACCTTATATTAAACCTCAGCCTACTAGCATACATATCATTGAAACCATTTGTCCTTCTTCCAAGACTTCTATTGAGTTTTTTGAAGAGGGCATGATTAATGATAAAATAATATTTTATGTCGATGATCCACCAGTATTAATTAAAATATTCATTAATACTACCCTTATTCATAAATTTCTAGTTGATGAAGGATATGGTATTATTGTGAAATCTTTTTAGATTATCTAACAAATTGGTTATAATAAGGATCATCTCAAGAAAACCCACCTTACTTTTTATGGTTTTGATAAGATGAATAAAAAACCACTTAGTTATATTTATATTCCCCTAACAATCAGACCTAAGACTATTTGAACTAAGCTTATGGTCCTATTGTCACCAAATCTTGCACCCTAAAAGAGGGTGTTCAAGCCTATTCTAGATTTGGGTAACATGTGAACACTTCTAGGTATGTGGGTATACCTATATATAAGTGAGCCTCTTGATTTAAGGGGTAGATCCTTAAATATATCTTGAAATGCTCACACACACTTGACCAGTTGCTTATGGTGAAAAGAGTTAGAAGTTACATGAAATGATCCTACTCCAAATGAGGTGATGCATCAAGATGTCTTACATATTACCTCACACTTGTCTGCACTAAGAAACAAGGTACATAAACTAACTTCCAAGCCCTATGGATTCTAACATGAGTATTTCAATATGGAGGTGAGATGCATGAGAGTTATCTAAGGTAAGTGAACCATAGGCTAGTTGTAGACACTAAGGCTCATTGTATACTTAAAAGATAGGCTCATACACTTGACAATAGTTCATATGACCTATTAGAATAAGAAATATTACATAAACATGAAAGGATAAGGGAAGAAAGGATAGAGAATTATCACTTTGCATCACCATACAACACTTGCACACTTAGACAATCATTCAAGAATTCAATATCAAATTTGCATTCATTTTCAAAGGGAAAATATGACATCATTCCAACAGGGATTTGCCATACATGGAGTGGAATTACTTACTAAGGCCAAAATGGTATCTACTTATAACATTAAATAGAGAAGTTGGAAAAAGAGAAGTCCAAAGGGGAATAAAATGAATTCAACCTCATTTGAACCATAGTTACAAATTTTTTATGCAATTATGCTCATTCAATATTCTTGATTGATCTAGGTCACTTTGGCCCATTACATAATCACATTATTCTCTCATTAATGCTCCCTAATGGTTGCAATGGTGGGATAAAGTTGTTTCAAGCTAAGCTTTGGCATCAATATAGTTACAAAAATTAGATCCATCTATTAGAATTATTTCTTGTTGTTAACTTCTCCAAATTGGTTTATCATAGCATGTAAAAGTGGAGAAAATAGTCCCTTTCATGCAGCTAGTTCTGGAAAAGAATTTGTCAAAATCTACATGTATTCCTTTATGGTATCCTTTAGAATGCTAGATCTTGTCCAAACTAGATCATGCTCAAAATTATCCTCATGTTCATAGGTCCACTATAAATAAAAACCCAATCTCATACTATTAGTTTTCCTATATTCATTATATCTATGTAAACCTATAGACTATACAGCCCCTTTATGTATCATATTAGGTCTAAAATAAACCCATTCTATCTTTGCTAGAATTGAGAATTCATATATGCATAGACCCTTCCTTAAATAAAATAAACACAATCATAAAACAACACTACAACCCTCAAATATTTGGACTAGAGGTCCACATTAAGCTTTGGTGGTTGTCTTTTATATCCTTTATACTTGACTGCATCACTATGTCTACTTTTTGGAATTTGATTGAGCTCTAATGGTGGAATGATGACCCTAAAAGACCTATTTTTTTGGTCAAAAACCATTCCTTTGGTTAGATCCCATCTATCAAAACCTAACTTAGAACAATTAAATTATGCCTAGTTATCTCTATTTTCATTCGACCCATAGATCTTCACTATCATATATTGAACATTTGACCCATCTCGTGCCATTGATCCTACTCAGTATGAATGAACATAAGTTTTTGATCTAACTTTGACTTGTCAATCTCTATCTGAGCTAGTGCCACTTAGAAGCCCCACATTTACACTCAAGATCTATTGTTAGTTTATTAGCTTCATGCACTTATGTTATATGGTGGCCTCTTGAGATCCTTTACCCTTTGATCCATCTCACATCATCAAATCAAGATGAAAGATGCAATGTGGACCATTAGATTTGATGGGACCCACTATTTGAAATCTAATAGATACTTTTTGAGCTCAAATTTGACATCTATGATCCCATCATTTGACATCTGTGTGACCATCAAATTTAAGATCAAAATGGTTTGTTTTGCTTGAGCTTTATTTTTATGTTTGTGTAAACATCTCCCATTTTTTGACCAATTTTGGAGGCTTGGATTTGGAATGACAAAGGTCATGGAGGCACCAAATTTTTAGGAGAAATTCTTGATACCAAAATGATTGTGGCCACTTGATCTGTTAGCTCTGGGAGCTTTGTAAGTGTGTTTATAAATTTCACAAACAATATATCCAGTCTAGTTCTTCATGATGTTCACATGACCATAATTGGTCAATTGAACCTAAATGGATATTTTTCAAGGCTTGAATTTGACACTTGTGTGAATTTTTGTCTCTATGTGACCAACTTTGAGGGCGTAGATCTTAAGCTAAAAAGCTTGTATGAGCATGAAGTTTATAGAGTAAGATCTTGGAATGAAGAAATTCATGGCACTATAAAATGCCAAATTGAATTGGTCTCATCTAGGTCTTCATGACATTTGGATGATGGTTTAACTTCATAAGGGTTAATCCTAAACTTTTGCTTCATCTTTGAAATCTTGAATGAACTTCCTAAGGCTTGTGCTAAATCTTTCTATGATTATGACTATTTGGACACCATGAAGACCTACCACTTGCATATATGACTCTAAAATGACCCCTAAGACACCAAATGACAAAAAGATTAAGATAGACTATGAACAAAGCTAGAATGACATATGAAATGACATCAAATGAACTACATCATACCCTATGACATTAAAAAAATATCCTATACAAGATTATAACTATAGATTGTTGATCCATTTTAACTTGTGGTAAAAATGTTCAACATCTTTGGTGATTTCCCAAGGATGGCATGCTTGCTATGTCATGACCAGTCACCTAATCCTATCCATTGGGCTATAAAGTCACATACACAGTAGGTTTGACATATAAATTGCCTTTGAAAACACACAAAACATAAGGAAATAAAAATAAGAAGCAACACACAAGACAAGAAACTTTAGTAAAAACACACTTGTACTTCATGAGCACTTATGGGACACACACACAAAACTAAAAAAACTGACTCAAGCACTAACTAACCTGATATGAACAATTCCTCCAAGATCAAAGGGAAAGTTTGAAATCAATCTTGTTTTATGACATAAAAGGTTGAATGAGACATGTATCCTTTTTATCCTTGACTTTTATGCCCCCATCTTCTTCATGGTGTTTTCTAACTTCATTGTCATGATGTCTAATGAGAACCAAGCAACTCCAAATAGACTAGCTATGGAAATGAACTCTTTTTGCATCCAATCAACCTCAAATTTATCATATAGTTCATTATATATAGCCTCTAATGGTGGTTGAACAATAATTTATTTTTTGGTTTCCATAGTATCCTCAATAAGATTGGGTTTTTCTTCAACTGCAAGTTCTTCAAGCTCATCAAGGAGCTCTAAATAGTCCACCCAATCTTATTCATTATCCTCCATGGAAAAACCTTTTTCCACCTTCTCAAGTACTTGACCCTCAACTTGGAAAATATTTTCAAGCTCTTGAAAGAGATTAATTTTTAGCTATAAATCATATTTTTCCTCCATGGAAATTTTTTTCTCCACCTTATCATGTACTTGGACCTTAATATACAAGTCTTAAAATATGATAGTCCTCTCAGCATTGTTTTTCTCCTTGATGGATTGTACTTGATGTTTGAAAGCATCAATCTCTTCTTCTTCATGATCCAATACCTTTGGATATGGATCAATATTAGGTGGGTATCTTAATGATCATTGAGATGTAGTAAATTCTACCTTTCCCTCACTTTTCATGTCTACAATCTCTTGGACACTAGCATCATCAGATTGCTCCAACTTGTCAAACTCTTTACATATGGCATTGGGATTTTTCCATAGTTACTCTTCATTCACAATATGAGATATTTATTCATGATTATTGAGATAATAATCAACATTATTATTAGAGGAATTATCTAAATAATATTTAGACTTCTTGGGAGGAGGAGTAACCTTACCAAGCTGATCAAATTCATGGCATATGAAATCAAAAATTTTCCACAAGTCATTTTCATCTGCCTCATGAGTGTCATCTTCAAGATACATTTCATATATCTTGGTCTCATGAGACTCTCTTAAAGTAAAACTTATTGAGGAGTGACTTGAACTTCTTCTTTGATAATACACTCCACTTCATGCTTGAGATGGTCATCCATAACTTCATGATTAGACATGGAGCCTTATTCAAATGCCTCTCTCTTTAAGTCTTGGCCACCTTCCTCATAGATAACTACAAAAGAGTATTAAATATGTTTATATTTATTAAAGAAGGTATGATTTCTCATTTTTTCACCAAGGGGATCCCCTATGGTGAGTTATTCCTGATAGTCACTCATGATATCCTCTTAGTCAGCCTTGGCTTGGATTTGATCCTCTTCACTTGATTATCTCAAGATGAGCTCATGTGAAGGATCTAGAATATGAGATGTAGTGGATGGTTTATGAATTGGAGATGGAGTGTGAGGGGTAGGAGAGGGGTTGAGAGTGGATTTTATAAAGAGGAATGTACTAATAAGCTCATTGGGAAGTGACTTCTTGGACTGATTAGAAGGATAAACATCTACATCAACATAAACCTCACCTAGCCAATAAATTTCTTGGAATAATTCAATAACATTATGTTCATTTTTTATCTCTTTATCCTCCCACATACTCAGTATATCTATTGAACATTGAAGGTACTTATTTTCTAGGTTAATTTGTTCCTTGATCTCTCATTGAGTTCCTTCTAGTTATTAAAATGTCTCCAACTTCTGCATATAATTTTGGGTAACACCTCTCAACCATTCAATGAGATGACCAGGGAGAATATTATACTCATCATCCCATGTTACCATTCCATATTCATTAACTAGTAACTATGGTATGGATGCCAATAAAGACTTGATATAGGATGGAAAAAGTAAAAGAGGAGGAGGGTAATGATGGGAATCAAGACCAGCTTCATTTTGTTGCATTTTAATTTGTAGGAAACTATATATTTCCTCATAATACCTTTGTGAAAAATCTATGTAAACATGTAATTCCTCATATAAAAACTCATATGAGTACTCCTAAGGTTCATAAGAATCATGGTATGGTTAATAAGGCTCATATTGGGATTGATAGGGAGGCATTTCTTGAAGGGATATTTAGGAGTATATTGTGGTTCATAACAAGGCTGATAAGGAGGTCCATGGTAGGTATATTCACCATAGCCATTCATGTCAACCTCATACATCAAAGTAAATGTAAAAAATTGATCAAAACTTCAACTAAAGATATCTATATTTATTAAAACTAGAAGTTATCATTTGGAGTCACCATTTGTACTAGGTTATTTGCTTCCAAAAGCTGATAGAGGAGAGACACACCAATAATATTTCCACTCTCTTAGACCTAGTCCCATTAGGCATAAAAAAATATTATCACCAAATATTTTACTCTAGAAGAGGGTGTCCAATCCTATTCCAAATTTGGGCAACATGGGAACACTTCTAGGTATGTGGGTGTACCTATAATGGAAGTGAGCCTTTATATTTAAGGGGTAGATCCATAAATGTATCTTGAAATGCTCAGACCTACTTGACTAGTCATTTATGGGAAAAATAGTTATAAGTTACTTAAAATGAACCTAATCTCAAGGAGGTGGTGCACTAAGATGTCTTTTATATGACCATCATACTTTCCTACACTAAGAAACAAGGCACATAAACTAACTTCTAAGTCCTATGGATTCTAACATGAGTATTTCAATATGGTGGTGAAAGGCATGAGAGATATCCAATGTAAGTGAACCATATACTAGCTGTAGAGATTAAGGCTCATTGTACACTTAAAAGATAGGCTCATACACTTAACAACACTTCATAGGACCTATTAGAATAAGAAATCTTGCATAAACATGAAAGGATAAGGCAAGAAAGGATAGAATATTATCACTTTGCATCACCATAAATCACTTTCACACTTAAACAATTATTTAAAAAATAAAGATTATATTTTCATTAATGTTTAAAGGTAAAATATGACATCATTCTAATAGGGCTTTTCCATACATGGAATGTAATTTATTACTAAGGCAAAAATGGTAGCTACTTACAACATTCAAAAGAGAAGTGGGAAAAGATAAGTCCAAAGGGGAATCAAATGAGTTCAACCTCATTTGAACAGTAGTTACAGTTGCTTTTTGAAATTATTCTCATTAAAGCTTCTTGTTTGATCTAGGTCACTTTGATCTATTTAACAATCACATTATTCCCTCATTGATGGTCTATAATGGTTGAAATGATAGGATCAAGTTGTTTTGAGCTAAGCTCTGGTATTAATGTAGTTACAACAATTAGATCCATCTATTAAAATTTTGTCTTGTTTTTAACTATCTTAACTAGTTTATCATGGTGTGAAAAAGTGGAGAGAAGAGTCCCTTTCATGCAGCTAGTTATGGTGAAGAATTTATTGGAGTCTATGTGTACACCTTCATGGTATCTTTTGAAATGCTAGCTCTTGTCCAAACTGGATCATGCTTGAACTTGTCCTCATGGTCATAGGTCCAATATAGACATAAAACCAATCTTAGACTATTGGTTTTCCTATAGTCATTATATTGATGTAGACATATAGACTATATAGTCCCTTTATGGATCCTATTAGGTCTAAAATACACCCATTCTGGCTTTGCCAAAATTTGTTAGGTTGTGGAGCTAAAAGCTTCACTGATGCAAACATGGAGGAGGTTGCTAAGTTGCAGAGCAACTGATGTTGGTCTGATCAACTGACGTCAGTCATATCTAGTGAGGATAACAACTGACATCGGTCAGGTATCGACTGACATCGGTCATCTCTAGTTAGATAGGGACCGATGTCGATCACCTGTGTGGTTCCATAACTGCTAGTTCATGAATAGTTTGTTAACAAACTAGTTGTTTGCATGTTAAAGGCTAATTTTAGTCTTGAGCTATGGATCTAATTATTGTAATTAGATGTCTAATTATTGTTTGCATGGGATCTATATAATAGACTCATGGGCTGTATTATAAAGTGTGCTAGTTTGAGAGAGCTTGGTTAGCTCCTTCAGTGTGAAGAGAGCAAGGGTAGCTCCTCCTAGTTCCATAGGGGTGCTGAGTGTGTATGATTAGGTAGATTTGTGAGATAACAAGATCTAGTAGAAGATCCACTGGGGTACTAGTTTGGAGAATCATAAGGACTTGGTGAGGCAAAGACAAGGGTTCTTCAGGGTGTAGAGAGATCTACATGTGTAAGTAAGATTAGTTTGATTTGCAAGTTGTTACAAGTTCATGGGAGATCTACTTGGAGTGTGTTGTGTACTCAATTGAGTATGTGTGTATACTTAGTGGTACTGGCAGTAGTGGTACTGGCAGTAGTGATACTGACTGGTTGAAACAATAACTTGGTTATTGAGTTGATTGTTTGCTTGTAATTGTGTAAGTGAGAGAGAACTCTTGAAGAGATTTACTATTTATGCCCTAGAGGTGTGGGAGCCCTAGAGGAGTGTAAGGAAGAAGACTGTGGCATCTTATTTGTTGTATTTCCTTCTGGAAGAGTATTAATATAATTGGGTATTATCTCTCATATTCTGTGTTGTTTCTGAATTCTAGTTACTTGTTACTTCTGGTTAAATTACGCATTTAGTTTCTTATACAAAGGTAATCAATTGTGCTTCCCAAGTCCTAACAAAGTGATATTAGAGCGAGGTTGTAGGGAGTAAGTTTGTATTTGATTACATGTCACTCTCAAGGGTTTTTGATTGAGTGGGAGTAAAGCAATGGCAGAAAAAAGTACACTAAGAATGGAAGAATTCAAAGGCATGAATGGTCAATTACGGTGTTATGGAAAGAAAGAATAGGAAAAGAAAGATTGTTGGTTGGTAGTAGATCAACATGAAGGAAATAAAGAAGTAGGTATTGTTGCATTGGTTAATCTTATATGTTCCTTGGATAAAGTAGAATCTTGGTTTATAGATTCTGTTGCCTCTTTCCATGCAGCCTCAAATAGAGTATTTTTCCATGTTAAGGTCCATGGAGACTTTGGAAAGATTTATTTAGGGGTTGGTGAGCCTTGTCAAAGTATTGGCAAAGGGGAAGTGTGGCTAAAATTGTAGACAGGCAACACATGGGTGTTGAAGGAAGTCATGCAGGTCCCAGTCCTAGAGATGCAGCTAATTTCTATAGGAAAGTTGGGTGATGAGAGATGCACAGTAACTCTCACAGTGGACTGATGGAATGTTTCCAAGGGTGCACTTGAATTAGCATGTGGTAAGAAAGTAGGTACTCTTTATCTATCTACTTATATTACTGATTCTTCTTCTATTATGAAGATGTGGCTTTGTAGGCTTGGTCACATGAGCAAGAAGGAGATGCATGTTCTTAAGCGGAAGACAGATGTCTTTGACAAACATAAGAACTAGAAAGACTTGGTGTTTATGGAGGAGATGATGGATAGAGATTAGCAGAAGGGACTGAATAACTATGAGCAGGATAGTTTGTATAGGGTTTTGATCCAAAGAGAGCTCACAGTTAAAAATTCATCACTCTCAAGAAAACATAGTTACCGGTGTCGATCAGGAAGAACCAATGTCAAATAGGTAGGCACCAATGTCATTCATGTGTAGACCAGAGAAGTTGGTGGTGTTGGGCAGGTAGATACCAACATCGGTCAAGGAACTGGGATTGGCAGTTGGGTCAGTCACATGGAATTGATGTCGGTAGGATGTAGACTGGGTGGTGACTGACATCAGTCACTGGAATGGATTTTGGGTGGACAACAAGCTATTAAGGAGTCTCAAATGCCCATATGGCAGACTGAAAGGGTAAGTAAGCCTCAAATTCATTATTCCCATTCTTTATATTTGTTGCTCACTACATAGTAGGTAGGATCCAAGAAACAGTGGGAGCATGGCATGAATTCTTTGGAGAAGAACCAAACAGGAGATTTGGTAGAGTTTCCAGCTGAGATGTAAGCACTAAAAGATGAATGGATTCCCAGGTCAAAGAAGAGAGAGAATGGACATGTGAGATGGAAGGCCAAGGTATATGGTCTTGAGCAAGCTGCAGGATAGTGGTATAGGTTTGACAGGTGGATGACAAAGCATGGCTTTAGTCAATGTCATTATAACCATTGTGGTTTCCTTTACCAAGTTAGATAATGGTCGCTACATTATCCTGTTACTTTATGTGGATGATGTGCTTGTTGCAGGTGCATACATATAAGGAGTTGCTGAACTAAAGGTAAAGTTAGTTTAGTGGTATGTCATGAAGAATTTGGGAGTAGAAAAATTCTTTGGCATGAGTAATCCTAGAGACAGGGAAGATCACAAGTTGATGTTGTCACAGGATGATTGTGTGAAGGTAGTGCAGGATGCAGAATGGCAAGTGCACCTATGGATGGACAGTTCACAGAACAAGGTCCCCAATCACATGATGAGGTTGAGTACATGTGTACTCCTTGATATTGCCCCAGTAGTGGGAGTTGTCAGCAAGTTTGTGGCCAATCTAAGAAAGAAGCACTGGAGAGTAGTTCAGTGGGTTCTTAGGTATCTGAGAGGGACCAACAGTAGGTTAACATGTTATGTAGGGTCAGAGACTTCTCTACATGGGTATGTAGATTTAGATATGGTAGGTTACTTGGATGACATGCGGAGCACCACAAGTTATGTGGTGGTTGGTCTTCAGGATTGATCTTGAAGAGGGATACAAGCTAGGAAATAAATTAGATGATGTACAGGTACAGGTATAGTGCAATTGTTTATCTCCACATGGAGGAGGTTATTGAGAGGTTGCTAAGTTGTAAAGCAATAGACATCAGTTTGATCAAATGACGTTGGTCATATACAGTGAAAGTAGAGCAACTGACATCGATCAGGTATCAACCGACGTCGATCATCTCCAGCCAGACAGGGACCGACGTCGGTCGCCTGTGCGGTTCTAGAACTGCTAGTTCACGAATAGTTTGTTAACAAACCAGTTGTTTGCATGTTAAAGGCTAATTTTAGTCTTGAGCTATGGATCTAATTATTGTAATTGGATGTCTAATTATTGTTTGCATGGGATCTATATAATAGACTCATGGGCTGTATTGTAAAGTGTGCTAGTTTGAGAGAGCTTGGTTAGCTCCTTCAGTGTGAAGAGAGCAAGGGTAGCTCCTCCTAGTTCCATAGGGGTGCCAAGTGTGTATGATGAGGTAGATCTGTGGCATAGCAAGATCTGGTAGAAGATCCATTGGGGTACTGGTTTGGAGAATCATAAGGACTTGGTGAGGTAAGGACAAGGGTTCTTTAGGGTGTAGAGAGATCTACATGTGAAAGTGAGATCGGTTTGATTTGCAGGTTGTTGCAAGTTCATGGGAGATCTACTTGGAGTGTGTTATGTACTTGGTTGAGTATGTGTGTATACTTGGTGGTACTAGCAGTAGTGATACTGACTGGTTGAAACAACAACTCGGTTATTGAATTGATTGTTTGCTTGTAATTGTGTAAGTGAGAGAGAACTCTTGAAGATATTTATTGTTTATGCCCTAGAGGTGTGGGAGCCCTAGAGGAGTGTAAGGAAGAAGACTGTGGCACCTTCTTTGTTGTATTTCCTTCTGGAAGAGTATTAATACAATTGGGTATTGTCTCTCATATTCTGTGTTGTTTCTAAATTCTAGTTACTTGTTACTTCTAGTTAAATTTTGCATTTAGTTTCTTATACAAAGGTAATCAATTATGCTTCCCAGGTCCTAACAAAATTTAAAATTCATATATGCATGGACCCTTCCTTAAAGAAAATGAACCCAGTCATAAAACAACACTACAACTGTCATATATTTGGACCATAGGTCCACATTAAGATTTTATGGTGTTCCTTTATGTTTTTTATACCTGACTACATCATATTGTCTAGTTCATGGCATTTGATCTAGCTCTAATGGTGGAATGATGACCTTGCAGGTGCTATTTGTTTTGGTTGAAACCGCTCCTTTGATTTGACCGTATTTATTGGAAACTAACTTAGACTAATCAAATTATGCCTAGCTATCTCTATTTTCATTGGTCTCATAGATCCTCACTATTATATTTTGACCCTTTAACCCATCTCACACCATTGATATTAATCAATATGAATAACCATGAGTCATTGATCTACCTTTCACTTGTCAATCTCTATCTGAGCTAGTGCCACTTTTTATCCCCATGTTTGAACTTAAGATCCATTATCAGTCTATCAACTTCATGCACTTACACCATGTGGTGGCCTCTCAAGCTTCTTAACCCTTTGATCCATCTCACATCATTGGATCAAGATGTATGATGCAACATAAACTGTTAGATCTGCTAGGACCCATTATTTGAAATCTAAAGGTTACTTTACAAGTTCTAATATGACATATCTGCTCTCATAATTTGATGTTTACATGACCATATTCAAGGTCTACATGATCATAAAATTTAAAATCAAAATGGTTTTTTTTTATCACATTTTATTTTGATGTTTGTGTGAATGTCTCCCATTTTTTGACCAGCTTTTGAGGCTTGGATTTGGAAGCACAAAGGTCATGGAGGAACCAAATTTATATGAGATATTATTGATATTAAAAGGATTTTTCCCACTTGATCTACTAGTTATAGGAGATTTCTAAGTGTGTTTATAAATTACACAAAAAATATATCTAGTTTGGTTCTTCATGGCATCCATGCACCCATCACTGATCATTTAAACCTAAATAGCTATTTACCAAGGCTTTAATTTGACACTTGATTTCATAGTTTTCTCTACATGACCAATTTTGAGGACATAGATCTTGAGCTAGAAAGCTTTCATGAGCATGAAATTTATAGAGAAATATCTTGGAATGAATAACTCCATGGTGTTTTAATCTTTTGGCTCATAAGGCTTTTTTAGCATATTTATAAAATACCCAATTGAACTAGTCTCATCTAGTTCTTCATGATGTTTAAATGATAGTCTAGCTTCACAAAGCTTGTTCCTAAACTTTTTCTTTATCTTTGAAAGCTTGAATTAACTTCCTAATGCCTATGCTAACTCTCTTTATGATTTTGACTATTTAGACAACATGAAACCTATTACTTACACATATGACTCTAAAATGACCCCTAAGAAACCAAATGATACAAGGACTAAGCTAGACTATGACCAAAGATAGAATGACATATGAAATGAAATATAACATGCCTTATGACATTACAAAAGCCCCTATATAAGAGTCTGACTATAGGGGGTTGACCCATTTTTACTTGAGGTAAAAATGGTCGATAGGTCCTTGATTTACCCTTATCTTATAACATACTCCTTGGTTATTTATGGACTCATAGAATGAGGGATATTTCTTCTTCCAATATCTAATGCATCAAATTATTACATAATGGAAAATGATGTAAGCATTAGGTTGATCCTAACCCTTGGGGTATTCAAATCCCTAATCCAAAATCTGAGTATCATATTCCTACCATTCCTAAGATCAATAGTGCTCCTTTACTTGAGTTCATCAACATCAATCCTACCTTACAAGTCACTCTTGTTGATTTAGATTATGATGAATGTAATTATTTGTAATATACTTGTAAAATTACCAAATTACCCCTACATTTTTAGTGGATTCCTCCTTCTTTATTACCTAGGGACCATAATATACCCCTCATTGATGAGATCATTGATTTTACCCCTCCACGAAAAACTTATGATCCTTATTTACTTGAAGAGGCTTTCACGTGTAATGAATTTAGAGCGTACAAATTATTTCAAGATTATCTCATCATTTCTTCATGTAAATTCAATAATATTGGGAGTTCACCTTTTGAAACTCCTCTTGAATCTCAAGCATGTACCATTTCTCTAACATATGATGATAATTACATAATTGTCTAAGATCAATCTAGAGACTTGGATGTTTAACATTATTAGAAAACCTTAGATCAAATCCATACCTTTAATCAAGATCTTCATACCATTTATACAAATCATGAATTAGATCCTGAAGGTCATGTTCCGCCCATTAATTCTCTACTTCCTGATACTCCTTGGTTGGTAGAATAAATCATACCTTATAAACATCTATAAATTCATAGATCTTCTCTAACACTTATGTATCCAATCATTACTTCCAATCTTCCCCCTTCCCATTTACTTCTACTACTTCTGAAATTACATTAGATGCCAAGGCCACTAATGTCTATCAGATCCATTCTAAATATGATTACCATGGTAATCAAATTATAGATCTCAAAGTAGACATTGAGTATTATAGTCATCTTCCTTCCTTGCCTAGAAATTAAGCTATTCTTGAATTACTTCATGCCTAAAAACCTCAACTTCTTCGGCAATATCACAAACTTAGGAATTTCAACACCAAAACCCCTTGTTTCAATAACTACATTGATAGCATTGATCTTAAAGCTAATCCAATTTCTTATTTACCTAATGCACCATACCACTTTCAAGATGGAAATGCTATTCTTATTGAGGAAATTTCTTGCATTGAATATAGTACTCCATCATGCCCTCAACCAATTATAGTTTCTCATAACTCTCACCTACTAAATGCAATAACTTTAGCTTATTTTTCAATGTCACAAGATCTTCACCTGGTCCTATGAATACATGCCTAGTATTGACCCTAGAATTATGTTGCATAACATCATCACTTATCTCGATGTCAAACCTGTGCATCAAAAGTAAAGGAAATTTCTACCCAAGGTTTCCACCTTATGCCATAAGGAAATCATTAAACTTCTTGATGCTAAATTTATCAAACCAATGGAATATTTTGAATGGGTTTTTAATATATTTTCCATTCAAAAAAAGGTCACTATGGTCATTTTAATTTGCATTGATTTTCTTAATCATAATCTAACCTATCCCAAGGATAATTTCCCTTTACCTTTGATAGATGCCATTATTAATTCCATAGCTGGTTATGAAATGTTCTCTTATGGATGGCTTCTCGATCTATAATCAAATTCTCATTACTCTCGAGGACCAACATAAGACCACTTTCACCATGGAATGGGGCACCTATTGCTATGTTAAAATGCCCTTCAGCCTAGAAAATGCTAGAGCCACCTATAAATGAGTAATGACTCACATATTTTATGATTTTATCCAAAAATTATTAAAACTTATGTGGATGACCAAATTTATAAGTCCAAAAATATCAATATTTATCTTTTTAGTCTTGCCATCATCTTCAACCATCTTTTCAAATATCGAGTTAAACTAAATCCTTACAAATGTGTCTTTGGTATCACATATGGAAAATTGTTAAGATTTTTAGTCTCTCTTCATGACATAGACATTGAACTTGCTAATATTAGCTCTATCATCAATATGTCCATCCCTCATTCCATTTTTTACATTCTTACTTATCTCAAAAAACTTGGGGAAATTAGATGATTTACCCCCAAAATGGCTTATTGTGTCCACTCTATCAATTTTATTCTTAAAAAAGGTAATGCTTTAGAATGGATGGATCCTTGTTAAAAAGCCTTTGATAACATGGAATAATCATTAATTCACCCACATATGCTTATTACTCCTTGAAATTATTAACCTTTGATCCTATATACTTATTTCATACCCATATCAATTGGGGCAATGATTTCACAACAAGACAATACTGGAAGAGAGTATGCCATCTACTACATCATCTAAGGCCTCATTGATTATGAGAAATGTTATACAAACATTTAATTTGATTGGCTCATCATCTATTTCATATCTAAAAATATTTGACATTATATGATTTACCAAACTACTTATGTCATCATTCATTCCAATCACCTTCATCACTCCTTCTCTAAAGCCTTTCTTCATGGAGATAAAATTGGCAAATGGATGGTTCTCCTCAAGGAATTTGATATTCACATTATTAATCTAAAAGTTGTCAAAGGATAAATCATAGTTGATCAACTTATTGTATCTCTTGTGTTAGCTACCAATCACCTTCAAGATAGTCTTCCCAATGACAACATTCTCTATATTTAAGGTTTCAACCAAGTTATGTCTCTTAAAGATTACTTCCATAATTTCACTACTCATCTAGAAGCAAGTAATCTCGATGAATCTTCTATCCTCCTAATATTAATAAATCAAAATATTAACATTGACTTGCATGAAGATACTTGGACCCTTCCCTTTAAGGGTGATAAATGCCTTAAAAGAGATAGGTAAGGTTGTATTCTTACAAATCCTCTTGGAAAAACCATACCTTTATATTTTATTTTAAAATTGGATGTCATTAATAATATGGTAGACTATGAATCTCTAATCTTAGGCATGAGAATCACTCTTGATTTAAATATCTAATACCTGCATGCCTTAGGTGATTCTCAGCTCATTTACCACCAAGTTAATGGTGATTACTAATTCAAAATTGAGAAATTTATTTATTATCATCAAATTGAAACTAATCTCACCAAAGACTTCATTTATTTCACTATTGAACCTATTCCTTGAGATCAAAATCCCATTTTTGATTCACTTGATTCTTTAGCTTCTCTTTTTCATCCCCACCAAGTTATTTTTGATCCCACTTTTCTTATCCAAATAATACAATATTCATCTTCTATTCAACCACTATATTTGATTATCTCTCACATTGAGCTTGTCACCATTCAACAAAACCCATAGTATAAAAACATCATTCAATTTATGGAAAACCAAACTTATTCTACCAACTTAGACTCTCATGAAAAGACTCATATTCTTAAAAAAGATTTTAAGTGTGTATTTTGATATAACATCCTTTATTACCAAAATTCTAAAGGTACCTTGCTCTATTATTTTATGCAAGATGAGGTCCCTCCTCTTTTTGAATAAGCACATGGGGTAATTTGTAGTCGCCACTATAGTATACATGTTATAGCCCACAAATTCCTATAAATGAGATACTTTTGGACCAATCTCTAAAATGTGTAATCCTTTCCAACTTCATTATGATATAATTCATTCACCTCTAGCTAAGCTTAAAATTGTCAACTCTCCCTGGCCATTATCCATGTGGGTATTAGATCTCATCGGTAAACTACCTTGATCTCAAGATGGGCATGTATTTATCATCATATCTACCAAATATTTTACCAAATGGGTTAAGGTTATACCCCTTGTCAATGTCACAGGTACCACCATCTCCAAATTTATTCTTAATCAAAAAGTTTACCACTTTGGTGTTACCCATACCATCATTTCAAATAATGGTGGTAATTTCAAAAACAAGGATGTCAAACAAATTTGTGCAAAATTTAAAATCAGTCATAAATTTACACACCCTATCATCTACAATGTAATGGCCAAGCTGAGGCCACAAACAAAATCCTCAATAAAATTCTCCAAAAGACAATTCATGAAACTTGTATGGATGGGCACCTTCATTTTTATCTTGCTCTTTAGGCCTATCAAATTAGCATATGTACTACCATTGGGATAACACCATTTTCTATAGTCTATGGTTCTGAGTTAGTCATACCATTAGAATTTGATATTCCCTCTCTTTGTATATCTATTCATGATATCATACCTGATTAAGAATTACATGAAATTTGCCTTCATGCCCTTGATCTCCTTGATGAATGTTATCTTTTTGATTTGTAATGAAATCATGAATATAAGGTCCACATTTCCAAATAAAATAACAAACATGTTAAAGTTCACACATTTAATGTTGGTGATCTTATCCTTAAATTAGACCACTCATGATAAAGAATGTAATTATGCCCAAAAATGGTGGGGCCCCTATTTAGTCAAATATATTCTTTATCTAATTACCTATTGCATTCAAACCAATGAAGGCCATGTTTTTAAAAAGCCCACCAACACACAATTTATCAATAAGTATTTTTGCCTAATCCTTCAATTATTTTCATGCTTTATAGATGTTATTTGTCTAACACTTTTTATAGGTTACTTATATGGGTCTCTCCCTTTGCAATAGTTCTATTTTCACAAACCTCATCCCTTGATTTCTTTCTCTTTTGGTTTCCCTTTTTCTCATGAGTTGCATTGTAAAACCATGGATAAGACATGGTCTTCCTCATAATGTATTATAGTCTCTTTCTCCTCATTCTTTTTACATGATTTTTGGCACCCTCATTGGATTATCTTTTATGCATTGTAGTGTGAGACCATGGATAAAACCTGGCCTTCTTCATAAAATCTCCATCTTATCATTCCTTTTTATAGAATGTGTTTTAAAATGGTTACAAGGTTTTGACCTTTATTCTCAGCTTTAGCTTTTGATTATATTTATAATTAAAATTTACATACCAATATATGGTAACATGTTTTCCTAGATTTTACTCATTCTTATGATAAGGAATCACATTTTACTATTATTGTATCCCTTTTTCACCATTTGTCACATTTTTTTATGATTTAAAGTAATTAAAATTATTTCATGTTTCATTCCTCTTGATTTCATTTCCTTTCAATCCACATTGGATAAAACAAAGTTGAAGTCAAGATAACAATTTTATTTCACCTAGATTTATAAGACTGTAACACACCATGCTCTCTGAAGTTATCTTTTTTAGCAACCAAGTCTTAAGTATTCAAATAAAAGTTATCTTTATCACCCATGTTTGGTTTTCCAAATCCATATAGAGGAGGAATAGAAAAATCCATCAGAAAAGTTAAAATCCAAATCATTTGAAATAGAAGGCAATAATATAAAAAAGGCAACATACAAATTTCAAAAGTCAAATCACACCAAAAGATGTGATTAAAAGAAAATATCCTATCTCTAGTCAAAGGTAAAACTCCACAATTGGCCTCATAATAGAGATGAGGTCTATTGGGGTGCAGTATGCTAGTAGATTGGAATAGAATAATTCAACAAACTATATGGTGATACATACTTTCTCATGCTAGCACCCAATCTTCATAGTAGATCGATGGCTCTACAAGGGGTATTGAGGAATGGGGAATGGGGAACACATTTTGGGAAGGTGGATGCATTTTAATTTTCATGTATATATCCTTCATGAGATTATCTACATACTTCATATATTGACTTAAGACTTGTGTGGCTATGATAAGTTCCTCCTTATCCTTACAGTTGAAATTCCTCTTGTTTTTAAAAACCTAATTTGAGTGTCTTGACTTCAATAAAGAGTTTATCTATCATGGTTTTTCATTCATTCTCCCCTCCACCCATTTCATTTCCCCATTGATAGGAAAATTGTGATTCTAAATCTATTTTCCCTTCTTTACTTCCTTTTTATTCACATCTTAAAAACATGTTAGAACTAATTTGTTTCAATTTTATATATCTTTAGAACAAAACAATATGTTTGAGAAAATATGGATTATTTTTACACCATGGCTCTACATTTTTAGATTTGATTTTATTTCTTTTACCATTTATTATCATTATTGTACCACCCTTTTTGCAAACACCTATGTTCATTTCTACTTTCATTTACTTTTTCCATTATTGAGTGGGGTTGGATTATTACTTCTCACTCATCAATGTTGTTTTCCCTTTTATACACCTTTTCCATTTATGGTTGAGTAAGGATTGTTACTACTCACTGATCAATATTTTTTTACCATTTTTCTTGCCCATATTTGTTTAAGTAAGGATTATTGCTAATTTCACACTAATGTTTTATTGCCATCTTTTTTGACATGTATCTTTGGTTTGACTTGGTGAGTTTTCCTTTCTTAATTAAGGTTTACTTGTTTGAGTTTTTCAATCTTTATTAGCCTTGGATTTTCAATTACAAAATTTACTCTAAGTTTTGACTTGGTAATTTAGTCTAACATATCACTTGTCACCCCAACTTGCCAAATTTCTAAGTACATCTCATCCACATAACACTAGTTATCTCAATTTTTTTATGTTTATTTGTTTTTGCTCTTTAGTTTTATATTTTTAGGTTTATCGAAAGTAGTCTCTATGCCCTCCATAATCAAAACTACAAACATATTAGACAATCATCTAGAAATAAAGGTAAGTCAAGGTATGAATCACATTTACTTTTCATTTATTTCTATTTTAGTCATTTATTTTTAGTTATTTTTGCTTTAAATTACTATAAATTTTTTTTAGACTCAACATTGTGTGTTTCTATGTTATTTTTCTAAGCACCATCCCCTATTGCACCTAAGTGACACATGATGAGATTTGAGTGGGGCATATATATACACATAATATTTTCAAATTTTATCAAATACTGATGCTTTATATCTTTTAGGAACCCATTAAGAATAAATATATCTAAATTCATGCCTTAAAGGGTGTATTAATAAAGGGTTTTGTAGACCATTAGTGCTTTGCAATATTGTTATCCCTTATTTCCACTTATACCAATCTAACTAGATCCTAAAAACTATTTCCCTAACATATTACTCCTTTGCACACTCCTCTAGTCATTTACCATATTTTAGACCTCTTTTCCTCACCAAAAATCCCTTTCAACTATTGATATTACTATGTCAACTAGGTCAACCCTATATTATTATAGGTAAAATTCATTTAGGGTCTAGGTTGGCTCTTGGCTGACCTAGCTTATGACCTAGTGATTTTTTATCCATAATAGTATTAGGTCGAATGGGTTGAACCTATTGGTTGAAACATTTTTAAGGTATTAGGTTTGAGTCTACCTATATAAAATTTTATTTCATCATTATTTACCAATGATCAAGAGTTATTATTCACTTGCACTTCTTTATAATCTAGTTTTCCACCATTCTACTTGAGGAGTCTTAGCTTAGGGTTTCTACTTGGAGAATCTAGTATTGTGGAGAATTATTAAATTTTTTGTCTTTCTTGGTGATCCTTACAAACCACAACAACCTCTTGTGAATCCCCTTTGTGCAAGGGAGATCTTTATTCTTGATGGGTTCATCTTCAGGTGAATATTCTCTAGTTTTGATTCTCTCTTTAGTAGATATAAATAGCATAAGTATTGGATTAAAATAATATTACTCTTTTTCTCCATGAATTAGCATCTTAATCATGCATATATTAGTTTATATTCTTCTATGCATGTTTTTTTTTTACTAACCCCCATATTGTGCCATAAGCTTTGGTGAACACTATATTAGATTCTTTTTCTTTCTTGTTATTAGTTTAGTTAATATGAAAACATAGGACCTAGTTAGGGTTATTATATGATTGTGCTTAACTGGAGGATTTGAAACCCTCCCCAATATAATTTATTATGATAAGAGATTAAATAATTGGGTCTATTGGATCCCCATATTGGTCATGTTCCCAATTATCAAATGTATCCCCAATCAGAATTGTAAGTATGATCTATCTTCTCTAAGTTAGGATTTATTTACAAACATGATGCATTTATGATGAATACATGAGGACCTAACCAAATTATAAATAAAATAAAAGTGACCATCAAGAGGTTAAGGTTAAGACTCCTTAGATTCTAAGTAGTAGAAATAAAATTAACAACATTGAGAGACAACATTTAAAAAAAAAAAGTATGAGTATGAACCTAAAGAATTTTAATAAAATCAAGAGGTTTAAAATTAATCACTTTACCTAGACTCTTTTTTATATTTTATTTGTGTGGACTAAGAATGAGACATATGTGGAATGTAAAGATACCTTATAGTTTAAATGATAAAGTAATCATAAAAAAGTAGGGTTTACAAACAACTCAAACGGGATAGGGATAATGATGTTGAACAATATAAAATAAGCCTTAGAAACATATTAGACAATCATATAGAAATAAAGGTAAGTCAAGGTATGAATCACATTTAATTTTCATTTATTTCTATTTTAGTCATTTATTTTTAGTTATTTTTACTTTAAATTACTATAATTTTTTTTAGACTCAGCATTGTGTGTTGCTATGTTATTTTTCTAAGCACCATCCCCTATTGCACCTGAATGACACATGATGAGATTCGAGTGGGGCATATATATACACATAATATTTTCAAAATTTTATCAAATACTGATGCTTTATATCTTTTAGGAACCCATTAAGAATAAATATATCTAAATGCATGCCTTAAAGTGTGTGTTAATAAAGGGGTTTGTAGACCATTAGTGCTTCGTAATATTGTTATCCCTTATTTCCACTTATTACCAATCTAACTAGATCCTAAAAACTATTTCCCTAACATATTACTCCTTTTCACACTCCTCTAGTCATTTACCATATTTTAGACCTCTTTTCCAAACCCAAAATCCCTTTCAACTATTGATATTACTATGTCAACTGGGTCAACCCTATATTCTTATAGGTAAAATTCATTTAGGGTCTAGGTTGGCTCTTGGCTGACCTAGCTTATGACCTAGTGATTTTTTATCCATAATAGTATTAGGTCAAATGGGTTGAACCTATTGGTTGAAATTTTTTTAAGGTATTAGGTTTGAGTCTACCTATATAAAATTTTATTTCATCATTATTTACCAATGATCAAGAGTTATTATTCACTTGCACTTCTTTATAATCTAGTTTTCCACCATTCTACTTGAGGAGTCTTAGCTTAGGGTTTCTACTTGGAGAATCTAGTATTGTGGAGAATTATTAAATTTTTTGTCTTTATTGGTGATCCTTACAAACCAAAACAACCACTTGTGAATCCCCTTTGTGCAAGGGAGATCTTTATTCTTGATGGGTTCATCTTCAGGGGAATATTCTCTAGTTTTGATTCTCTCTTTAGTAGATATAAATAGCATAAGTATTGGATTAAAATAATATTACTCTTTTTCTCCATGAATTAGCATCTTAATCATGTATATATTAGTTTATATTCTTCTATGCATATTTTTTTTAACTAACCCCCATATTGTGCCATAAGCTTTGGTGAACACTATATTAGATTCTTTTTCTTTCTTGTTATTAGTTTAGTTAATATGAAAACATAGGACCTAGTCAGGGTTATTATATGATTGTGATTGACTGGAGGCTTTGAAACCCTCCCCAATATAATTTATTATGATAAGATATTACCTAATTGGGTCTATTGGATCCCCATATTGGTCATGTTCCCAATTATCAAATGTATCCCCAATCGGAATTGTAAGTATGATCTATCTTCTCTAAGTTAGGATTTATTTACAAACATGATGCATTTATGATGAATACATGAGGACCTAACCAAATTATAAATAAAATAAAAGTGACCATCAAGAGGTTAAGGTTAAGACTCCTTATATTCTAAGTAGTAGAAATAAAATTAACAACATTGAGAGACAACATTTAAAAAAAAATAAGTATGAGTATGAACCTAAAGAATTTTAATAAAATCAAGAGGTTTAAAATTAATCACTTTACATATAATCTTTTTTATATTTTATTTGTGTGGAATAAGAATGAGACATATGTGGAATGTAAAGATAACTTATAGTTTAAATGATAAAGTAATCATAAAAAACTAGGGTTTACAAACAACTCAAATGGGATAGGGATAATGATGTTGAACAATATAAAATAAGCCTTAGAAAAATTATACCTATGACACTTGAAGAAAAATATATTATAATAATTATATGTTATTTTAATAATTCATACAATGGTTTTTAAACATTGCATATGCATAACATATAGCAAATGATTGTAGGTTGTTTTACATAAAGGTTTAGTTTTTGGGGTTGTTCCTTCATAGTAAGAGTTTTTTAAAATCTTATAGATTATTTAACAATCCTCTTTTCAAGATTATTTTAATTTTTAATAAAATATGACATGGTATTATATTTTTTCAATAATAATTCTCATGAAGGAGAATATTGCTGAGGTGTTTGACTGTGATATCCCATTGTATTTGGGAGAAAGTGTTCCAATATGTATGCAAAACATTATGTGTGGATCAACAATGAAATTAAAAAAAATTCAAAAGTAAGAGGATTGAAAATATTTTTCCTTGAATATGAGGATGTTACCATTATGGAATAGAGGCACATCTATGATCTTATATGACCTAGTGTGTGGTGTGCATGGAGGATTAATTTTATAGTGACATGAAAGTGCCTAGGCACAACCTATGTGTTGATAAAAACTATATATGAGGGATAAATTTATGTCCATTGAAATCAAAGGGAAGTATAAGTGTAATCTAAAAAGATTCATATATAAAATAATGGTAGCCAATAGAAGGGTGTAAATAGAAACAAAACTAAAATAATTTGGAGTGCATATGAATATAGAGGATATAGAGTGAATAAATAAGCACAAAGTAAAAATAAATTTACATAGAGATCAATAATACAAAAAAAAATAATAAGATGGGAAAACCTCAAAATGAGGTAAAAAAACCCACAATGATTATTCAATATTCCAAAAAAAATTAACCAATATAATATAAACTTCTCCTTCTCACTTCCTCTCAATAGCTTTTGTGAAACATTTTAAAATCACTTGAGAAATTTTGAATGATAATGTTTCATATCAATTCACTATGATTCATAATAGGGTAAAAACCCTATTTATAATAAAATATGAAGGGAGGTGACCATTATAACTAACAGGGCCAACCATCTCGAAAAACATTTAATAACAATGTTAAATATTTAAAAAAATAATATATTATGATTTAATTAACTACAAAGATAAAATAATGATAAATTGAGTCCACTTAGTCATTAAATGTTCTAACACCCCCTCCGTTCCCCCCCCCCCCCCCCCCCCCCCCCCCCCTTAATGCTAAGTGGGGATAAAAGTCATAGTCACCTTAAAAAATAAACTATAATACGTACATAGTTGAAGGATTTCAAAAATATTCATCATGAAAAACATCACATTTTGAAACAAAAGGAATTATAATCCATAAACTAATTGAAAGTAAGTTTGGGCTAGCATGATCTCAAGACTACATCTCACAGTTCCTCAAGAATAATCACTGAGCATATTTGGATCCTTTTATAACATAAGGAACTCAATTACAAAGTATAGTTTTAATGTATTAGATACAAAATTAGAAATTTCAAATGAAGTTTACTTAAATTATATAAATTTTACATGAAGTATACAATGATTTACAATGAGAAGTATATAGAAGAATAAGAACACATGGCCATTAGGAAGTGGCATTGTCAAGCACACTCTTCCTTAATGGAAACTTTGAAAGGCCTAAAATTTTATGAAACAAATAGAACTTGGCTGTACCAAGTGGTTTTGTGAATATATCTACCACTTTTTCATCCATATGATGTAACTGTAGATCTATATCACCATTGAGGAATTTTTCTCATATAAAATGCACATGAACGTTAATATGCTTAAATTGTTGGTGTTGCACACCTACAATACATAAACCTGTCCAAAAATAGAATGATAACATTGTATGGTTATCATCACAATAAAAAAAATACATAGAGATAATAAATGACATGTTTATCTATGGTAAAACACATTATAAACAATAAAGTCATGTTTTAAGAAAACAGGTTCACTAATTTGATTACAAAGTGAAAAAATATAAATTATTGTATGCAATTCATTATTTTACATCTCCAATAGTGACAATATAATCACTCCCAACTATCATGTGATTCATGTATAATAATTTACCAATAATATGATACTATGTTTAGCCAAACATTAGATATATTATTGGAAATAGCTCATTTTATAATTTGAGTCTTATCAAAACTTTGAAAGTTTTACATGCTTCAACAAAAGATTGAGGTATAACCTAACATACATAAAATATAGATAATTTAAGAATGATATGCATCATCCAATGAAACATATATGAAAATATAAAAAATAATTTCAAAAATGTATGAATAGAATGCTTAGTAAATTAAATGAAGAGACGATAATACAAACTCATTTACACTTTACATTTCACAACATATCTTATTATCAAATGAATAATATAATAATTTTATCATAAGCATTCAAATGATATTATCTAAAAAAATTTCCTCAATAATCAAATGAAAGCATTAAAACACAAAATATCCAAACTTATTGAGCATGATAGTTTTACCAAATTCAATAACTAAATGTATCATTTTTTCAAATTAAGCATGATGTTATTCATATAATTTATTTTCATGCTAACTAATATGAATTGAAAATTATATATATATATATATATGTGTGTGTGTGTGTGTGTGTGTGTGTGTGTGTGTGTGTGTGTGTGTGTGTGTGTGTGTGTGTGTGTGTGTGTGTGTGTGTGTTTGTGTGTGTGTGTGTGTGTGTGTGTGTGTGTGTGTGTGTGTGTGTGTGTGTGTGTGTGTGTGTGTGTGTGTCCATACATACATACATACATACATACATACACACACACACAGAGATATATATATATATATATATATATATATATATATATATATAATGCATATATATATATATATATGTATATATATATATATGTATATATATATATGTATATATATATATATGTATGTATATATGTATACATATATATATGTATGTATATATATATATATGTATATATGTATGTATATATGTATACATATATATATGTATATATATATATATATATATATATATATATATATATGTATATATACATATATGTATATATACATATATACATACACACACACACACACACACACACACACACACACACACACACACACACACACACACACACACATATGTAAAATTTTAATTCTCATCTAAGACAAATATATCTTTTACAATATAATTGTAATAAACATTTTTCAAGAGTCAAACTAAATCATTTTTCTAGTAAATACAATGTAGACGAAACACTATCAATATAGTTAGTATTTATAAAGTAACAATGAAATAGTTTTATCAAAGAAAATGAAATGTTATGAGCATACATATATTTTTTATGTATAAAAATTAAAATATTAATTAGGTATTCTTATTTAGAATATGCATAAAAGTATTCATGGTTTTGGCCTATAAGAATCAGGAGCAACATTTGCAAAATGCAACATTATTCCGACCATCTCAATAATAGTATGATTTTTTATTTTAGTAATACCATTTTTTTATGGGAATAGGGAGTTGTTAATTCCATTTAAATACCATAACTAATTTAAAAATAATCAAACTATTTACTAATATATTCACCAACATTATCAGTTATTAATCTCTTAATAGAAAAATCAAATGTAATTTCAACACTAGCTTTGCATTCCTTGAATTTAGACAACACATAAGATTTATTTTTAATAAACTATGACTAGATAATTCTAGTTTAATAATCAATAAATTTATTAGAATACAAATTATAATTAAGAGATATAACTTCAAGATGTCCTACAACATCACTATGAATCAAATCTAAAGGTTGTGAGGAATTTACATCATGATTCTTGTGAAAGGGGTTAGTATGTTGCTTACCACTTAAGAAACCCTCACAAGTTTAATGATGAGGTGGGATAAAAGGAAGTCTAAAAAAATATTATTTTAAGACATATCATGTAAACTTCTAAAATTAACATGTCATAATCTTTCATTCCATAGTTGAAATTCATTCCTACTATGTGATGAAAGGAAACATGTAAAAGAAGGAGATAAGATATATAAACTATTACTTTGAACACCTTCAACAATCAAGGACCAAAATGATTTATAATGGACCAAATATATTTAGTAATTTTACAATGAAATTATCATTTAGAATTTGAGAACAATATAACAAATTCCTTTTAAGCCTAGGTACATAAAAAAACATCATTAATAACAACATTTGAAAACTTTTATTTTCCCTATTTAGTTGCTTCTAAAAATGAATTATATCCTAAGTAAATTATTTTATATATATCTTTATAATAACACATAATATTATATAATCAAGTCATATGTTTTGATTCACCGCTATATAAAATCCACTCATTTTCATTTGAAACAAATAAAGTAGCATAAAAAGCAATAACATTATGATCTTGATTGTTATTCTAATTAGGGTTTTTATTTTTCTAATTTTTTTTATTAGATTTATTACTTTTGATATTTTTATAATATTTATTTATAACTATATCTTTTTTTATAATAGTTTTCCCTTCTATGATCAAATTTACCATAGAGATTATAATTTTTATTAAACTTAGATTTATGAATCTTATGACCAGATTTTTTGTTCCTATTTTTATTTTTTAGAAAAATTAGGGTTGTATACATGGTTTATATTGTTATCATAAATATTATTTAAGGTTAGAAGTTATTTATTGACATTATCTTTAGAATCAAAATTGGTCATAACTTGATCTTCTTAAATCAAGAGAGCAAATAAGGTGGTAAGGTCAGGGATATCTTGCCTAGTTTAATATTTAAAATTCAAAATTGAAATGAAATTCTAAATTTTTCATGAATATTTAATTTCATGATAAAATAAATTAATTGATCGTGAATCAAATTAAAATTACATACATCTAACTAAGATTCAATGTTCTTACTTTTAGCAATAAAATATACAACCTTTTCATCACCTTTCGTAGGTGTAGTTAGTAATTCTAAGATTAAATTAATAATTTTTCAAGAAATGAGTTCCCTCATGCATGTATTCAAGTCATTTAAAATCATCTCTAAGAGACTCCTAATTACCAATGTGTAGAAAGAATTCCTCCTTAACACTTTCCAAGATAATGGATATGGCTTCCTCCGATTTATGTTGAAATGCATTTGTAATCTTAGGGGTCATATTTCATCTAGAAGGGGAATTTTTAGTCCTAATGATAATATTTAATAAATTTAGGGACATTAATTCTTATTTAATGTGTATTTTCCATATATTATAGTTATTTTCATTAAGTATTTTGGATTTATATAAGGAAAAAAGAGGTGAAGTCATAGTTTCCCTTTAAACAATACAATAAAGCAATACTTAAACTAAAACATTTTTAGTGTGAATTTTAACTTTATTTGATATTAAAACAAATTATAATTTCAAACATAACAAAATTATCTAATTTAATTCTAGATAAAGCAAGAAAATTATGAAATATTGTGACACAATAGGATGTTTCAAGTGTCATAAAAATACACTAATATAAGAAAAATTTAACAAGTTAACCTTTTTATAAAGACTTTTTAACACTATTTTTAAAAATATAGTGAATTATACATGTAACTATGACTAATTTCATAATTTAGATGCCAAATAATAAAAATAAATAAAATAGAGATGCACTAAAATAAGTGTCAAAAGAGTCATACTCAAAACAACCACCTAGACACTATTATTAATTTTTTTGTAAAATTAATGATATAAGGCTTAAATTTTTTTTTTACCATGTATATATATCCATAAGATGTCAAAACCTAAGGATCGACTAGTTACATGACTATGTTTGTCTAGGTTTAGACTAGATCAAATGTCTAAATAAGGTTAACAAATTAACTAAGGTTTTGAACACATAAAACTTAGCACCTAAACCAAGAAATGAAATTAAAAGTAATATAAATTTTACCAAATTAAAAAGAATCAAAAATTTTATTTTAGGAGGTTTTGAACATAGGACCTCCTTAGTGACAAGCTTTTAACAAAATAAAAAATTCCAACTCATCTGGAAGTTTACTTGAGATGTAACATGCACTAATTGACATATGAACCATATTTTTTGATTTTTTTTAATTATAAAAATATATAATTTAATATATATATTTCATTTAAATTTCAATTAGTAAAAAAAAATAAAGTTTTTAACTTTTGGTAAAAAATTCTATCTCCCAAAGTGGGACCCACTAGGCTTACATGGAAATATGAAGATTTTAAAAAATAGATTATTTTTTAAATATTTTTAAAAAATATATGAAATTAAAATTATATTTATCATTATTTATTAATAATAATTATGCTCAGATGAGAGTTTGTAAAATCATAAGAAATTGTTTATGCCATTAGAGACATTGAAAATTTGCCAATCTTTCTTAAATCTAGCCACAAAGTAGATCAAACCTTCAAAATAAAATTTTGATGAAAAAAAATATATTTTTTATATTTTCAATAACTAAACCATCTATACAATGGCACCCAAGGAGGATGAAAAATTAATAAAATCTTCAAGCAACCTTCATAGGATCTGAAATTTGTCAAGCAATATTCAAATGTTCAAACTAAGCCTCTAAGGTCCTCAAAATGAACTTTTCCAACCAAAAAATGAATTTTAATTTTTTTAAAAGTTTTTACAGTCATAAAAGTGATATAATAAATCTAATGATGGCATCCAAACTAAAATTTAGCTTCAAAAAATGAATATTGGTTGCTTGAAAGGAGTTTTTAGATGCTTGAATGGATATTATTTGCTCAAGAAAGTGATATACAGGGTTATATAAGAGATTCAAAAAAAATAAATTAAAAGCCATACTATGGATGTAATATGATGATTAAATATATTAGTTTCTTAAATTTAGAGTTTTAGAAGCTTTCAAAGAGATTTCTAATGCTCTTGTCAATCAATAAACACATCACCTTTGCTCTGATACCACATGTTGAGCTACAACTCATATAGACCAGCTAGGAATCAAACCTAATACCTTACATTTTATGTTTGAGTTTTCTATCAACTAATATATTATCCCTTCTATGTTTATTCCATTATTGTTCTAGGTGTGTCTTATTTCTAACACCCCCTTAAGCCATATTGTGGGTGTTTGGGGCTCCTAACCTAGCTCTAATACCATAAAAGAATTTAGAGTGCATATAAATATAGAATATCTAGACGTGAATTAATAATAAAAGATTACACAAAAATTGACATAGAGAAAAATAAGACAAAACATAAATAATTAGATGGGAAAACCTCAAAATGAGGTAAAAAACCCATAATGATTATTCAATATTCAATAAACTTTTATCCAATACAATATAAACTTCTCCTTATCACTTCCTCTCAATAAATTTCAAAAAAACCTTTTAAAATCCCATGAATAATTTCAAATTATAATGTTTCATATCAATTCACCATGATTCATAATAGGGACAAAACCCTATTTATAATAAAATGTGAAGGGAGGTGACTGTTGTAATAAATGGGTCCAACCATCCCGAAAGAAATTTAATAACAATGGTAAGTATTAAAAAAATATAATATTATTATTTATTTTTATGAGATTTTCACCTCATGTTAATAAATAATATATTATTATTTAATTAACTACCAAGGTAAACTAAGGGTCAATTAAGCATAGTTATTAAATTTTCTAACAAAAACCATAAGACACTTAAAATATGTTGAAGGATGGCATATATTTCCTAAAGAGTGGATGTATTCTGAAATAAATCTATCAAAAGAATAATTGTGAAAAAAAATCCCTTGGATTTTTTATAAAATTGTATTAGTTTTATGTGTTGGGTGTATAATTGTGAGAAGGGCATGCGAGTCACTTAAAAAAGAAACATGATTAAGAACTATACCTTTATGAATAAATAAAAGTATTAATATCTACATGGTCAAAAGTGGCATGGAATCCATTTTCCACAATGAAAAAAATAGTTGTTATAAAATGATATTTTTTACAACTGCAAAAACCAAAAATATATCTATTGTAACCATAACCACATATGTTTTAATCATGAAGGATAGGAAATATTTAGTAGTGAAGGTAAAACCTAAGTTTAGGTATCCTTGGCACACATGATATATAGAATTTTGAATCTATATGTTATAAAATATTTTAACATATAGTTTTCAAAAATACAAAAAAATAGGTTTACAACATGTATTTAAAGTTTATTTAATATTTTTTTTCAGTTTATAATTTCATAAAATTTATAAAATTATTAAATATTTTCCTATATTCTACTTGAGATAGTATCAATTCTGTATCAAGTGATGGCAAATGTTTCTTTTCTTACATTGTCCATATTAGGAATGTAGAGCTACTAATGATGTCATTTGGTCTAAAAATAAGTAATATTATATATCAAATTATTTATATTATCTATAAGGTTTGGTTTTGTGATATGAATAGCCAAAATATAACATTTTTTGTTACTTGTCTCACAAAAACTGATTGAAACAAATTAAATACTTTGGTGTCATATAATACTTACCATATGTGAGTAAAAGAATCTTGATCAGATTATTTTAGCTAAAGAACAAATTCGAAAGGATGATGCCAAGGCCATGGAAAATGACATATAAAGGTTTTATTGATTTTTAAAATTTTGTTGCTAATACATTAGTGTTAGTAGTTATAAATTCAACTATAAAATTTTTATCATGGAAAATATTAGAATTAAATTCTAGGTATTAGAAGTCATGAAGGCTTTGTATTTTAAAATTTTGAGGATTTTCACTAATTTTTAGAAAGGAACTTTCATTTTATGAATATAAGTTATATCTTGAAGATCTCAATGATCAATTATCTACTATTGATAAGGTAGTATATGATAAATACATGCTTGCTTTTGTGATGCACACCTTTTCATCCTCTTTTCACTCCTTTGTTGAGTCCCTGAATCTAATTATAGAGACTTACGAGCCAAGTTTTAAGAATTCAACAACACATATTTTGGAGAAATATTGGATGCAAGATCATCTATAAGAATATAATTCATTGAGTATATAGAGTGTACTTAGTTCATGATTGAAAGGTAAAATAAGATAATATAAAATTATCAATTCATCACATGATTCTCTAATGGTTATAGATCAAAATGGAGGTGTCATTAATGTAATGAGACTACACATGTAAAGATATATTTTCATAAATATGGAAACTATTCAAAGGATATCATGTTATGAAAATATCGTTAAATATGATAAATAAGGGGAAATAAGTGATTTCCATTTTTGGAATCTCAAAACTAATCAAATGAGTCTAGAACATGGTACTTTGAATTAGATATATACCAACACTATATTTATCACAAAAAATAGTATTTTAATTTCATTAAATATAATAATATTATTTAATTAATTTCCTTGGATAATGGTTAGACTCACTATGTTAAAGGATGTTGAACTTTTTGTATCACATTGAAAAATTATGATAGTTTCATTTTCAAGATTTTTTATATGTTCCCTATATGAAAAAACATATCCTATATGAAAAAAATAATCTATATAATTGATATAACTATTGTATCATATAATTTCACTCTTGTGGCATGTTTTTTAGGCTCTCTCACTCCCAACTATAATATTGGAGCAACCTCAGGCTGTGGTATCTTGTAGTGAGGTCGAACCTCTAGAGAAGGTCAACTTCCTCTTGGTAGATCACCTAAAATAATACTTATGCTTGGAAAAGGGATAGAAAGGGGGTATAATATGACTAAAAACACTAAAATTGTGATAAAATAAATTGATTGACACTTACATAAGCTTGAAATAAATACTAACTCAACATAAGACAATTTTTTTTCACACAACCTCACCAACTAGCTAATTTGCATAAGTATTTCATAAAATAGGCTCACCAAACAATACATGAAACAAAGAGGAATTATAAAATTCACATAAAACATCCATTAACGGTAGAAAGAGCTCAAGTTTAGACCTAAAACTAATTTGAAAACACTTAAAAATAGCTAAGAAAGAAGGACAATGGACATGGAAGAACACTTCTTCATAAGGACATCATGCACAAGCTTAATAAACACAATTTAGAGGCAAGAGATAAGTGAAAATTTATATTTATTGATTTAAAATGTCTTTATTACAAATTTTGATAGGGTTTATCTTTGTCAAATAAAAATATCTTATAAAAAAGAGGGAGAAATGGGAGATATAGGAGAAAAGGGGAAGAGAGAGAAGATACAAGCAAACAAAAATTAATAAATAATACACAACCACCTCCATGGAGTCTCAACAACATTTGGGTTAATTAATAATAATCCTTCCTCAAAAAATTAACCTCCATTAGCTCTAAAAGTCTTCAAGCCCTCTCATTGGCTTAGAAACACACTAAAAGATGTAAACTTCTTGAGGATGATGATGTCATGATTCACTAAAAATAAAAGTCTCCAAAGACTTTAAAATTTCATTGAATTCTCAACTTGCCTTTATCACCCTCTAAAATCTCCTCCTCGGACTTTTACTTCCCCCTCCACTTGCTCTTCAAGAAGGTGCTTGGGAAAAGGTTAGATAAATTGGCACTTTATGCTTAACTAACCATGGAGGTTATCTTTCATTTTTTATGTTTTAGGATATTTTATATATTTGACTTGAATTTTCTCCTAAAAACTGAAATAAACTCCATGATACCTATAAATCTCATATACCCCATTGATGGAGGTCACAAGCTTGAGCTACCCTCAACCAACTACCTTGAAAACTGCTCCCAAGGCCATTTGACACCCTCAAGACCACTTATGGACCTATAAAATAATTATATACTTATCTATCATGCATATTAGGAATAAAATGAAGATTTTTAAAACATTTAATACCTACAACAATGGTGGAAATCACCATTAAGCCTGTAAAAATCCATAAAAATGTCAAAAAACTAGGTTTTCAACTCTTTCACTCAGCAAGACACCATAAAAATGATTTTTAAGAGATATAAGTGACATATAGTAATGTTTTAGGACTCATGGACTCTTCTATGTCTTTATACCATTTCTCTCTTTGAATACCTACAAAAGTAAGCATCTTGAGCCATTTTGGGCCTCCTAGATACCCAAACATGCCATATTATTTTTAAAAATAGGTTGGTTAGGAGTTGGAAGGAGTATTATAAATATTATTGGTGGTTACTAGGTAATTATAAGCCATTTTATAGACAATGAGTCCAAAAACACAAAATAGGTCAAAAATCTCCTTTACAAGCTCAAACAAGCTCACCTTCAAGACAATTGTTCATAAAATGAAGACACACATTACTACACTTATTTAAATTTATTTATATTAAATATACCCCTTCAAAATACCTAAACATATTGTTCTCTCATGTGGAATGTATGAAAAGATACTAAATATGATTGTTTATAGGGTTTACAAGAATTTTAAACATGCTTACACTCTTAATGATTGTTCACAAAACTTAGGCCCTTAACTAACATAAATACACAATTAATTTAAAGTATATAGGGTTACTAAAAACATACTATATTCACTTGGCCCAATTCTTCATAGTATGAAATAAATGAGCATCTAAAGAAGGGCTAAAACTGGGTGTCTTAACCCTAAAAAAACTTGAATTACTCCAAAGGACCAAAATGAAATTCAAAATTATATTATTTTAATAAAATAATATTCATGTAACTTTAAAAATATTATAACATATTTAAAATGATAAAAAAAAATAACTTTGCCTTTATGCTTTTTAGACTACACGTGGGGATTTGAGCAAGCCTGTGAGGTTTGCATGAAGTTTAGAGTGTGAACACTCTTGAAAAGTTTTTAATATTATTAAAAAAATACTTAAATTCTTTTAAAACACTACCATATTATTATAAACTTAAACCACACCTTAAAACTTTAAAAAATATGCTTACATGAATGACCATTATGAGACATAAAGGGACTGTGACAAATTAGTGAGCACTTTAACTAGTCATATGACAATCCCAAGATGATGGATGGATATAATAGGTCATTATTATTAATTTTACCAAGTTTAAAGTTTTTTTAATTCATACTTTGTCTTGTAAACCCTTTTTACCATAATTTACCCTAGGCTACCCACATGCTTCCTCCACGTTAAAACTTGTCTTTCTTCAAAAAATTTCTTGAAAACCCTAAATGTGATCACTTATATAGGATGATATAGTTTTCAAACATCATATCATACCATTTTAAGACATTTCTAGGGATTAAACTCCTTCTCACCCAAAACTGACAAAACTTCATTTGGTCTCTAATGGCTACCCTCTTGACTGTAAGGGGATTGTGTCAAAACAATGATCACTTAAACTCTTGATAATAACCTTAAAGATGGAATGGGATGATTTGGTATGCCATGGATACCATTTTTACAAAATTTAATGCTTTGACTCAACTTGTAGATGTTAAAAAATGGGAAATTCCTTTAAAGCATGCTCCAATGTTGATCATGACTTAACATAAGATTGATTGTACCAAAATAGTAAATAGTTCCTATTATCACTTGTATTTTCACCCTTTGAGGATATGTCTCATCTCTCCTCATCCAAGTGGCATAATTGAAACACCTCTAGGTTATGGGTACCCTAAGAGTGGGGTGAATATCTAGGTAGGGCTAGCTCCCTTGATGTACCACTTTGGATCACTACTATACCTAAATTTTGTGAGGGAAAAAGGAGAGAGAAAAATAAAATAAAACTATCCTATAGGAGGTGATACACTAAATAATTTGATGACTACCAACCAGTTACATGTTACACATGAGAACAAGGGACTAACCAAACATACACTTCTCCAATCTGCATCTTCTCATATCATTATTATATTATGAGGTTGTGGTGAATGTTTAGGAAATGAGGAATATAAAATAGGCATATAATGGAACTATTTAAATATACTAACTCAATCAACCTTGACACATCTTAAAACACTTCACATTCCATGTAAGAAGAAGCTTTCCAACTATAAATAGGAGATAGAATGAGATAACATGCTAAGGAAATAAGAGTCATCACTAAGAAAGATAAATCATTAAAGTAAAAAACACTATGAAAATTCATGGAAGAGGTAAAAATAAATATTCTTATTGATTAAATGGTATACAAATGATCAGGGCTTCACCATACTCAGGTAGAGCATATTTTACAAAGGCCAAAATGGCTAGTTCTTATAGAACTTGGGAGAGAGAGGATAAAATAGAAATCCAAAGGTCATAAGTACACTTGTAAAGATGAAAGGAGTTACATATTCATGAGAATATTATGTTAAGTCAACCATGCAAGGTTAGGAAGAACAAATGTCACCCCAAGTCATGAAACTCATGAAAAGAGGCATGGAACTCCCTTTTTTGGCTAGAAAATTACCTTAATGATTTATCCATATTTGAATTCCCAAAAACCAACTAAGTAATGATAGGTAAGGATTTCATACATGCCTCTCCATGCATTGGTTGTATTATTACTCATCTAGAATATCTTGGAAGTGAGCCATCATTACCTGTAGTCTAAAAATTTCCTTTTTTAGTCACCCCTTACACTTGGCCTCAAAATTGGATTTATTTTTCCATGAAAATACATGGAAGGGATTTTATGACACATTAAAAGACTCTTCATGGCCTTAGACTACTCAGGCACACCTTAAAAATCCTTCCACTTGAACTTTCCACACTTCTTACCATCATGCTCACTATGCCAATTTTGACAAGATAAGATGAAGTAGTTAGTTAACACACTAAGGAGTTTTTTTAAGAATTAAATGGCCATATGGAAGTGTATTAAGTACTAATATTCCCCCTAAACTTTATTTCATATCTTCAATGTTACTAGAACCTACAAAACACATAAAATATTCAAAAGAACCCATTTTGTACCTTATTTGTATAGATTATGTATAACTAATCTTGATGATAGGCAGCTTTACTAAGTATTCCATAACCTATAATCATCATTTTGGGTAAATTATTACATTAGAGTAGTCTCCCATCCTCATTTCCTTCATCGGGTCACTAGCAAGGGTTTTGGTGAGTTTAGGCTTGTTTTACCCTCTTAATCTTCATTTATAAATATGGGACATTGAATTTTTAAAAAAAATCCACAAGATCAATGTATATGACACTTTTAAACTTCTCAAATCTTCTTATGTCCCCATGAAAATCACCAAGAGAGATATGCGCATTCAAACTTGCCCTATTGAGCTCTTTCTTTTCATCTACACATGCCTAATGTTGCCTTTGGAAAAAAAATGGATTATTTTTGGTTTATCATTCACTAAAAAATATTTATCACCTCTATAGTGACCCCAAAATCATGATCTAATAGGTTAAAATTCATATCTAAGGCTAGAAGTGTGAATGACTCCCCATTTGGACATAAGGTCTAAACCTTGCCCAATAGGGTTGAGTTGTCTTAAATCCCAAAATGACATTTTTATGATTAATTTTCATACCAAGAGATTTATAAAATCCAAAATTACCCTAAAAATATTCTTCAATCTATTGGAAAGCTCTACTAAGGTTGTAAATTAATATGACCCTCTATTTGGCTTTTAGGCCTAACCATGCCTAACAGGCCCAACTAAAACCTTGGTGTTTTAGATCATCTTATTTAGTTTCTCCCTTTATTTATTGGTATCTCATGTTGGTATGGATTATATATTACTTCATACACATCCTTGAAACATTAAAATATCTCTTTAAGAGTCCTTTTATATCCATTCCCTAAAACTGCTAGTTTGCTCATAAAAGGAAGTACCCTCTATCTGAGACAAAATAGAGCATACCTCCCCTATTTAATAAAAAATATTAATATTTTATGGGATTATAAAATTAATATATACCATATACACAAAAATTTATCCTTTTATACGCTCATTAGATCTTCCAACCTCTCGAAAACCCAAAATAAACTTGTAGAAAAGACAAACTGTGAAGGGTTTTTCATGTAGACTAAGTATGCTTGACTAGGGATCCTTCTTCCATATTTAAATTATATTGGTGTATCATGGAGGATAAATTTACATTTATAAAATTATTACCATTCTTTTTATCCCATGTTAAATTATTCAAGTCACACCCTTGAGTTAACTACTTAAGGTGTAGACTGTATGCAAGGTTCTCAATATGTATTATGTGATGCATAATAAGAACATTTTATCTGCTTGTTTCCATATCATGAGGGTATAATATTTACATCATTACCATAATTAATGTATCATATTCCTAATTTATCCATCCAACCTCGCATGTACCCTTACATACACTTGAACTCACAAGATTGTGTAGGAGTTTGACCCTTACTATAGGTGAATGGTATGTAGGTGTTTATGCCTATTATTAGTGCATGAAACTTAGATAAAGTGTCTAAATATATCATTATATTCATTTATATTCATTTTTTATTTTTTAAGACCCATTTTTTCACCCTACCTAGCCTAAACCATCACCTAGATACCTCGTCTCAATTTCCTATTTGTTTACAGTCATGTACAATTAGGCGTAGGTGCATATTGTAGGTGTATATGAGATTGAAATATCATAATGTTTATTTATTAAGATACTTTAAACCTTTTAGGATGTTTCTAATCATTTTTCAAACCATCAACATACCCTAACACTCATACATGTGAGAAAGGAACAACTTCTCAAACTTGAACCCTATGTTGGCTATAGGTACTTACCCGGGCCTATGTTTAGACTGAAGATAGTTATTTGATATTGTTTTAGACCATACTAGTATTTTAAAGTTAATTCAATAACTTGAAAAATCTTATTATGATCAAAGCAATCAAAAGTATCAACAAATTTTTCTATCTTCCTTTAACTATTCCATGTACTTCTTATAACCTAAAGTTGTGCAAAACTTTCATTTATTATGAGCCTTATGCTTGAAGCATCTCAAGAAAAACATGAATAGATATTAGGCCTAGAGATAAGGATGTATCTTGTTAAAAAAATTAATTTACAAGGTGAAACTTAGACCTTTTATGTCTTCTACCATTAACTGGACTTTCAAATGACTATAGATATCTATTTAATGACAATGTATAGACTGCCACTTCCTTGATGAATACAAACCATATTCCATGTACCTCATTAATTTTTTACATGTAAATTATGTGTCTATTAATGAAATTAGACATTACCACTCTACTAGTATGCACTGAAACTCATTGCCTTAATTCGGGTGACCACCCTAGCTCACATGGTTGTAGATAACACTGAGTGATTTTAGTGTTTAGAAGGCAACTTGGGACCTCTTGAAAACCAATATCCCGAACTCAAAAACCTTTCTTATCTTGAAAATAAAAATATATATTAAGGATATTTCAAATGAATGTATTTGAAGTTCTTATAAACCAATGCAACTCTATATGAGGGACCTCAATAAAGGGCATAGACCTCTATTTTGATAGTTTTAGGAAAATGTCCCAATATGATATAATCTTGATCCAAGTCCATTTTAGTGTATATAGTTGCCTCAAAATTATTAAAAATAATGTTCAGACCCTCTAAACATTAGATAATTCTCAAACACACATTTCATGTTTCTCCAAGTAGTGGCAAGCTCTATAACTACTGTAGGTGGTCATTTGCTAACTTGCATTACTCTCTTGGATATTAAAGTTGTTATTTAAGTTTGTTTTGGAATTAAAAATTAATAAAATCAATATATTAGAAATAATCATCATTTCACTTAATTTTGGAACCATAACATAGAAGAAATCTCCAGTATTTGGAAAAAATGACTGCAACTCCACTCATTCACTCTTCCTTATAAAATGAGTTGTTTAAGCTATAAAATCATTTAAAAATGTGAAAAAAATAATATTTTACATGAGATAATGGAGTAAAAATAATATGGAACCAATATTATAAATTATATTTTATATAATCATCAAAACAAGAGCAAAAACTATAGGGTGCATAGATTAGCAAGAAGAAAAATATAGTCAACTTCATGAAGATTGTTCATAAAGCAAAAGCCACCATTATTAGAAATATCATTATGGAAATGAAAGTATATGAGTTAAATTTCACCTCCCAAATGTGTTTTACCTATAGTTTCTCCAAATGTCTATACCAAGCATAAACATTCTAACTAGTTTTATGTGTCTAGAAGAGTGAAAAAGGAGTAGAATGGTTATATCTCAATTTTGACACTTCTAAAGTACTTCAAGTGTGTAAATGGATATATGAAAGATTAAGAGTCATCTAATGACATTATTACATGTTCCATACTCCCTTATGGGCCATAAAAGTGCCAAACTCTTCCCTTTTCCAAGAAAATTGCCCTTTATTCTGAAGAACCTACCAATTTTCAGTTAGTAACAGTTACTAGATACTTATTAGGACACATGGGATGTGACATCACCTTTTTTAACCTTCGTGCTTCCCAAATAGGTCTTAAAAATTATTTAATGCTCATTTATGACCCTCAAATGACTCAAAATGATATAAGGACTAAAATGACTAATGACCAAGGCTAATATAACATCAAATGACATAAAATGAACTATAATACACCTTATGACCAAATATTAGACCCATAAACGGCTAAAAATCAAATTTTTTCATATAGGAGTCTCAATTTGACCTGTAGGGTCAAATTTAGTCAATATTTCCCATTGTAAAAAATCTTCAACATGATTTTGAATTGGTATGGTAGATCATAATGAGCCACTCCACCAAATTTAATTATTAGATAATGTATATTTTGGCCTTTAGGCCCATTTTGGCAAAATATAGTGGCATGTGTTTGTTTGGCCAAATTTCACAAATAAGTTTTCTTTCTCCTTTCCTTGGTTTGAGCTATAACAAGGTGAATGTTATTTGAATATGTCATGTAAATTTTCCTTGCATGATTTCACTCTTCATTGATTTTCCTTCAACCTCATTCCACCATATGTGACTTAAGATCCTCAAATAAAATCCATGGTTGCCTAAATTCTTAATGATGTAGATGATTGGTATGAGGTTCATGACTATAGATGGAATTATTTGAATCCCTCTATCATTAACCTAGACCCCATTCAATCTCCACATGTTCTCATGAAATCTTCATACCATGAGACTTTACCATGGAGGAATTTTATTGAATAACCATTTGCCCTTTTGAAGATAGGTTTGCTCTCATTAACTATTTCCAAGCTTTACACACTCATCCTATAGGTGAAAACCAATTCCCTTATTGGTTTTCAATATAATCATTGAATTCCCCTTGGTTACTTAGTCTCAAAGACTTCTTACTCTTTTTAGACCTTCCTTCCTCATGCAAGACTCAACCTCATTTCATATGTTAGTAGGTTTGTGTTTCAAAAGGCCTTTGCATAATTTAATATTTTTGTAGGGTTTTGAAACCATTTATGACTCTTGATTAGTAATCATAATTATTGATTTATTGATTCATCCTTGTGCATTAGATATGAAGCTCCCGTAGAGGTCACAAACCCTTAAACCACATGATCAAGTCTGAAAGGACCTTCATGACTATAGTGATTGATAGAGCTCAATGACTCTATATTTTCTTGTATAACCCCTTTTCCATGACCTTATATACTCGTATTCATATTGAAATCCAATGAAGTACTCTCTTGAGTATAGATTTCCTTAGATACCTAGATCATTGATTCACATCTTCCTTGCCAACTTGGAAGTATGGTTTTAGGTTCAAGTGGATATATGTCACTATATTTATGCCTCCAAATAATTTTTATTCTTGAAAACTATGTTTTTGGATCTCCCTATAAATTCCAATTGCATAGCTCATTTACTATGCATTTAGATGATTCAATTAGTTTCCTTTTCTCATGACAGGTCCTAAAACTCTTCAAAACCATCCATACTATTGAATTCCTTGATCATAGGTCTGTATATAGGTATCCATGGTGAATGATTCATATAAGTTTTATTTTTCCTTGAATTCCCTTGATTTAAAATATTTCCCTCCTATCAAACCACCATGCCTTCATTATAAAGACAAAATTTTTATATCCATAGACTTGATCAAGATTTGATAGTATATAAGTTTCTATAGGTTTATTGGGGTAGTTTTACTAAGGGATTTGGTGTACTTTAATATCACCTCCTTTATGTTTATGAGCCTAAAATCTCAGTGCTCCCTTGAGTATAGATTTGGATCATGAACCATCTTAAACACTTTGTCTACATATTAATTACCATGAAACATATGACTAATATTCCCATAGTTATGGGTGTGTATTTTGAGAGGTTTGTAGGTGATTTATTAAAGGTAATGAATTCTCAACTGAGCCTAAGTTCCTTGAGGCTCCTCCAAGGGCAATATGAAGTAGAGAACAACCACAAAACATTTCACCTATACTTTGTCATAATGCAAGCCCTTAACAAAGGTTTCTTGAGCCTTTCCCACTCCAAGGGGTCACCTCCTTAACTAAAAGTCTTTAATACCTTAAACATAAATTTTTAATTCCATTTAAATCCTAACTCAAATTACAAACCCTTTAAAACTCTAGCTCACATTATGCACCATTCTTAGTACCTTGATTTGCCTAAGCTCTTACTAGCCCCTTTTTTGATTAAATTATTCTTGTATAGACAAATAGGAGGTCAATGAGAGAAACCAAGCTCCATTTAAACAACCCTCTATAATTTTATTGCCTCATACTATGTTTCAAGATACAATTCCACCTTTAGACACCCTTATAGTCCCTTTTAAGTCTTTATGAGGCCTAATTAGATCTCTTTTGAATCCCTATACCCTCAGTCATCTATACCCTATACATACATATCTATATAGGTATAAATACTTGATAATAATTTCTTATACATATTACCCCATCCTTTGACCAATTTTAAAGTCTTTTCCATGGTTCAAAATCTCTAAATTGATAAAACCCTAACCTAGGGTCTCTCATCCCTTGAATAGGCCCGAAAGCCTAAAAAATTCATTATAAGGAGTTATAGATTGTTTCAAAAGGCCAAATGACCTTATATAGGTTTATTTAAAGGCCCTTAAAATCCTAAAAACACTCAAAACACTCTTTACCTCTTTTTTTCCACCTTTTAAACATCAATCATGGTCTTTTTCTATGTATAGATAGTCTGCAAGGTTCATAAGCTTGGCTTGAAGGTTGGATTTGTGTTTTTTTCATGACACAAGTATCCCAAAATTATTTTAATTAAAAATTATACCATTTAATAAACTAAAACACCCATCATTCACTTTATGTCTCTCTAACGCATCTGTAGACTCCTTCAAATGATCCTTGTATGGACTGTGTATCTTTTTACTATGTGTGACTTTATTGGTTTATAGGAATGTGTCCCTTATTTGAATTAAATAATTTCATGGTGTTATATAATTTAGAATTTTATCCTCATAAAACCATTATTAACCTTATTCAAAACCAATACCCTACAAATTCCTATACTCCCACATCTTCATTGTCAACAAACCCTAGATAAGCATTCTTAACTGCCTTTTATGATTGTAGCATGCCTAAATGAGTCCTTGGAATTTTTTATGTGACTGTCTTTGATTTAATATTTTTCATGACCTCTAAGTCTCATTCCATCACATTTTTCCTTAGTTTCATCATTTTTATTTTAAAACCATCTTTAAAACTATAGTATTATCTTCCATCCTTCATGCTTAGAACATAGCTGTGTCTCTTAGTTTCCTATAGGTTAATTTTGTGGTTTATGGGAAAAATATTATTTTCCTCCATTTGTATTATAAATTTATTCATAATCATCATGAATATATTCATGAAACCACCTTTCAAATATGAACCTCTAAAAATAACTCTACTTCCTATCCTTCACCATACTTGGAGTATGACTGTGCTTAGTGACTGTAGGTCTATTTGAAGTTTTCTATAAGTCTCCATGGAATGGAAAATCAATTACCTTAATTTTTTTTTCATGAATATCTCACTTATTGATACATATATATCTCTCTATTTACCTTTAAATACTTTTCTATACCTCTCATAGTCTTCATTAGGCCTATTTGAGCCTAAACACAACACATCCACTATTAGTTTGTACCAGAAAGGTTGTATTGGTCTAAAACCTCCTTAATAAATAAAATCACCTTGAATTAAATATTATTACAAAATTTCATCAAGATTGTATTTTTGTAACTCATTATATATCCTAAACCCTAGTTTAATGCTTGCCAACCCCTATCATAACCCCAAAGCATTAATAAATGGTTTGTGTTGTGAAAAATTTAATGACTTCTAAAATACTATGAAAGGTTATATAGCTCTATATTTATCTCTCACAACTCCTCAAAATCTCAAAAACCTATATAAATTCATTTTATATGTTTTCTAACTCAATCTTTGATGTAGTGTGTAGGAAACCTGCTTCTTATAGGTCTGTGTTTCTATTGGAACAAAACCACACAATAATAGGGAATGAAAATGTTCAAATAACTCCATAGTATGTTCAAAGAGATCAAAAAAACATTATGAAGTAATTTAAATAGGATTTATTACTCCTTTCATTCACAAAATGAGATACATAATCTGTCAACAATGGATCAAACACAAAAAACAAAGTCTACAGGTGTTCATTATCTATGTTAGGGATTTCTTAGAGAGTCAAAGGTCTCATACTTATGTGTGCTAGGTAATTTTTTAGGATTATTATGTCTCTCTCTACAATGTTCTACTTCTATGTTAGTCATAAAACTACTTTGATAACCTTCCATGTATAACTTATGGACACTTAGCATAGGTGTTGACTATTTTTTTGTATTTTCCCTTACATGTGGGTGACTAATTCATTATTTAAGCCTTGTTCCATTCATCTAGGGAAATTATTAGGTATTATAACTAATTCAATTGGTAGATATTGTGTCTATAGGCCTAGTGCCACCAAATTTCCCTTCATGAGCTTATGAGTCACCTTTATGTTGGTTGTAGGGGACTGTTTTGAGTAGTGACACACCTATAGGTGTTGATGGAGAATAATACCATGTAACCCAACTCTCTATGATTGTCCTTTGAAACATAAAAGTCTCTCTCATTTTCCTAGAATCACTTATCATGGTGCATGCTTATATACTATAGCCTTAAGTGTGGAAGTCACTTGGAACTTGAGATCCTATAAAAATCACTAAATGACTTCAGTAAACAAATGTCAATATTGAAGGCTTTCAACTACTCCTTTCCTCTAGTCATACACTAGTTTCCTTTTGTAAGGATCTTCTCCTATAATAGGGATATAAGATAGAAGCATTTATATGCATTAAATTTCATTTAAATATGTCATATGATATTAACTAAAGTGCCTGGTGATCTATTTTGGAACTTTTAGGGATTTTGTCCTTGAAACTTAAATTCTCAACTTTGATCATTACTCCTGAGCATACAAACTAATCCAATGCTTTTATTATGACCAAAAAGGTATCTAAAACTTATAGAATCCTTATTGAAACCTCAAAACATGTTTAAAACATCTATGACCATGCTTCAAGTCCTTGTATAAGGCTGTAGGTACACACACAACATGTTGTAGGGTAGTGAAGGTGACATATACATTGTGCATAGAATGTAAACTTATACTAGACCTTCAAGGAATATTAAAAGACCTAAAATTGATATTTACCACCATGAATATCTTAAAATAATCTTCAATGTTTCCAAATTAATGTTCTCAAACCCTTGAAGTTGTTGATGTAGTTATAGGTAGGATAGTGAATGAAGACATGAACTTACACATAGTGAATGGGAATTCAACAAGATTTATAATCCCTCCACATTTTCATGTGGAATCAAAAATATTTCAAGGATTAATACAAGATCAATTTTCCTATATTTGAAAACCAATTCTTTTATTGGTTTTCAAAACAGTTACACTTAGTGAGAAGAGAAAATTAAACCAAAACCTCCAAAGGGAGTAATTCCTTTCCTTCCTTGTTAAACCATGGATTAAAATGGAGATTACTAGGGACACTTCAAAGGTGAAAAAATCACATTCTCTTTATTTTTAATCCACTATAGGAAAGAGAAACCTCTGTAGTTGATAAACCTTCCTGTAACTCCATTGGAGCTCCAACTAGAAACTTGACTGTTTGTGTTATCAAGGTCCAAATGAGATACTGAGGATTGATGATAAAACCAATTGTTTAATCTGATGTTTCATAAGAAGGAGGAGTAGGTACATTATCCCTCAAACATAGATTCTACTCTAAAAATGAGTAAATGGCCATTTCATAAGGAATTAAAAGAAAATAAGTTTTATGCCATAAGTATATTATTAGAAGGATTTAGGTGATGAAACCAATTTTAATAGGTATTATTTTACCTTTAAATATCACCCCTAAAATAATTATTTCTCATTTAATTTTTAATCAAATAAACAAGGAAAAACTTAGACCTTATTTGGATGAGTAAGCCATCTAGACACCCCTAAATTGTTAGTGATTGTTCATAAATATGGGAAGATTAAATAGAAAAAAAATTAAAAAAATTAGAAGGATATTAGGGTCCCTATCACTTCCAAAAATATTTTATCCCAACTCTCTCTCTTCTTACTATACTGAGTGAAAAACTAAGGCACTCCTAGAGCTGTCCCAAACAACCCAAAATGGTTTTTCCTTAACATGAACAACCAGAAATATGCATATATAATATAATAGTTGGGAAATATTTTTTAGGATGTAAATGGACTTTCCTTCATTTTTTCACCTTTTGAAATACCTGGACCTCCATCAATGGTAGAAAACTTGTTTCATCTCTAGTTTGTAGCCAATAGGTTTTCCTTAACTCTATTGGTTCTTATGATAGAATATGATTTTAGAGGCATATAAAGGGATATAAAGGACACCATTAATTATTTCATATGATATTTGATCCTCTACATCAATAAAAATATTTAAAAACTTGTTATGTCAAAGCTCCAAAATGCATCCTTTTGCTCCCAAACTCTTCTCTTCCACTCCAAATGACCTCAAATGACCTTGAACATATATAAAAGGGTAAAAACAACCATAAGGATGTGGGAGGAAGTTAAAAAAAATTTCTATTTTGGGGACCTTTAAGTCATCTAATGCACTTTTGGGTGTCTTTTGGGCATAATAACTTCTCTAGGCCTCGATTTTGGATCTTAAAAATCTCTAAGACTTTTTACAAACCTAATTCATTCCATTGATGCTTGAACACCATGGAAACCTTTTGTATCCTTTACTTATAGTTCTAGACCTATTTCTAGGCCTTTTCCTCAAAATCACCAAATTTATCTTAAATCTTGCTTAAAGTGTTTAAAATATTGCGAGTGACATGTGGTAGGGTCATGAGTTTTGTCTTCTCCTTCCACCATTGGATCACCCACTCAATCATAACTCTACTCAGCTTCTCACACCACACTAGGACTTCCCATAATACTGTACTACATCATCAAGTTAGGACCAAAAAGGGACTAGTCATGGGTGTAAAAGGTTATTGAAAGGTCCAAGAGAGTGGATTGATCCATATAGGTAAAATATTTCTATGTAGGCCAATTTTGGACAACATTTATGGCAGCCTCTTAGGATTTCATGCCTACTATGTAATAGATTAGTTGCCTTGTCTGATCCATTGGGCATACAGGGTCACAAGTCTTTCTTCCCAACTGATATGAAATTGATAAAGGTTGTTCCTTTCCAAAAACATACTTTTTAATCAACAAGGACATATAGAAAAAAACCAAAACTATTCCTAAGGTACTTAGGGAAGAGAACACACAACTAAAAATATGTGCACAAGGCACTTAGAGAAAAACATGAAAATTTGTACAAAATATACAATATATATTATGGCTACAAACTCTTATAATAATAAGGATTTAGATGAATCCCATTGACTGGGATGGGTAATAACTCTCCATATAGTTGGTCAAGTTGAAAATCATTATGTTGTTTTCATCCATGAAACAAATAAGGGCCACTCTATGAGCTATCAAAATTGGTATGGTTTCCTAGATTAGCCTTATTTGAATCCCACTTGAGGATTAGATCCCCTTCTTTGAAATCCATTGCTATGGATCTCTTATCAAATGTTTTCTTGATGTGATCTTGATGTGACTCTAGTTTCTTCATTACAAGGTCTCTTGTTTCTTAAATCTCCATGATCTCTATCTTCCTCATGCTCATAGGTTCACTCTCCATCAACTCAAGCTAATGAGATAACTCTAAGGTGGGTAACTCAAGATAGATGGGAAACTTGGCTTTCCTCCCATACAAAATGGTAAATGGTGAGTTGATAATAGAAATTTTTGAAGTCACTCTATTAGACCATAAGGTTATCCTTAAATTTGTGTGCCACACTCTCTAATTCTCTTCCATAGACCTCTTGATGATCCTTATCAAGTTTTTATTTGTTGACTCTACCAAATTACCTTAGAGGTAGTTATTGGAGGATGTACTATGGTAGATGCCACTCACTTATCCTCATACCAATAAATAATAAGGAATTGTCTAAAATTATTAATTTTGGTACACCAAACCTCATTACTATGCTATCATAGAATTCCAACACTACTATTTCATTAGCTTATTTTAGGGAAATTGCTTCCACCCACTTGGTGAAGTAATCAGTAGTAATGAATACCCATGTGTGTCCTCTATTGAAAGGTGTGTTGATCACTCCTATGAAGTCCAAACCCCACTACATGAAGGGTTTCTCCACCTAAATTAGGTTGAGAGGAAGGGTTTCCAACCTTTGTTTTCCTACAAAGAGATTACACTTTTGACATTTTCTCACCCATTCATTAGTATCCTTGAAGAGGTTAAGCCAATAATAACCAAATCTCATCACTTTTTATTGTTGTAGTCCTTGGAGAAAAATGGCCTCCTATAGGCCCATCATAGAATTGCTCCAAGAGCCTGATCACTTGGTCATCATCTATGCATCAAAAGAGGGCTTCATTTAGGTTTTTTATGAATAGTACCACATCAAGAAATGCATAAAGTATGGAATTAAGTATAAAATATGTTATATTTGATCTATCCATACCTTTTGGTCACTCACCTATTATCAAGAACCTTGTCATATCGTAGAGCTAGCTAGAGTGAGGTAGAGGTGCATCTATTTGTGAGTTGTCTTGTGTCACCAAGACAACATCTTTATCTTCATAAAGATCATCAACCATATGCTCACACAATCCTTTACCTCTCACTAGCTTAGTGACCTTAATCTCCACATCATATTTCATGACCTTGGTAATCCAAATAGCCCTCTTCTCATTCAAATATTTGTTAAGAAGGAAGTCTCTCAATCCCAGATGAGACACCATAAGGTAGATCTTGATATTGGAGAGCATTGGTCTAAACTTTTTAAGGCTTCTTACAACTGGAAGGACGTATTTTTCTAAAAAGTATACCTTACCTCATACCCTTCAAGCCCCTGAATAAAAAAGATGATTGTCTTCTCAATTCCTTCACCATTATTTTGCATCAACATATATGACATATTGTCAATATTGGAAAATACATACAATATGAAATCCCTTGAGAAATAAGGATTCATGAGTATGGGTGCTTGGATAATGGCTTACTTGATAGCCTCAAATGTTACTTTACCTTCATTTGACTAAGTGAAAAATTTATTCTTCTTTAGCATGATAATAATTGGTTTGAATAAGTTTGAAAAATTAGGTATAAACCTCTTCATGAAGTTTATCTTCCCAAGGAAACTTCAAAGTCCTTTCTCATGCTTAGGTAATGCCAAGATAACACTTATTTTATTAGGATCAATAGTTAATCACTATTTTGAGATAATATGTACGAAGAGTTTACCCTCATGAATATAAAACACACATTTCTTGGGATTAAATGCGATCCCATATTATTTGCATCTCTCAAAGATTAACCTCAGGTGGTCCAAATGCTCACTAGCCTTCTTGGAGAAAATATTATGTCATCCATGTAGACAAACAACATCTAATTTAGCAAGCCTTAGAAAGCCATGTCCATGGATCTTTGAAAGGCGGACCTAGAATTTTATAGGAGAAAAGGCATCTTATGATAAACATATATGCTCCACTTTGTGGTGAAGGAAGTCTTATATTGGTCTTCTTCTCTTACCAACACCTGGTTGTATCTTGAGACCTATCTAAAAGAGAGAAGTGTTTTGAACTAGCAACCATTTGAAAGAGTTACTTAATATATGGTAAAGGGTAATGATTTTTAAAGAGACCCTATTTAAGTCTCTAAATTCAACACATAACCAAATCTCAACATTCTTCTTTCCAACAACTAACAGATTGGCTACCCACAAGGAGTGCTTGATGGGAAAAATGATATAAGATTTAATCAATTTGGTCAATTCTTTCCTCATTAGCTCTTCAATTTTTGGGTTGATAGGCCTTTTCTTTTACCTAATAGGATTTATATTATCCTTTAACTTTATAGTGTGTTAGGATAACTTGGGATCAAATACTCTCAAATCACTATATTACCAAGCAAAAATGTCTAAATATTCCTTACAAAGTTAAATGAAAGCATGCCTTTCTACCTCAATTTTTAGCTTACAAATCTTGAGGAGCTTGTCCATGAAGATAAGGACTCTTTCATAGTTCTATTTTTCGATGGACATCACTACATTATCTTTCCTCATAGGGTCTCCCTCATGGAAGAGGCCTTCAATGGTGACAAACCCTTTAGGAAGTTTGTTAGACTTCAACTATAAAAAATTGATCATAATATTGATGTTGAAATTTACCTTGGTTTATTGAGGAAAACTCTACCTCATGATGTAAGAAATAAGCAATCTATTTATCACTATCAAATAACTACCAATGAGCCTCATTATCTGGCATTAATGATCTTACTACCCTTTTGACATGTGGTTGCACTTTAGATTTCTTCAAATTATTTGGGATGTTAAACTAAGCCCCCATAGCTACTAACCTATTAACATGCTAATTTTACTCCCTTGGTACTACTTGGATGTTGAAGGCTTCAAAATCCTCAAGTATGTCCCACACTCTATGTTTTTAGGATTTTATTGTGTTATTATTTGTGGTGTTTTGGACTCTGACCTGATGTACTATAATATCACTATCCCCATACACTTTTAAATGCTTGATTCCCCTCTTACTAGCCCATTGAAGACCATATATAAGGCCCTCATACTCAACTACATTACAAGAGTAAATAAATTGGAACCTATGAGAGGAAAAGTACTTGTCATTGGATGAAGATATCAACATTGCACCTATACCTACCCCATGTTTACTCCTTGAACTATCAAAAAACAATTTCTACAAACCACTAGTATCTTCTTATGGCCTACTAAGAGATGGCATGAACTCATTCTCTTCATGCAAGAAGTATACTTCCATGTCTCTTTCTTTAACTCCCTCTAAATGGTCAAATAGTTTATTCTCATTCCATAACTCATCTAAGAATATATCAGGTATCCCCTTAGGATGAGTTTCTAGTTATTGATCAACCATATGGTCATCTTCATTGAGGATGGTACAATTTATGTTTGGGATACTTGGCCTATAAGGCTTTATTTAAAATTATGGAATAGGCCTAGCTTTTATAGACACCTTGGTCCCATATCTCATCTTAAAATACATGTAGGACTAATCTACTACTAGATAACCCCTAATTTTGGTTATGAAGTCTCTAGATAAGCATAGAACAAAATGAGGAGGCACATCTAGAATAAACACAACTTGAGCCACTAAAACACTAGGGCAAGCATGTAGGGTGAATTTTAGACCTTAGATAATACCATCTAGTTTTTTAGAAGATCCATCAAGCTACAAAATCCCTTGGATTAGGGTTCATACTTCAAACCAAGCTAATCAACTATTGATTTTGGCATCACTGAAGTACTTTCTCTACTATCTACCATGAAATTATGTACCAAGGAGTCACTAATGATTAAAAAATGTAGAAGGGAAGAGATTTGACCACCTTATTAGATTTTAATTCATTAGGTCCTTTAGTTTCATTGGTGAGAACCACATTTTCATTACTTGGTGGCTTCTCAGAAACATTGATCTTTGACAAACCTTCTTAAAGGATATCACCTAACTAGGCACAAAAAATATGTCCCACATTGGTACACTCACATTGGATTTTTTCATTTATTCAACAATATTTATGGGCAAACCGCCGACCTTTGGTTTTACTTTGGGAGCCACAACCATGTTTTGAACTTATGAGTTTTGGGGTATGAAAGAATTCCCTTGGTTTTGATTTTTTTGAGTTATTGGAACCTTTGGATTTATTGGAACCTTTAGAGCAGTAGTAGGTTCACTTGGATTTGATATTAATGGATTAATAATAAGAGGATATTTGATTACTTCTTTATTACCATCCATATCCCTTATTTTGAACCTTGTATTAGTTGCCACTAGAATGCTTGCTTGGCTAGAAGTAGCCTATTGATTGGATGTATAACACTCTTCTTGTTCATAGTTAACCATTATATCACCCAATTGGTTTGGTCCTTCATTAGTCCCTTGGCCTTATTGAGTCTCTTCTAGTTTTGTCATCATGGGAACTTCTATGTTCTAATCCATAAGAGCTTGATTAAATCTATAACTAGTACACTTTTACCATTAATCATTAAAAACTTGATTGAACTCAGTGTTTGGGATAATAAATTAACCAAATGACTAATTATAAGGCATAATACCCATACCTTCTTGAGAAATATTTTTTTGAGTAGGGACCAAAGTGTTGGAAGTAATTATAACATTTAGATTATAATTGTTTTGTGTATTATAGTTAGGCTACCCTTGTCCTTAAAAATTTCCTTTGTAGGGTGTCCTATTAGCTTGATAAGATTTCTACTAAGGCTGATATGGATCTTGATAAGGTATATTGAGATGAGCTTTCTACCTCTTCACATTCACCAATTCATTTCTTAAGGATTGAAACATGCTCTTAATCTTTTGGAAGATCTTGTGTTCTTAAGAGTCACTAGATTGACTAGTTGAAACCTTTTCTTACTTTTGTGTAGGTATGGCAGTAAGTGCTAGCATTGGTGGAATGGCATAAAGGGGAGGAATATCAATAGGAGGTGGTTTAATCTCAAGAAAAAAGGCATTGGTGGCCTAGGTGTAAGCTTTCCATCTTTTACTAGACTATTCTTTGCTTTGGTTGCCACCTCATAAGAATTTGGAAGTGTGTTTCCTCCCATAGACTGAATCATTACTGTAATATCACTATTGAGAGCTTTTATATAGTAAAGGAAAAAATAGTTAGAATTAGGATTAATATATATTGGAAAAATATCCCATGTCTTCTTAAACCTATTATTTAAATCCTGCATAACCTCATGAGGAGCCCTCTTGATTATGGTTAACTATCTTGTAAGTGACAAGTGGTCACTCTTATCTTCAAACCTTTTGCATAAAGCAACTGCTAACTGATCCCATGATGTGATGAGGTTATAAGTAAGGTTTATATACCATTTTAGGGCCTTGAACTTGAATGAGATGGCTAAAAACTTGATAGCCACATTTTCTTTAGTAATGCCATGAATATTACAAAAGTTGTCTATATCTTTGAGGTGCTCAGAATGGGTTATAGACTTGTCTCCCATGAAGTAAGGAACAATTTTAAGAGCTAATACTAGGATAGGATCATATTTATTTAGGTCCAAATAAATATATCCATTGAAGGCCATAAAGGTAAAGCTCTTGGGGCAGCCATGGTAGTCAAAGGACCCAACAAAGATATTCTTATAAAGGCAAACTTAGGAACTAGTTTAGGAGGAAAGTTTCATTTATAGGGACGAGTGTTAGAAAATATTAATTTTTTTGATAAGTTTAAAGTTAATTCAAAAAATTAAAATGGAATACCTCTATAAGCTAATATTATAGTCACCTTTGGCATGAAAGATAGGTACTGCTCTACTACTAAAATGTTGAGTGTCCTTCAGAGTTTCTAGATACTTAAAGATGAAAGATATAACCACTACGAATTGATCAAATTAACATCAAAATTTACCAATATTATTTAAAACTGGTCCCATTTGGAATGAAAAAAAAACTATTATAGCATATAATTACATCCTTATGGGAGATCTTTTTAGGCTATCTCACTCCCAGCTACAATATTGGAGCAACCTTAGGTTTTGGGTATCCTATAGTGACGTTGAACCTCTGGAGAAGGAAAAAATTATCTTGGTAGATAACATAAACTAATGAAAGATAGGTACTACTATACCACTAAAATTTTGAGTGTCTTTCAGAGTTTCTAGATACTTAAATATGAAAGATATAACCACTGCAAATTGATCAAATCAGCATCAAACTTGACCAATCTTCTTCAAAAGTGGTCCCACTGGGCATGCAAAAAACTATTATAGCATAGAATTAAATCATTATGGGATATTGTTTTAGGATATCTCACTCCCATATAAAATATTGGAGTAACCTTAGGTTGTGGGTATCCTTTAGTGAGGTTGAACCTCTGGAGAAGGCCAACTTTCTCTTGGTAGATTACATAAACTAATAATTTTTCTTGGAAAAGGGATAAATAGAGGGTATAAGATGACTAAAAAACACTAAAATGGTGATAAAAAAATTTATTGACACTCACATAGCTTGAAATAAATATTAACTTAGCATAAGATAATTTTTGTTCACATAACCTCACAATCAGGCTAATTTACATAAGTATTTCATAAACTAGGCTCACCAAACAATACATGCAGCAAAGAGAAATTCTAAAATTCACACCAAGAATCTATTAATGGTGGAAAGATATCAATTTCAAACCTACAAATAACTTGAAAATGCCTAAAAATAGGCAATAAAGAAGGATAATGGACATGAAAAAACACTTCTTCACATGGTCATCATGCACAAGCTTACTAAACACAATTTAATTGTAAGAGATAGGTTAAAATGATCTTTATTGATTTAAAAGGTATTTATTACAAATTTTTATAGGTTTTATCATTGTTGAATGAGAATATCTTACAAAAATGGGGGAGAAATGGGAGATATAGTAGAAAAGGGGAAGAGAGAAAGAAGAGGCAAACAAACAAAATTTAATAATTGAGACACAACCACTTACATGGAGTCTCAACAAAATTTGGGTTAATTAATAATAAAATTTCCTCGAAAAATTAACTTTCACTAGCTCCAATAGTCTTCAAGCCCTCTCATTGGCTTAGAAACACAGTAGAAGATGAAAACTTCTTGAGGATGATGATGTCATGATTCACAAAAAGAAAAAGTCTCAAAATACTTTAAAACTTCATTAAATTATAAAATTTCCTTTATCAATCTCCAAACTCTCATCCTTGGAATTATAAACCCCCCTCCACTTTCTCTTCTAGAAGGTGTTTGGGAAAATGTTAGCTAACTTGGCATTTTGTGCTTAACTGACCATGGAGGTTATCTTTCATGTTTGCTTTTTGAGGCTATTTTATATTTTTAAATTTAATTTGCTCCTCCAACCTACAATAAACTCCATGATACCTAAAACTCTCATAGACCCCATTAATGGAGGTCACAATCTTGAGCCACCCTCAATCAACTACCTTAAAAATTACTCCCAATGTTATTTGGCACCCTGAAGATCACTTATAGACCTATATAATACTTACATACTTTTATATCATGCATATGAAGAAGAAAATGAAGATTTGGAAAGCCTTCAATACCTATAATAATGGTGAAAATCACCATTTAACCTACAACAATCCACAAAAATGTCAAAAAATTAGGTTTTTGACCCTTTAGCTTAGTAAGACACCATATAAAATATTTTAAATATCTAAAAGTTACATATAATAATGTTTTATGCCCCATTAGGCCTCTTATATGGATTTAAACCATTTCTCTCTTAAAGACCTACAAAAATAAGCATTTCTTAGTCATTTTTCACCTCTTGGGCACCCAAACAAGCTAGATTATTTTTGTAAAATAGGTTGGTTAGGAGCTGGATGGATTCTTATACACATTATTTGTGGTTACCAAGTGATTATATGCCATTATATTGACCTATGAGTCAAAAAACATAAAATTGGTAAAAAACTCCTTTACAAGCTTAACCAAGCTCACCTTCAAGATGATTGTTCATAAAATGAAGAAACCCATTAAAAAACTTATTTATATGGATTTATATTAAATCTACCACTTCATCATACCTTAAAATTTTGGGCTCTCATTTAAAATATATGAAATGATACACACATAAAGGTGATTGCCTATAGGGTTCGCAAGCATTCTGGACATGCTTCCACTCTTAACAATTGTTCATAAAAATTATGACCTTAAAAAACCTTAATACAAAATTAATTTAAATTAAATATGTGTAATAAAATCATATTATAAGCACTTTCCCCAACTCTTCATGGTATAAAATAAATGAGCTTCAAAAGAAGGGCTAAAACTAGGTGTTTTAAGCCTGAAAAAGCTTGAATTCCTGCAAAAGACCAACATGACCTTCCCAATGATAATATTTTCCTGAAATAATATTAATGTCACATTAAAAATATTATAAAATCATTTCAATGATATAAAACCAACTTTACCTTTATGCCTTTGAGACTACCTGTGGGGATTTAAGCTTACCTACGGGGTTTGCAAAAAGTTTAGAGTGTGAAAATTATTTAAATGTGTTTAAGAGGCCTAAAAACATATTAAAACTATTTTTAAACACTCCCATAATATTTTAACCCTAAACCACACCTTAAAACTCCAAAAAGTATGCTTGCATGAATAATGACCATTATGAGACATATGGGGACTATGACAAAACAAAGAGCATTTCCACTTGTCATATGTCTCTAAAAATATTATGGATGGATATAATAGGTAATTATTAAAGTATGTTTAATGCATAATTTTTATTTCATGCCCTTTTTACCTTAATTTACCTTGGGCTACCTACATGTTTGCTTCCTGCCAAAACTTGTCTTTCTTCAAAATTTTAATTAAAACACATAAATGTTATCACTTATATAGTAAAATATAGTTTAAAAAAATGATATTCTACTAATTTAATACCTCTTCAAGGCCAAAATTCCTTGGCACCTAGAACTGATAGAACTTCATTTGGTCTTTAATGGCTGCCTTCTTGACTACAAGGGGACTGTGTCAAAACAACATAAACATGAACTCTTTATAATAAATTTATGATGGAATTTTACTATTTTTTAGGTCATGTATAGAATTTTTACCAAATTTAATTATTTTATTCAACCTGTAGATGCTCAAAACTAGCTAATTCCTCCAAGGCATTCTCCAATGTTGATCATGCTTGACATAGGGTTGACTGTACCAAAATAGTGAATAGTTCCCATTGTCAAAAATACTCAAAATTATTTTTAATGTTTATAGTATGTCATAATCATTATCTCCACAAAATTTCATGATTACCTCATACATATTTTGTCTTATATGCCCATTTTGGTAAAATTTAGTGACACGTGTCTGCCTAAACAAATTTCACAACTGAGTTTTCTTTCTCCTTTCCTTGGTTTGAGAAATAACAAGGTTAATTTTATTTTAATATGTCATGTAACTTATCCTTTAATTATTTCACTCTTTATTTCTTTGCCTTCAACCTCATTCTACCATATGTGACTTAAGCTCCTTAAGAAAAATCCATGGATTGTTGCATACTCAGTGATGTAGGTGATGGCTATGAGGTGCATGACTATAGATGGAATTGTTTTAATACTTATATCAACAACCTAGACCCAATTACATCTCCAAATTTTCTCATGAAATATTCATACCATGAGACTCAACCATGGAGTACTTTGCTTAAACAACCATTTGCCCTTTTGAAGATAGGCTTGCTCTCATTGACTATCTCAAAACTTGACATATTCCTCCTATAGGTGAAAACCAATTCCATTATTGGTTTTCAATATAATAATTTAATCCCCATTGGTTACTTAGTCTCAAAGAATTCTTACTCTTTCTAGACCCTCCTTCTTCATGTAAGACTCAACCTCATTTGGTATGGTTATAGGTTTGTGTTTCAAAAGGCCTTTGCATACTATAATATTTATTTAGGGTTTTGAAACCATGCATAACCATTTATTATTAATCATAATCATTGATTTATTTATTCATCCCCATGCATTAGATATGAATCTCCCCTAGAGGTCACCAAAACTTAAACCACATGATCAAGTCTCAAAGATGACTATACCTTCATGACTATAGGGATTGATAGAGCTCAATGACTCTATATTTCCTTGGATAAACCCTTTCCATGACATTATAGACTCATATTCATCTTGGAATCCAATTAATTACTCTCTTGAGTATAGATTTACTTAGATACCTAGATCATTGGTTCACATCTTCCTTGCCAACTTGAAAGTATAGTTATAGGTTCAAGTGGATATATGTCATCATATTTATGCCTCCCAAGCCCTATTAGACCTGAAAAATATATTATTGGAGATCCCTACAAAGTCCAATTCCATATCTCATTTATTAGGCATTTATATTATTCAATTAGTTTCCTTTTCTCATGACAAGTCCTAAGACCTCTTCAAAACCCTCCATATTGTAGAATGCCTTGATCACAAGCTTGTATATAGATATCCATGGTATATGATTCACATTGAGTTTTATTTGTCCTTTAATTCCTTTGATGCCATAGGCATAGGTTTATTAAAGGACAAATAAAAATCATAATGAAGGCATAGGTTTCAAGATCTTGAAACCCATGCCTTCATTATAAAGATAAAACTCTCATATCCATGGACTTTACCAAGCTTCAATAGTATATAAATGGTTTTAGGTTTCTTGGGATAGTTTAACTAAGGGCTCGGGTGTCCTTGAATAACACCTCCTTTATGTTGATGAGCCTAAAATATCATTTCACCCTTGAGTATAGATTTGGATCATGAACCATCTTAAACATTTTATCTACATACTAATTCCCATGAAACCTATGGTTGTTGTTCCCATAACTATGGGTGTGTGTTTTGAGAGGGTTGTAGGTGAGTGATTTAATGGAATGAATTCTCAACTTAGCCTAGGTTCATTGAGGCTCCTCCAAGGTCAATATGAAGTAGAGGACAACCACAAAACATTTCACATGTACTTTATCACAATGCAAGCCCTTAGCAAAGGTTTCTTGAACCTTTTTAACTCCAATGGGTCACCTCCCTAAATAAAATTATTTAAGACCTTAAACATGACTCTATAATTACATTTAACTCTAAACTCAAAGTAAAAACCATTTAAAACTCTAGATCACATGATGAACCATTCTTAGTACCTTGACTTTCCTAGGGTCCTACTAACCCTTTTTTGGTCAAATTATTCTTGTACGAATAAATAGGAGTCACTAAGAGAATCCAAGATCTATTTTAAAAACCCTCTATTCTTTTCTTGCCTCTTAATAGGTTTAAATATCTAATTCGACCTTTAGACACCCTTATAGTCCATTTTTAGTCTTCATTAGGCCTAATTAGATCTCTTTTGAATCCCTCTACCTTATTCCTTTATACCATATATGTACAAATATATAGAGGCCCAAATCCTTGAAAATACTTTCATGTACATCTTTTCCCATCCTTTGACCAATTTTCAAGGCTTTTCCATGGTTTAAACTCTTTAAAATGATAATAAATTAATTATAAGGAGTTATATAGTGTTTCATTAGGAAAAATGACCTTATATAGGTATATTTCAAGGAAATTAACCTCCTAAAAACACTCAAACCACTCCTTACCTTTGTTATTCCACGTTTTGAACACCAATATTGGTCTCTTTCTATGTATAGACAGACAGCAAGGTTCATAAGCTTAGCTTGAGGGTTAGATTTTTTCAAGACACAAGTATCCCCAAAGTATTTTGAATACCCCTTAGGCCTTTTCAAAACCTAACACACCAATCATTCACTTGTCTTTCAAAAACATCTATAGACTCCTTCAAATGATCCTTGTATGGACCATGTATCTTTTAACTATGTGTGACTTTATTAGTTTATAGGAATGCATCCCTTAATTGAAGGTGATAATTTCATGGTGTTATCTCCTTGATAATTTTATCCTCATAAAATCATTATGATACTTATTCAAAACCAAGACCATAAAAATTCCCATACTCCCACATCTTCCTTGTCAATAGACCCTAAATAAGCATTCTTAACTGCCTTTTATGATTGTAGCATGACTAGATGAGTCCATGGACTTTTATATGTGACTATCTTGGATTTAATATTTTTCATTACATATTATTCTCTTTCCATCATGTTATTCCTTAGTTTCATACTTTTGACCATAGAACCATCTTAGAAACCACAATATTCTCTTGCATCCTTCATGCCTAGAACATGATCATGTTTCTTAGTTTCCTGTAGGTTACATTTTTATGGTCTATGTGAAAAAGAATTTGGTACTTCATTTTGAGTATCCATTAAATTCCAATCATCATTACTATATTCATGAAACAACCTTTCAAGTATGAACCTCTATAATAAATCTGCCTCCTATCCTTCACCATGCTTGCAGTATGAATGTGCTTGGTGACTATAGGTCTACTTGAAGTTTTATATAGGTATCCATATAATTTAAAACCAATTTCCTTATTTTTTTTCCATGAATATCTCAATTTTTGATACATCCATCTCACTTTATTCCCCTTTAGACACTATTCTAGGCCTCACATAGTCTTCATTTGGCCTATTTGAGCCTAAACTCAACATAACCACTATTAGTATATACTAGAAAGGCCATAGTGATTTGAAACCTCCTTAATCCATTAGATCAAATTGAATTACATAGGAATAAAAAATTTCATCAAGATTGGTTTATTGGAACCCACTATATAGTTTAAACCCTACTTTAGGGCTTGTCAACCCCTGTCATGAGTTAAAGTCACTAAAAAATGGTTTTTGAACAATTTAATGATTTAAAAAAGATTTTGAAAGGTTATAAATATCTATATTTATCTCTCAAAACTCCTCAAAACTTGATAAACCTTTTATTAATTCACTGTATATGTTTTTTAACTCAATCTTTGATGTACTGTGCAGGAAACTTGCTTCTTACATGTCTATGTCTCTGTTGGAACAAAACCACACAACAATAGGAAATGAAAAGGTTAAAATAACTCCAAAGTATGTTCAAAGAGCTCACCAAAACCTTATGAATAAATTTCATGATGATTTATTACTCTTTTCATTCACAAAATGAGATACATAGTCTACCAACAATGGAACAAACATAGAAAATAGATTTTGTAAGTGTTCATTATCTATGTTAGGCATTTCTTAGAGAGATAAAGGTATCCTAATTGTGTGTGTTAGGGAATAATTGAGTATTATTATGTTTCTCTCTCTTCAATGTTCTACTTATAATCTAATCATCAAACCAGTTTAACAACATTCCATGTATATCTTGTGGGCACTTAACATAGGTACTGACTATGTTTTTGTATTTTCCCCTACCTATAGGTGACTGATGAATGTTTTAATCCTTGTGTCATTCATCATAGGTAAATTCTTAGGTCTTAGAACTAATTCAATTAGAATTTTTTTTATTTAGAGGCCTAATGACACCAAAGTTCCCTTCATGAGCTTATACATCACCTGTATGTAGGTTATGAGGGACTATTCTAAGTAGTGACACACATGTAGGTGTTGATGGAGAAAAATATGTTGCAACCTAGATCTCTATAAGTTTCCTTTGAAACACAAAATTCCATCTCATTTACCCAAAATCATGTGTCATTATTTTACTAAATTTGGGAAACTAAGGGTTTACTTTCCTAATTAGTAAAGAGGTATGGATTAATCTAGAAAATATGTGAATAAAATACACATAAATTAATCTATTGATTTGATAATTATGGATTTGATAAATTTATTACTAAAAATAGAAAACAAGGGGATAGAGAGTGAACTTAGCTAATTTTTGGACTGAGATGTAGGATTATAGAACTACAAATTACTGAGTTGACTAGGCAAACTATTAGAAATAAGACCCAAAAGTCTATTTTCTTCTTAGACAGTAGTGTCATAAACTAGACACTTAGAGGTCCATCACTATAGTCCTATTTTTGATTCTATAGTCCCTCTAGTATACTTTTTTTGAGCTTTCTAGGTTTTATTCTGATACTTCAAGAGGCTCTATGTCTAGAATCTTAGGTCTCAATCATCCATAAAGCTCTGTGTTCAATTGATTTTATCCTCTAGGGTCCTAGTTCCTTTTTAGGATTGACAAGTGGTCTTTAATCAGCTATAAAAATGGGTCAGTGTGTATTATGAACTAAACATATGATCACACCCCATGTGTGGGCACGTTGTCTATATACCAATACTCTGAGGAGGGATCAATGCTAATGTAGTTCTCCCAAATTGAATGTATATTATGTAATCTTGTGTATACAAATCAAGTATTATGTGAATCTGGGCAAGCTTGAGATGACTCATGACTTGTGCAGGGGCTTTAGTAGGCTATAAATAGTAGTGGTTGGCTGCATGTAGAGAATAAGAATATTTACTTGAGTGTGTTTAGTGTATTTCTAGCTCATGCCTTTTGAATGATTACCAACCCTTATAAATGACCCTTGAATAGAATTTTATAAGGAAACTAGTGATCCTAGTTAGATGAATTCATATTAGGTCAAAATGGAAAAAGATAAGGATATGGGTAAATTTAACCATTTGAGGCTAAGAGTGACTTAGATAATAGCATTGAAAAGTGGACACCCTAGGGTCCAATGCTATAGTCCAACTTATGGTGCTATTATCTAAGGGGATAGGGACCTTAGGGGACATGTTTGGGCCTAGGAGAGGAGTCTAGGGTAGCTAGGGCTAATTTAAGAAGGATTCAAGTGATTGGGAAGTAGTGAAAACATGCCTAGTGGGTTGTGAAAGCAAGCAAAAAAGACCTATGGTTTTGAAGTCACAAGTCATGCTCAAGTTATACAAGTTGCATTTTTATGTGATTAAATTTACCCCCCTCCCCTTATTATAAGTATGTAGCTAAGTGAAATAATAGGATAATGGAGAAAAAAAGAAGTGTACCTAAACTTACTTATGAGGATAAGCCCAAGAAGTTGTGTGATGTTGGATTCATGCATGGTGAGAGCACGTCATACTGTGTGAATCTGCAAACAAAGAAAGTGAAAGTAGATCAGTTATTACTAGATACACTATATCTAAAATAAGAACATACAAAGCTAGGTAAATAGAGAGAAAGGAAGAGAAAGGAATGAATACACCTCATTAGGTACATGAACCAATACAAAACCTGTTATGTTGCTAGGTTGTGTTGAGTGATGCTAGATGAATACTAAACCAAGATTTATATCGATGGATGAGCTGAGTGCTCAATCCCTTAAAAGGTGGCTCAAGAATGCAAAATTAGGCCCTTTGGCTCCATTATTACCAACTATGTGAAGTTAATGAATCATGCATGTGCTAATTGATGTCTAGACTATGTGCCTAATCCCTCTGAATAGGTGGGTCAAGAATACAAGGCTAGCTAGTCCTTTGGCTCCATCATTACCCCGTGATGTGAAACTAAATAGAAAGATACTAGGCTAAGATGAATGTCATATGAGATGGGTCATGAAGCTCATGAACATGCTGTAATCTAATAATGTTAGCTTGGATAGTTGAATGTAACTAGAAACTAGGCCAATGCTAGCCACTTTGAAAGATGGAGATTGGAACTTGTATAAAAAGTCCCTCCAAAATTAGAATCAACTTAAGAACTTAGGTACTCGAGAAGCAAACTTGTATGAAAGTTTACTTGAAAGTGATGCCAACCACCTATAGATGGAGTAAGGCATACAAATACTAGGAATATGCAAGAAAATGTATTGAAATTAAAAAAGAGAAGGCCCATGTGTCATGCCCATTGCCCCCAATGACTTGTGTCTAAAACATAGATTCTAAACTAAAATTTGTATCAACTACCATGTTTAAAATTTAAGTAAGAAACCTCATGCCATGCATAATTCCCCTTGTATCTGGATTCTCTAAGTGGAAAAATGCTAAAAAGTACTATGTTTTAGACTATATTATTATGGCAAAACCATGACTGAACTCACCCCTCTACCTAATTCTAGAAAAACTAGAAATTCTATTGTCTAGACACTAGCACCAAAAATTAGACACTTTGGGGTCTAGAACTATAGTATCATTTTTGGTGCTATTGTCTAGAGACAAAATTAAAAATTGGACTATGTTCTTTGTTGTTTGTCTGATCTAGCTTGTTTGTATTGAATTTTGGAATCTAGACTAAACTGGTCTAAAATTACATTTTTTTATCAATAGAATCTCTAATATTTATGACAAAACCCCTATTTATTTACCCCTCTTATAATGGTCGGAATGAAGACCCTAAAATTATTTCCATTAGAAGAAGAAGCCCTAAAAGTTTGTTAAGTTGGGAAAGCACTTGATATAGTTTTGATATTCATGATCTCAAGATATATCAAAAGTTGTAGAGAGAGATTGTTAGATCTACAGGGGTATGCCAATATAGATATAAAAATGTAATAACATGTGTATAAGAGAAAGCTATATTGTGGATGTTAGTTGTTATTATCATTGAGGGATGGAGCATGATTTCCATCATGGCATCCAAGAAGCAAGGTAAATGCATGATTGGAATCATGGCATTACACACAAAGAGAAATGATCAAGCAAACAAGCATAAAAATAAATAATCAAGAAACAAAAAAGGGTGGCCAAGGGACCAAATAAACACACAAGGCATATAAGGCATGTTCAAATGCTGCATACACACACAAAAGGAACAAGCAAAGATTGGCACAAGGGCCACAAGCACATAGGCAGACACACACAAAGGACAATGGTAAATGTCTAAAGGCACACAATTATAGACAAGAGCAAAGGACATTTGGCAAATATCCTAAAATTAAAATAAAAAATAAAATAGGAACTAAAAAATTCATACACATTTATCTAATCAAAGCAAAGAATGGAAGCATGCAAAGTATTGGAAGAAGTACACATGCATCTAACTATAAAAAGTGAAAAATAAGAGTATACTAGATATGTAATATACAAGACTAATGTATACGCTATGAAATACAAAAGTATGATAAATGATAATGGATGTCAATGTAATATGTGTAAGGAATGTACTACAACAAGATGTCTAGAGTGTGTAGTGTAAGGATGAAATAACTTGGATGGTGTAGTCATGTATAGTGTGCCCCTAGTGGGTAGATGTAGTGATATGTATCTATAATGTAGAAGTAAGATGCCACCTCAATGGGTGGAGTGAAGCAATCAGGGATATGGATGCACTACACACACTCAAATAAGATCAAGTGAAGCATGGTAATATAGATAAATCAACAAACAATAACATAGAATAGCGTAATGTAAGTCTAGCATAGGGATTAACAATGTAAAACATAGATGATGCATAAAATTGACATGTTTTTGTATTTTGAATGTTATACTATTTTTGTATTTTGAAATATTTTAGCTATGTAAAATCAAGTAGAAGAAACTATGTACATTAAATACTGGAAGGAATGATATTAACTGATGAGTATCATATGAGACTCCCTATCATATTATCTTGTATCAAGAAGAAGTATCATGTGTGATAATGAAGAATGATGGAAATGCTAAGATTGTGGCTCTAAAATCTATGTATGTTATAATTTATCTAAAATTCATATAGTGGGAACTGACTGTGGGGTCCCCTTGTAACCTTGAGAATTGGATGTAACTGTAGGGCTCTTAGGGACCCATCTAGTAGTAGGATAAACTCTATGAATAGATGTTCTATGTGTAGAATCATGAGATCTCAATGAGACTTCCATAGGTGTGAATATGGTAGCTAAAAGCTATCTAGAATCCTAAATCTATGTAGGTATATGAACTCTCTATGCTAGTGATGAAGGTCTCGATTGTGGTTGAATCTAGACTGGAGGAAGAATTGTAAAAGGTAGAGGATCTGAAACTAGATCTAAAGAGGTGTTATCTTGAGTGACAAAGCTATAACCATGGGTGTAATCAGCCTGCCTATCTTTGTAAACTTGAGTTATAGCATGTACCACATAATTTAATATAGGCATAGAGCTAGTAGTAGGTGTGGGATAAAATATAGATGAATCAAGTTTGAAGAGAGGAGGGATAGATATAACCACTAGTGTTTGCTTATGTCTAGTAATGATAGGTAGATAATTAAAAGTATCAAAAGAGTTAGATACATCTAAATAGAAACCATGTATAGAAATATGTTTATAAATAACATTCCACATGATAGATAGCAAAAAATGAATATAAATCATGGAATTATGCATTAATGCATGGAAAACTTTGACTTGAATCATGACACTTCTAATATGTTTTGCAAGTAAGTCTTGAAATTTTTTCCTTATGAGATATATAGAGCAAGTGATAAAAAACATGAATGTGTGTATGAAGGCATATAAATGTTTGAAATGAAACATGACATTTTGAATGAATTTGTCAAGATAAATTTGAACCATTTTCCATATGAAGAATAGGGAGTAAAGGATAGAGAACATGAATTTTTGCATAAAGTCATATAAAATTCTAATATGCAACATGACATTTCAAATGCATTTAGCAATATAATTTTAAAAAAAATTACATATGAGTAAAAGAGAATATGTAAAAATAATTTTGGCATCTTGTGCATGTTTAACAATGAATTTTGTAATATCATCCCATATAATGAAACGTAAACATTAAATGCACAGGATGAAATGTTGTACTAACATATGATATAATTAATCATTCATGTAAATGATAGGACTAGTGATGGTTTCTCTATTATTTTCAAGAAATGTAAGAAACATGTGTAAATAAGTGAAATCCATTATTATTTTATGTAAATTTGAAGTTTATATGTAAGGTGATAGCTCAGGAAGCAATGGGACCTAGTGTATGCAACTAGGGTTTGATAGAAAATATTTTGAAAATTATGTAAATAATTTTAAAAACTTATAGTCAATTTTTATATTTTGGCTTTAAAAATTTATTAATTTTTTTAAAATATTACTAAAATTAGCAAGATATTTTTCTAAAGGTTTTTAGAGTATGTGTGAGCCAAAAGGACCTAGTATGTGCAAACTAAGGTTTGAGTGAAATGTGTGATAAATTAGCAAATAATTTATATATTTATGATTTTAAAATGTATGAAAAGTTTTTCAATTATGGAAAAAAATTAGAGATAATTTACCCTAGGGTTTCTAGGGGTTTTGTGTGAAAAGGACCTAGGATGTGCAAACTAAGGTTTGAGTGAATTAATGAAAATATTGCACTTAAATTTGTATTTTAATGATTTTTAAATTATAAAAAAATATGGAAAAAAATAGAAAATAAATATCCCTAGGGTTTTTAGAGTTTTTATGCGAAGATTCAAAGTGAGTTGGGTTCACCAAATGGTTTACTAAATTTGAGAAACTAAGGGTTTAATTTACTAATTAGTAAAGAGGTCTAGATTAATAAATAAAATATGTGACTACAATACACCTAAATTAAACTAATAATTTGATAAATCTATATTTTATTAATTAATTTCTAAAAATAACAAATAAGGGGATAGAGAGTGAACTTAGCTAATTTTTGGACTGAGACAAAGGATTCTGAAACTATAAATAATTGATCTGACTAGGCTACCTATCAAAAATAGGACCTAAAATTTTGTTTTCTTCCTAGATAGTAGCATAAAAATTGGACACTTGGATGTCTAGCATTATAGTCCTATTTTTGGCATTATAGTCCCTTTGATCTGCTTATTTTGATCTTTCTAGGTTCTATTCTGATACTTTAGGAGGCTCTATTTAGAATCTCAGGTTTCTATCACCTATGAAGCTCTATGTTTAATTGATTCTATCCTCTATGGTCTTAGTTCCTCCTTATTCTTGACAAGTGGTCTTGAATAACCTAAAAAAGGGGGTTAGTGTGTATTATGCACTGAATGTACGATCACACCCCATGTATGGGCACACTACCTACATACCAATACTCCAAGGAGGGATCAAGACCAATGTAGTTATCCTAAATTGAATGTGTATTGTGTAATATTTTGTATGCAATGTAAGTATTATGCAAATTTGGGCAAGCTTGGGATGACTCTTGACTTGTGTGGGAGCTTGACTAGGCTGGAAATAGCAGTGATTGGTTGTATGTAGAGAATAAGAATATTTTCTTGAGTGTGATGAGTGTGTTTCTATCTCATTCCTTTTGAATTATTTCCAACCCTTATAAATTACCCTTGAATAGGATTTTATAGGTAAATAATGATCCTAGGTTAGATTACTTCATGTTAGGATGATAGGGAAAAATATGAGGATCGAAGGAAATTTGACCATTTGAGGCTGAGTGACTTGGACAATAGTTATAGAAAGTGCACACCCTAGGGTCCAACACTATATTCCAAATTATGGTTCTATTTTCCAATGGGATAGGGACCTTAAGGGATAGGTCTGTGCCTATGAGAGGAGTCTAGGGTAGTTGGGGCTGATTCAGGAAGGCTTTAGGTGATTGGGAAGTAGTGAAAACATAGCGAGTGGGTTGTACAAGTAGGAAAGACCTATGGTTTTGAAGTCAAAAGTCATGCTCAAGTTTTAAAAATTGAATTTTTATGTGATTAATGTCATGGTTCATTCTTATATACTATATCCTTAAGTGTTAAAGTCACTTGGAACTTAAAATCCTATACAAATCACTGAATGACTTCAGTAAACAAATGTCAATATTTAAGGATTTTAACCACTACTTTCTTATATTCATACACCACTTTAATTTTTCAAGGATATTACCATATAATATGGATATAATATAGAATCATTTTGATGCATCAAATCTTCTTGCAAGATTGTCATATGATATCAACAAAAGTGCCTGGTGCTCTAGTTTGGAACTTTTAGGGATTTTATCCTTAAAACTCAAATTATATATATATATATATATATATATGTATATATATATATATATATGTATGTATATATATGTATGTATGTATATATATATATATATATGTATGTATGTATATATATATATGTATGTATGTATATATATATATATATGTATGTATGTGTATATATATATATATGTATGTATATATATATATGTATATATATATGTATGTATATATATATATATATATATACATATAATTAAAAACATATATAATTTCATATATATGGTGCATATATATTTCAATTATTAAAAAAAATTAAAGTTTTTAACTTTTGGTAAAAAAAGGTTATCTCCCAAAATGGGACCCACAAGGCTTGCATGTAAATATGAACATTTTAAAAACAAGAACATTTTTAAAATATTTTCACAAAATATGAAATTAAAATTAAATTTATCATACTCTAGGAAGAACAATGGTGCGCAGGTGGGAGTTTCAAAAATCATAGAAAATTGTATATGCCATTAAAGACCTTGAAATTTTGCAATCTTTCTAAAACCTTACCCAAACCTTCAAAATCAAATTTTGATGCTTGAGTATAGATGTTTTACATATTTTTAAGATTTGAACCAAATTTAAAATGGCACCCAAGGAGGATAAAAAATTCATAAAATCTGTAGGTAGCTAGCTTGAAATTTGTCAACCAATTTGCAAATCATCAAACTAAGCATCTAGGGTCCTCAAAATGCATTTTTCCAACCAAAAAATATATTTTTATATTTTTAAAAAGTTTTTATAGACATGAAAGTGATATAATACATCCAATAATGGCATCCAAACTAAAATTTGGCTTTAAAATATGAATATTGGTTGCTTGAAAGGACTTTTTTAATGGAGATTGTTTACTCAAGAAACTGATATAGAGGGTTATATAAGAGATCCAAGGAAAATAATATTCTTTCAAGGTCATACTATGGATGTAATAAGCTAATTAAATAGATTATTTTATTAACTTTAGAGTTCAATAAGCTTATAGGGATATCTCTAATAGTCTTGTCAATCAATAAACACATCACCTTTAATATGATACCCCATGTTGAGCTACAAATCATATAAACTAGCTAGGAATCAAACCTATGGCCTTCCATTTAATGATGTATTTCTCTACCAACTGAGATACTAGACCCTATATGGTTATTCCATCATTAGTCCAGGTGTGGCTTATTTCCAACACCCCCCTTAAGCCATACTATAGGTGTTTGGGGATCCTAGCCTGGCTTTGATACTATAAAATAATTCAGAGTGCATATCAATATAGAGGATCTAAATGTGAATTAATAATAAAATATTACACACAAATTTACATAGAGATCAATAAGACATAACATAGATAATTAGATGGGAAAAGGTCTAATGAGGTAAAAAAACCACAATGATTGTTCAATATTCAATAAACTTTTACCCAATACAAAACCTTTGAAAATTTCTTGAGTAAGTTTGAATGATAATGTTTCATATCAATTCACCATGTTTCATAATATGGGAAAAAAATTATTTATAATAAAATGTGAAGGGAGGTGACCATTGTAAAAAATGGGTCCAACCATCTTGAAATACATTTAATAACAATGGTAAGTATTAAACAAATATAATTTATTATTCATTTTAATGAGTTTTTCATCTTGTGTTAATAAATAATATTTTTTTATTTTCATTTAATTAACTACCAAGGTAAAATAAGGGTCAATCAAGCCCACTTAGTCATTAAATTCTCTAACAAAGACCTTATGGAAATTAAAATATGTTGAAGGATGGCATAAATTTCATCAATAGTGGTTGTATTCTGAAACAAATCTATCAAAAGTGTAGTTGTGAAAATGAATCCCTTGTATTTTTTTTTTAAAATTATATTATTTTTATATGTGTTGGGTGTATAATTATGAGAATGGCATATGAGTCACTTACACAAAAAACATGATTAAAAATTATACATGCATGAAGAAATAAATGTGGAAGCCATTTTACACAATGAAAAAAGTAGTTGTTATAATATGATATTCTTTACGGATATTAAAACTTTCTAAAACCACAAACATATCTATTGTAACTACAACCACATATATTGAAAGCATGAAGGATAGGAAATATTTAGTAGTGAAGGTAAAACCCAAGTTTAGGTCTCCTTTTCACAAATGATATATAATTTTTTCAATCTATATATTATAAACTATTTTAACATATAGTTTTCAAAACTACAAAAAATTAGGTTTACAACATGTATGTAAAGTTTATTTAATATTTTTAAATTTTATAATTTTATAAAATTTATAAAATTATTAAATAGTTTCCTATATTTTACTTGAGATAGTATTAATTTTATATCAAGTGATGGAAAATGTTTTTTCTTACATTGTCCACATTAATAACGTGGAGCTAATAATGATGTCATTTAGTCTAAAAATGTGTAATATTATAGATCAAATTATTTATATTATCTAAAAGGTTTGATTTTGTGATATGAATAGCCAAAATATAACATTTTTTGTTACTTGAGTCAAAAACTTATTGAAAGAAATTTAATACTATGGTGTCATATAATAATTAACATAGGTGAGTATAAGAATCTTGATCAAATTATTTTAACTAAAGAATAAATACCAGAGGATGATGCCCAAGGCTATGTAAAATGGCATATAAAGGCTTTATTGATTTTTGAAATCATGGTTGTTAATACATTAGTGTTAGTAGTTATAAATGAAACTATAAAATTTTTATTATGGAAAATATAAAAATTAAATTAGAGGTATTAGAATCCAAGAAGGCTTTGTATTTTAAAATTTTGAGGGTTTTCACTAGTTTTTAGTAAGGAACTTTCATTTTCTAAATATCTCTTATATTTGGAGGATCTCAGTGATCAATTATCTACTATTGAAAAGGTATTAGATGATCAAAGCATGCTTTTTTTTGTGATGCACAACTTTCCATCCTATTTTCATTCCTTGAATCTAATTATAAAGTCTTAAGAGCCAAATTTTAAGAATTTATCAACACTTATTTTGGAGACATAGTGGATGTAAGATCATATATAAGAATATAATTAATTGAGTATATAGAGTGTACTTAGTTCATGGTTCAAAGTCAAAAGAATATAATATTAAATTATCAATTCAACACATGACTCTCTAATGGTGATAGATTAAAGTGAAAGTGTCAATAATGTAGTGAGATTAAACACATCAAGATATATATTCATAAATATGGCAACTTGTCAAAAGATATCATGGTATGAAAATCTTGTTAAAGGTGATGAATAAGGGTAAATAAGTGATTTGCATTTTTGGTATCTCAAAACCAATAAAATGAGTCTAGAAGATGGTACTTTTAATTGGATATATCCCAACACTATAGTTATCACAAAAAATAGTATGTTAATTTCATTAAAGATAATAATATTAGTGAATTAGTTTCCTTGGATGATGATTGGACTCACTATGTTAGAAGATGTTGAACTTTTTGTATCACATTGAAAAATTATGATAGTTTCATTTTCAATATATTTTTTTGTATGTTTCCTATATGAAAAAATATATCCTAAATGGAAAAAATAACCTATATAATTGATATAACTAAGAATATAAATATTTGTGTAAAATTTCAAGGAATAAAGTGTATGACAATGACTCTTGATGATAAAAATTTAATTTTTTTAGGTATTGGTAAGCAGTTATTATATAAATTTTTTGATCCGAAAAATGCAAAATATCATACATTAACAATGGTAAATATTTTGAGTGTAATTTTGCATGAGAAGTATGGTCAACTCAATTAGATTTAATTAAATGTAATAATTAAGATGAATATATTGAATATTTTTTCCACATGTTATTTAAATTTATAATATGTGTATAGGGTTTTAGATGGACAAAAAAATTGACATCCATTTTATACTAGTAATGCATAGCAAGCCAAACAAGTTTTAGACTTAGTAGATGTTTATTTTTATGGTCCCATGAAGACAATTGTAGTATGAAGATAATTAATTTATATGGAGAACAATATGTTTTTATAATATTTTATTCCTTTTCTAAAAAAATTTAGGTTATTTTATATATATAAATTTAAAAAATGCTCTATTTATTTTTCATGAAAAGCTTTGGTAAAAGAAAAATGCAAGTAAACACATGAAATCTCTCAAATAATATAATGGAGGTGAGTTCATATCAAGATAATTTACATAATTATGTAAGTGGTAAGGTTTAAATGGATAACATACTTCTTAATACACTAAAAAACAATATTCATGTAAAGGGGGAATATTGAAAATATAGTGATGATACCACGCATGGTACAAAGCCAAAACATAACTTATCAATACTAGAAATAAGTTATGAATACAATAGTTTACATTCTTTAAGAAAATCCTTGTAAATCCTAGTAGAATGTTACTCCTAATGAAGAATGGTTAGGAATAACATTTTATAAAATTAATTTTCATGTTTTCATTTTCATTGCTTTTATATTGATTCCTAGAGAAAATAAGAGTGATTTATATGCCAAAATAAAAACATGCATGTTATTTTTACTAGTGAGCATTTTAAGACATATAGATTACTTGATGTATCTCTAAAAAAAATTGGTGAATATATATGTTTTTATTGATGACAAAATTTAATTATTTTCAAATGATGGTAAATCTATAGATAATAGTGTATGGTTGACTACTATTGACTCTATATTAAGTTTTAGTGTTAAATTTGAAGAAGTCTCGGAGCTAGAAATACCATAGGAGTTAAGCTTTATGGATAATAAATAAAATAGTGATTATCATTCTTCAAATTTAGATTAGGTAAGGAAAAAATAAAAATAAAAAAATTATTATGCCATAATGTAATATGTATGTGAATTAGAATTTATACATGTATTAAAAGGTTGATATACAAGACTAGGAAATTAAATGGTGTAAGGTGATGGAAGAGTAATATTTTTATCTTTTTAATATTTTTCACATATTTGAGTATAAATAATTTACATAGGATAAATTAAAAATTTAATGGAAAACTTACATGAAGGTTGGATTAGGTGGTAAGGGCATGTGAATTGATAAAAACCAATTTTTGCATAGTATATGTCCCAAAAAATTTAAAGGATAGAGAGTATCATACATTAAACATTTATGTAATCAATTAAATGATATCCCTTAGAGGAAATAACATGGAACTATGTTGCTTAATCTTGGATATATTAAGATAACATAATTTCTATTGTAAATAATCACTCTAACATCAAACAAGTGAAAAATGAATCATTCAAGGCAAGGCAACACTTTAATGTAAAACAAAATGAATCCAATGAAACTAATATTTAACACCATTTCCTATTTTAATTAGTGGTTGTAATGTATAATTACTCATGTAATCCAATGAGATGTATTGATGATATTTAATTCATTGGCACATGACTATACTTTAATTATAATCACATGTGGACTTAAGCATTTTTCAAAATGCAATGACTAAATCATTTGGATTGTATCTGGTTTAAACACTAAGTGAGGGCATTAACATTATTTATTTTTATTATAATAATTCCCATAATTTTTTTGAGCATTGTATATGCATAATTTTTATTATGTTATAGGTAAAATATGGTTATAGGTTATTTTACATAAATGTTTAGTTGTTGAGGTTATTCCTTGATTGTAAGAGTTCTTATTTACTTAGTTGTCTTATTTAAAAAAAACACATCTATAATGTATTATTCACAAATTGTAATACATTCTAATTATCCATAAGGGTTTTAAAACATAACTCATTCACCAAAAAGTCTAATGGGAAAGTGGTTTGCATGTCAGTGCACTAAACTAACTAATAATGTAATAAAGTAATTAATAACATAATATATTTACCCTAATAAATTAGTAAATTTAAACCTAATTGTAAGAATGGATAATATAGATTAAATAACTGAGTAAAGCTAGGGTTATGATAATAATACTAAATCATCACACATATGTATATTTTTTAAGATGAAATCAATTTGAAACAAGACTCGAAATGAAGATGAAGATAACCAATAAATTTTAGAGAAAGCTGATAATTATAGAAATTGAACAAAACTATACTACTACACTCTTGGTCAAACCAAGACCATACTACTACACTCTTGTAATTATGTTTCTTTCTCAAGTTGAATTTTATGGACATGTTCATTTATTCCTAGGCTCTGAATAACTCACTTTATTTTACATAATTACATAAAAAACACTCATAAATTTATCTCATTTTTATAAACCCTAATTAGCTCACAACACATTACAAAACCTTAAAAAATGGTCTTGCCAATAAAGGGTCTATCTCAATCAGAAAATTATTCTTACACAATTATGAAAATAACACTCAATGTAGCTATTCAAGTAATAATGGATACATGCCCTAATCACTATATTACTCTTCACTAGAATTATAAAATGGAAATGATGCAATATGAAGACTCCAATTCAAAATTATATTCTAACACTTCAATTATGATTTCAAAATAAAAATTTAGACCTCCAATTATCACTATTGACCTTTTCTTAATCTCCTAATTTTTCATTTCTCTTTTTTATATGCACTAATGCACCTATGTATATAGAGACTTATCAAATTAAAATTATCACTTTTATATGATAAATATATATTCATGTTATCAATACTACACTATACCATAAACAATTATGTGTAATTCATATCGTATCAAAATAAAAAAATAAAATCATAATTTTTTTTCACACAAATAGAATGTATTGAGATTTTATAAATTAATAATTAAAATTTTCCAATATAGATACCAAATTATATCAAAATTGTGTATTTTTTTAGGTTAAAATTAGAATAAAATAGTTCCAGAGATTGATCTAATGAAAAACCTTAAGAATATGTGTATGTGATAAGGTACATAAGATACATAAGAGAATGTTGGTCTATTGTTAGTCTGATGATAAGCATGTTTATCCACTGCTAATCTATCTAGGAGCATGTTGGTCTACTTTTAGAGAGATAAAGCTCTCTATTAATTTGTGTATTCTCTTTTCCAAACTATTATTATTTTTAAAATATATTTTATGAATGTTTTACTCCTATTATATACTTCAAAATCCTTAATGAGTATATTTCAATTCACTATATATATCATGTAAATAATTTATTAAATCCATGCATATATTAAATCACCTTATAAATTAATAAAAATAGGAGTAATTATTAGTGGTTTGCCTCAATTATACCCATATTATTTGGTAATCTATAAATAAAAATTCAATATAGTTCAACAAGAATTCTAGTACATTATGAATATATCTACCAATATATTTATGATCCTTAAAAATAATGAATAAGTAACTAATATAATCTATATGATCTTTCAATAATCCTCTGATTCTTTTTTTGATATAGGGATGATGCTCTATGAAATAACCCAAAAAAAATTGGGATTTTATATATAGAGTATGTAACAAAACTACATGCAGATCCTACTATACAAATTTATAATGCATGATGCATCATCTTGGGTCTACACAAGATGAGTAGACAACCCATAAATGGATTGGGTTAAAGAGACAATTACATCTCTAGCGGATTCCATAGAGAAAAAGTTTGCCTAGAGGATGATATACCATTCAAGGGGTATTAATGTGTAGATCCACACTAATAACCTTATAGAAGGAACTCATCTCCCCTATCGGACCTCCTAGGTATACTCAACCCTATTTATGTATCTGATTACCCTCTGTAGTTATGACTTGGTAACTCATGAGGCTAGAAGGATTCATTCATGCCTCCGGTATCCTTAATGTCATAGGTAGTGTCCAATTTAGTCCAATAGATAAGGTTAAAGACCTAAAGTATAACATTTATCATAGTAGAGAATTATCTTACTGGCCATTTATTAAACATACAAATATAATAATAAGGGATTACCAAAATAAGCATGATAAGTCATAAAAAATAACAAATGTATCATCATATCAAGCTTCCACTGATATAAGCCTAACAATATTTTAAGATCAATAAGTAGTTATCATTGAACTACTACCAAGGTGATGAAACATAAGAATTTAAAACATATAACCTTTATGATCACAAAGTGAAGACCAGTTCTAGTTTTACCCTCATTAGATCATTGTACCATGATCCATAATCCTAGGGGTTTTTGAACCCATATCCCTTCACTTGGGATATGCCACCATATCACATATAGCTCCATCATATGGAAAATGATTATCATGAGAATTAGATAAAAACATTCCTTTTTTTCCAACTTGAGTTATTTAACATTCACCACGAAATAATGCACATTTTGAAAATGAACATAAAATCCTTAACAATCTCATCATTATAACAAGAACTCATACATTTGGGCCCATAACCCAATATAAAAATAATACGAAAATTATTATGGACCACCAAAAATAATTCTACAAAGTTGGATTATATTAATAAGTCTATGAACATAGGGTCCTTTCAATAAATGGTTCATTCAAATCCTTTAAATAGGAACAAGTAAATGATTTAAGCATTATGCATAATAACTTATAAAATGAAAAATTCAGCCATTTATAACTTCATGAACTTGGCCAGCTATGGGCTATAATTATGAATATCCAATTGCCACATCACATGATGATTGGATTTATGATCTTAAGATGGTCAACCATGCATCCAAAATAGTAATTTAGCACAATTAGATAGCATATTTATCTTTGAATATTTAACCCATAAGACCTAGTAACAACCACTTAATCTTGGTTTATTTCATACAATCAAAAGTTAAGAATAATTCATTTATTAACTTGTTAATTTCTCATAAAGTGTGTAATATGAACAAATACAATATTATCTAAATTAACAAGTTCTAAAATTCCATAATACAATGTGGCAAAATACATTTTCTAGCACTTTCTAGAATATCTTGGCATAGCCAATGCTCATATATATACATAAAATTGACCATCTACACTTGATTACTTAAGTAATAAGTGTACACAAGATTAAGATCATTAATATATATATAATAATAATATCTCATGAACCTCAAAACTAAAACCAATAAGAAAGAGGACAACTTACCAACTTCCACAACATGTTTTGATAGCCTGATGCTAGTGGTATTATCATTAATATATATTATACCTATAACCATGGCTGACTTAGTCTTTATTTTCCAACCAACTAGGGTATCCTTCGTTTAAAATAAGGATATTTAAATAAAATTGATAACTTGACCATGCTTATAGGTAGAATCACTCTAGCATATAGCTATAATGTATTAAGATTTAATTCCAACATCTATCCAAGTTATATATTTAATACAATTTAATAGTTTGAGAGATTGACAATAAATGAATCCATATCCTTCCTTTAAAATAAGGAGTCTTCACACCAGTTCATCTTAAAAGGAGTGATTGGTAAATTTGAATAACATGAGCACAATACAAAATACTGTAAGAAATGTAAGAATATTATTTGCATACAATAATCCATAATTCCAAGTCTTAATATCAAATGATTAAGACTTATACAAGTAGTTTGAATGATCTTCTAATGGTTGATAATTATATTAATGTATAAGCTAGAGGCCATTAACACAACAAAATAATTGTACTACCACATATGTATTAAGTTTAGAAATAAGTTATCCTCTAAAAAATATATCAAATTGACAAATTTGTCTTAATCAAACAAAATTACATATTAGGTTACCATTAGTGAACACAAAACTTGAAAAAGTGATAAAGAAAATTAGGTAATAAATTTCACAAAATAAAAATCCAACTATATCATAATCTCCTACATTGGAAAGGGTGCAACAAATGTGTCAGCATAAAGCTAGCAATGTGAATTCCCATCAAGTCAATATTCTGAGAATTAAATTCTATTTTAATAAATCAAGTCTATAAAGAGTAAAACAATCCAACTAACTTAATTCCACATATAAATAAATTTAAGAAGCCTCATAATACTTACTTTTATAACTTCCATTTTTCAAAAGGGTAATCATCAATAAAACTATTATATAAACCCCCAAAACAAACAAGGTAATGTATAATCAATGTAGATCCCATAAAATAACATTATAGTAATGCATTCAACATGCATATAATGGTCTACAATAGCAAAGAGCATTCCACACTCTCTTTAATCATAAATGTTATATTAATTTAAATTATCTTGATTTTCCCTTATATAGAGTATAAACATCAAAGTCAGAATAAAAATAGCTAAAATATATATAGTGTCTCAGTGATCCATGTATCTAAATGCATTGTAAATTATGTAAATCTTCTTTTATAAAATAATATCTCATAGCAATAAGTTCACAACATAACAAAAATCAACTTAATCTCCACCCAACAAGCTAGGAGTATGAATAACAAGGTCATAATGAGCCATTTAAAAATAATGAATCAAGCATACAAAATATTGGTTATACCTAGATTTATTTAAATTATAACACAATAACAAGATATTTTCACACAAATCTACATACACAAACCCTACTACTACTTTGGCCATGGCATAGACACCTATGGGTATAATAGAATATACCCACATGAGTATATACCCTAGCATGAATTTTTTACTAAACTTAGATTCATTAATATAGAATTAGATTTTATAATTTTAACCACAAAAGGGAACACATGCCTATATTAATATAATCAGCATTTTATCTTTCTAAATGGACCACATCCATGTGTATTGACCAGCTTTGTGACTTTATCTATGCATACCCCTACATCGACCTTCTTACATCATCATTATACATCTATCTTTGCATCCTTCTCTCCAATCACTACCTTCCTTATACATCTCCCATATACCTTCATATTCCTTACCCCATTGTGATGGTGGCCAAAATGCATACTAGAAAAACCCTATGTTTTTTTTCCATACTCTCCTCACCCTTCTATTCTCCTTCCAAGTCAATGACCTAAAATGATATCTAATCGAACACTATCCAATAACCCTAAAACAAATGATTTTTCTCAATAATAAATCTCAATTCCATGACAAGTCTTTGACCCATCATGGTCCAAAATCTTTAACATAAGAGGCTAAAACCTAGGCATTAATCCTTTATACCACCAATGCCTTAAGACTATAAACTAATCAAAAAGTCATTTACTTATGTATACCCAAACAATACCATAATTTATATTATTTTATAATTAACCAATGAATTAATACTTTAAAACAAAATAAAAATCTTTTGTTTACATATGCCAAAACATCAATGTTGGTAATTTGGCTTGTCAAGGCCAAATTCTAACACCTGTAGTCAAAAAAATTTCATAGTCATCATAGTGTCTCATTTTTCATGTGAAGAGTGAGTTTTTTCAGTGTCATTTTCATAGTTTCAAGTTTCTTTCTAAGGTTTTGATAGAGTTTCAAGTGTTTTTGTGATCAGAAAATGTTTGAAGGGGATGGTGAAAAGAAGATAATTTGTGGCTCGTCATGAAGATTGTTGGTATAATTTGGTGTATTAAGGTATGAAAAGAAATATAAACCTGAGAATATGATAAAATATATTAAAATTTTCATTTGAATCCTTCCATAAGGCTATCACGTTCTTATTTGACATTTAGTGTCAGTTGCTCTTCAAAAAATTATGTTATTTCATCAAAAAAAGATGAAAATTGGTCTTTAAATGTAAAATATGGTATTAATAAGGAATTAAAATAGTAAAATTACCTTTTAAAATATTCATATATATGAATTTATATTATTTATAAAGTTTCATTTTTGAAAAAGGTCATTTAAAGCAATTTCAAGTGTGAAAAGGGCTATTTTGGGGCTCCCACATGCCATTTTTGGAAATTAAAAGGTGGAAAAAGATTTAAAATATTGTATTAACATGTATTTAACTCTTTTACCTTCTCTAATCTTCCAATTTTTGTGGTGGAGAGCTTAAGTTCTCATAAAAGGCTAAAAAGAGGCTTATTTCATGCATTTTACAAAGAAAGTAAAAAATCCATATGGCCATCCATACATCAGGGGTCTAAAATAGGATCAATATAATATTTAATATTTTATTGAATAATTTAAATTATTTTAGAGTAAAAACATACCCAAAACTAGTCCCCTACCTTCAATTGGTTTATTTGCACACAAGGACTGGCTCATAGGTTTCATGATGGTATGACCATTAGAGAGAAGGTACAAGTCTGAAATTTTTACCAAAGAAATTTTACTCAAAGAGATTCATATTGGATCAATTATATCTTAATTTTTCCTCTTATCCTTTAAGAACAATCCATTTGAAGTCAAGATTAATTATGCAGGTTTTCATCTATGAAGGTAACCAATTTTCTACAATTTCTCCTCACTAGGGCATCATTTCAAGAAATTTAAAAATTTGAGGGATTTTTTGGGATATTTAATTTATTTAAATGGAATAAATAAATAATTTTTCACACATTTAAACACCAAATAAATCTCAATAAGATAGGGTGTGCAATTTACAACTTGATATGCTTCTAAAGGAGAGTTGTATGGTCTATGAGAGTGAAAGGGTTTCAAGATTCTTGGTTTATTATTATAAGGGATCTCCTTTATATTTTAATATGTTATTCATGAAAAATTTATCATTATAATCTTCAAAAAAATTTATAACCAAGTCCTTCATGGCTTTCAAACACCTCAAAATCCTTGTTTAGCAAAAAACTAAGGTTTCTTAGCATATTTTAAAGAACTTAGAAAAATCTTGTGTTTCATTTTAACACCAATTTACTCCTCCAATGACCTTAAAAGTGGTTTTAAAACTTGTTACATATGTATTTTATTCCTCTATTATCTTCAAGAGTGCTTGGTGATGGGTTTCATGTGCTTCTACCTCCATTTGGTCCTTCTCCATAATCACTATTATACACTATATTTTCATTGTGTTAAAGCCTCTTTTCCATCTCTATTCATGGTTTTCATCTTCCTTTCCATCATTTTCACTTTCCACACATATAAATCTTACAATTAATCACCTTTAAGGAGTTGAGAAAACTAATTTCCATCATGGTCACTCAAAATGATATGCAGACTTGAGACCACTGCTAAATAGCCATGAAAAAGATGATATACAGTGAAGAGCATAGTCATGGTTTTTACAAAATTCTTAAGATAAGATAGATAAAGGAAACATTTTATTATAAGGTCTATTCTTAAATAACCTCATCAAGGTGAAAAAATATAGGGACAAGGTCATGTCATGATGTTTGAGTCTTCTTAAGGGTTAAATTAGATCTCAATCTATACAAAAGGAGACCTACAAGCATGACGACAAAGATGAAATCAAATTGTAGCTTGGATCAAGGTCAAAATATATTTTCAAGAGAGAGTGGACCTAAATGGAGCTTCTCAAAGAAAAATCATAACAAGGAGTTGGGAGATCTATTTAGGTATGTTTCAAGGCTAGGTACACCTAGTGTCTATATAATGGACATACACAGTCACCCCAAGGTTGAAGTCATAGTCCAAATGCATAAGTGTAGGTTTATATGGGGTTTTAAATCCATATTACTCTTAATTCATGGAATAATTACAATGATAATCCCCTAAAAAATTAATCAAGTGCCTCAAAATGACACCTACAGGGTTGAATGGAGACATCCACCTATAGCCATCCTTATGACATTGAGCTACAACTAGGTTTAAGAGAGAGATAGAGGATAGTTTTCAAGGATGGAATATTGACTACTAGGAAGGAGTGAAATGTGTATAGTGATGTAAAATAGATCAAAGTAAGATCAAGTGAGGATTATATATGCTTCTTAATATCTAATTTTAACTTGAAAAATTACACCTATAGCTAACTTTAAGGATGACCTATAGCCAAGTAGGAAAATAATGCTTAAAGGTGTTTACAAGGGTATGTTCTTAAAGGAGGTTTTTGAGATTGTTTTGAGATAATATGTCATGTGAGATCATCTTCAAACCTCCTATCAGTCTTTTGTATTGTTAAATATTATAAATCATCTCTTAAACTTAGGTATAATTCATATAAGGAATCATCTGGTAAAGCATAGTCAAACAATGAAGCAATAAGACCATACACAGTCTTAAAGTTCACATAGTCTTATCATGATAGAATAATATGATAAGATATGATTCACTAAATTCAATTTTATATGATGAGCTATAATCTTCTTTGATGTAGAGACTCTTCTTGTCCTTGATGTACTTCTACTTGTTAAATCTTCTGAACCCCTTTTTGCTTTTATCAGACCTGAATGATCTCTTTCCATTATCATGACCTTGATTGATCTTCATCATCATCCTTTTTATACTTATGAGGTCTCTTATTAGCAAAATTTCCTACCTTACCATAATTGAAGAATTTTATGGGTAGTTTATCTTTATACTTGCCTAAACCTATTTTTAGTTTCTTTGAAATCAAAGCAATTAGTTCATCCTCATCTATGTCATAAATTTCATCCTCCTTGGGTTTCTTACCTTGGAAATTTTACTTTGGATTCATCTCTATCTTGAATGCTACTTCCTTCTTTGGTGGTATATCATAATTCTTCCTCATGTCATAGGTAGTAAGTGGCAATTGATCCATCTTCAATTGAGTAAGATCATGACTTTCTTCTATAGTAGATACTTTTGGATCAAACTTGATGGATACATACATTTTTAAACTATAGTAGCCTCTTCAAGGTTACATCTAAGACCTTTGATAGTGTTCATGATCTAATCAACTCTCTATAGAAAGGATGTCACATAATATTATTCATTCATCTTGAGCCTTTCAAATTGACTTTTGTGAGTATGAAACTTATCAATATTGACCATTGAATCTCTTTCATAAATGATCTACATTTTATCCCATATCTCTTTAGAATATTTACAATGGATTAGTTTGGTGAACTTAGTCTTTGTAAGACCACAAGTGATGACAATCATTGCCTTAGAATTATTCTCAAACAACTTATTGTCTATATTAATATATGAAGGAGTAGTAAGAACAACATAATCATCTAAAATAGATTATCATACATCAAATCCTAGGGACATAATGTATGTCTTCATCCTTGCACTCTAAAATTCATAATTAGATCCATTGAATATCATTTTTTTATTAGTATAGAAACCTCCTTGATCACTACCCATATTGTACCTTGGATCACATTTAAGTTGTCAAGCCCTTACCAAAGGACATGCTCTGATACTAATTATTAGTGGTACAATCACTAAGAGGGGTGAATCAGTTAGCCTAGATATTTCAATTTCAATTCCAATCCTTTCAAGCTATTAAAAAATAATCATATATCAACTTTATATATCAACATTAATAATATAACTCATTCATTTAATGCACACACAAGATCAAACACACAATACATAGTTCTTGTGGGAAACCCTCATGGGGAATAAAACCCACTCTCAAGACTGTAACACATGGAATAATTATCCTATAAAATATTATATACAAGATAATGGTCAATTCATTTAGACCAAAAACCTTGATCAAGTCCTCCTGACCAAAGGCTTTTAGTGAAATACCTATTTCATAAGGAACAATTATACCTAAGGAAGATCAAGTCCTTTAGACCCTCATTTGAAGTGAACATCTCCACTTTAGAACTAATGTCTTCAAAACCTAATGGTGTATCTCAGATTATATAACCCCTACAAAAACTCCCATTATATCTCATTCAATCCTCTCACATAGGCATTCCATAATCTCTTACCTTTTTCACTCAAACTATCCTCATATGCACACTCAGAAATCTTCACATATCCTCAAAATTTAAGAGCATTATTCTATCATCAAAAATATGTATTTAAATTCATACACATATTCAAAAAACTACTATACTCATCAATTCAACCAATATTCACACTACCTATCCTTTCTCCTTCACTTCAATATATACTCCTCTTGTACAAACCTTCCACTAGTCTATCTCATGTCTATTTTCACAACTTTAGAAACCATCATATTTGGTTTCACTATATATAGAGAATTCATGAATTATCAAGTCAAAAATATCTCCTTATCATCCAAAACACATTCATTCACCCTTAAGTCATCTAACATGGGTCACTCTTAAGCACAACATAATTTCAAATAGGCCCAAGTCACCTTTTAGGTCCTATGATGACCCATTTCCCTCTTTGAAACTTCTCCAAGAAAACTAAGAACACAATTAAACTCATGAAAACATGCCAAATGATATATAGGTCCCCCTTAAGTGCCAAAAACTATCACAGTACCCTTCTACTTAAGCACAAATTGCTCAAACAACATTCTATACACACAGTCACTATGAATGAACACATAGTCACCTTCTTAGCAATTATTCATAGTGAATATGAACTAGTCAAACCTCCAAAGAAAAAATATATTATCCTTATGGAGTGAAAAATAATACTAAATAATTAATTCATCATGATACATCAAAATACCATTATAATTAACTCAAATACACTTCTCAAGTTACTTGTAGAACTTGCATGAACACAGTCAACTTTGAACCTTAATATTTTTGATTATACACAATTTAATATATTTAATATATATTTCTAGATGTTCCTTGGAGTCCTCTAAAAAAATTATTTTTACACCATGATAAAATTCTACATAGATCAAAATATATGACCCAAAAACCATACACTATTATTTCCATTGTTAAATTCAAATATTTAAATCCAAACATTCATAGTTAAACTTTGAACACCATGCCCTCATCTCATGTCCTTACTACTTATATTAAATATGAACCATCGATATTTTCAAACTTTAACACATAGTGCACAACTACCTAAATATTAAAATTTTATGACTTGGCCTCATCTCATGTAATCTTACAATCTTGATCACACACACTCTGTCGATCACTTCAAGATTGTCCTTGCTTTAACAATGCTAGACAACTATCACTTTAACCTCTTGAATTTAATAAAAACCATTGATATTGATTAGTATGAAAACCTAATAAATTTTTATCCTTGAAATAATCTTGATCTTTATCTCTACTCAATTTTAAACATCAAACACTTAGTACCATCTCACTGCATCCTAACATCTTGGAATAAACATACTCTATCGATCCTCTGTACATAGCTTAGTATTTATCTATGTTAAACATTAGACAAATTGAAATCATATCAGTCAATATTCACCATTATATTAATATATATTATTATCTATATACCATTATATCTCCATCTAGTCTTGATCTTTAACATCTTGCAAAATAGACTATGGGGACCACTGCTATCTACCTAGAAGGCCAACTTTGGACCTCAATAATTTTTGTTGCACTTAGACACATGATCTATAATTTGGACCACATTATATCCTCACATAGGAGAATAAAACCATGTGTCAAAATTATCCTAAAACCTTTACATGTGTAAGATATAAATCCATTAATCTTCTCACTTACATTTCTTCTACCATAGAGCCAACTATGTCAACAACTACCCAGGAGGCCAACTTTGAACATGCATATCTTTTGATGAACTTTATCACATGACCTAAAATTTATCATATATTAACTAAGAATAAAATTAAATAAACAAAAATTATCAAATTCTCTTGAAACATCCACACATGTGAGATATTCCATCACCAAACTACTTAGCTCTTTCTTGCCTCATGCAAATTTGGTGAAGTATGGGAAAACACTATCAAAGTTCCTAGGATCCCAAATTTGAACTTGCATATATTTTGTCACACTTATTCACATGACCTAATATTTATATAATACTATCTAGGCATAAATGTGATCACAACCATATGACCAACTCCCCTTGACTCATCCACACATGGAAATGGTGATGTCAGAAAACTTCCTATTCATATTTTTTACCACTAGACCCAAAATGTCTAAATGGAAACAATGATCAACCAAATGAAATAAACTCATGCACACAAGCACTCAGAGCATATAAAACCACTTATAGGACATATTTAATATTTTTAATACTCCATACTCATCCCTAAACATCTCTATCCATGCCAAAATTAAATATCAACCAAGCCTCCTTCAAGTATACTTGGAAAAACACATTGCACACTTTGTCATTGTCACTTAGACTATCAAAACACTTCATCCACTCACCAAGACACCTCCATGACATCATTATGACATCATTTATAACTATCCAACAATGGAAAACCATGGTTAATACCCCTATCATTCACCTCCTTATCATCAATTCCAATATGATCCTCATGACCCATATGAGCTTAATAAGCCTTACCAAGAGTTCTATCAAAGCTATGATAAGCCTTATCAAGTTTCTCATGATCCTTATCATAAATATCATGGCTCTTACCTTCCTTATGACCCATATCAACCCTACTAATATATTTATTATCCTTATGATGATCATCACCAATCATATATAGAATTTTACCAATAGTATGGTGACCCATACCAATCCTATGATAACCCTCATGAATCTTGTTATCTTCCTAATCAAGCCATCCAAGCCTCATATAAACCTCAAAAATAATCCTATCAAGCAAATAGGCCACCCCATAAATTAAATTTTTAAGGTCTAGTCTAGGGACAAGGACAACCTAACTATAATAAACAAAGAAATTATAACCCTAATGTTGCAAGTACTTCCAATACTTTCGTCTCCATCCAAAATAATGTTACGCAAGAAACTAAGCTACCATGCCTTGGAATCAATATTTTAGGTAATCCATTATCTTAAAGACTGACTTCAACCAAGATTTTAATGATCAATGATAGTAGGCTACCAGTTATGGGTATAATCAAGCTCTTATGGCTCATAACACAAAGGTACCCATGATGATAAAACTAGAAGAGCCTCAACAAAATCAAATCCCTGATCAAGGACCAAGCTAGTTGGGTGTTATAATGTATAACTATGAGTAAGAAGAGTGTTATGTATATGAAATCAAAAATTCATCATGTCTATAAATCAATCCTAGCTTAGAGAAGATAGAGTATAATTACACTTCTAATTGGGGATACACTTATTAAGTGGGAACATGACCAATATGGGGACCTACTAGACCTGACTAAGGGATCACTTGTCATAACATATCATGGTAGAAAGGGTTCCAAAGCCTATAGTCTAACATAATCATATAACAACCCTATTGTATTTCTAAGTTTTAAAGTATTAACTTATTCTAATAACAATAAACTAAATCTAATCTAGTGCACACCAAATCTTATGGCACAAAGTGGGGGTTAGAAACAATAAAACAAACTAAACTAAACATGTATTAGAAGAAATATACTTACATCAATGTATATGTAATCCTTATACATGGGAGAATAATACAAATTCATTATCTATATACTCTTACAAAAGAGAAATCAAGTTAGGAATACTTACCTTTGAAGATGAACCCGCCAATCATTAATCTCTCCCTTGGCAAAGTTGCTTTATAAGAGATTGTTGTGGTATGTAAGGATAACCAAGATAAATTAGCTCTAGGATACAAAACCTATCTAATAATCCAAAATAATTCTCCATAAGACAAGATTTGTATCTCCAAAAAAATTATGGAACCCTAATATTTATTCCTCAAGTAGAATGGTCAATAAGCAGATGTTCGCTCGCACTTGTTTGCTAATAATTCTTCTCTTATGAAATATTGGGAAATGAACTTGTATATATAGGTAGATCTTGCCCTAAATCCTCCCAAGAACATCCACCATATAGGATCAACCCAATCGACCCAGTGTGTTTTTGGAGATAATTAACTAGGTTTGAGCTAGGTTGGCCAAAAAGATAACAAACTAAGAAAATGAGCAATACCCCTAAACTATATTGGGTCAACCTAGTTGACCCTATATAACTAACTATCTAAAAGGGAATTAAGGCAAGAAAATGAGAAACAAAAAGAGGAAAAGACTAGAATAGGTAGGACTGAAAATAATAATATTAGAGTAAATATTTTTAGGAGACAAGTGTGTAGATGGTAAGTGGAAAAAGGGACAATAATCTTAAGAAGCACTGATGGACTGCCCACCCCTTTCTCAGTGCACCCCTTAAGATATGAAATTAGATAGATTGAGACTCGATAGGTTATTTCAAGATAAAAAGTGATAGTAATCAATAAAAGTTTGAAAATGATATGTGCATACATATGCCACACTCAAATCTCATCATGTGTTACGTAAGTGAAACACATGATGGTGCTTCAGGATAGAACATTATAACACACAATGATGATGCTAAGTAAAGTGTGGCAAGTAATAAATAAAATAAATGAATGAAATGAATTGAAAAACATATACCTTTAAATGAACTTAGTGTCGTAGATAAAGAAGTAGATTAATAGAGATGTGAAGGTGTCCAATGTGAAGAATGCCAAACAAACCTGTAGAAGTTAGTGCAAAAAATAGCCAAAAATCATTTTTTTTGGAAAATAGGGATGCAATAGTTAGGAATGATAAATAAGATAATTGAAAATTTAGGATTGGTAAAGCAAGGTTTTTAGAATATTGAAGGCAAATGAATGACAAAAGAATGGAAAATGAATGATAAAACATTGGAAAATGAATGATAAATGATGGAAAATGAATGATAAATGATAAGAAATAAATGACAAATGATATTAGAAAGAATTTAAATCATAAATGGAAAAAAGGAATGTTAATGTAAGAAAAATATAACAAAGATATGTAAGAAATTGAAAAGTAAGCTCATATAAGATAGGAAAAAAGGAAAACATGAAAGAAAGAAAATGAAATGTAATTAAATATGGAAGACAAACATAAATAAGGCACATATTTAATAATTGTAAAAAGGTGTGATCTTAGCTATCCACAATAAAAGGGTAATACAATAATGATAAATGAAAGAAAAGAGTATCCATAGTTACTCAAACATGTTTTTTTGCTCTAAGGATAGATAAAACTAAAACAAAGTAATGCTAGCATGTTTTTAAAGAAATTAAGAAGAAGGAATAAAAAGAAGAAGGGAAAATAGACTTAGAATAATAATTTGCTGATAAAGGGTGGCAATAAAATGGGTGGAGGGGAAAATGAAGTAAAAACCAAGGTAGATGAACTCTTTATCAAAGTAAATACACTCAAATTAGGTTTATCAAAATAAGAGGACTTTCAACCTTAAGGACTCTAAAGACCTTCTCTTAGCCACACAATTCTTAGGTCAACAAATGGAATATATAGATCATCCCATGAATTCTATATGCATGAAAATTAAATGGAACTACCTCCCCATGATGTGTTATCCATTATTCATGACCCCTTATAGAGCCATTAGTATATTGTGAAGATTGGGTACTTGCATGAGAAATTAGGTAGCACCATAGGGTTTTTTGAAATCCCCTATTCCAATCTACTGACCTATCTCATCCCAAAGGACCTTAGCTATATGTGAGGCCAACTATAAGTTTTAGATTTGATTGGAGATATGATATGTGTTTGTAATCATAGATTTTGTTGTGATGTTGAATTTAAAAATTTATAAGTTGCCTTTGAGATATCACTTCCTTTTGTTTTCAAATGATTTGGATTTTAACTTTCTTGATGGATTTTTCTATTCCTCCTCTATATGGATTTATAAAAACAAACATAGGTGCTAATGATGACTATCATTTGAATACTTGGGACAAGGTTGCTAAGAGAGAGAACTTCAAAAATCATGGGGTCTAAGAATCTTGTTAACATAGGTGAAATAAAAGTGTTATATTGACTTCAACCTTGTTCTATCCAATGTGGATTGAAATAAAAGGGGAAATCAAGAGGAATGCCACATGGAACAATTTTAATTGCTTAAAATCACAATTTTAAAGGTAAAAAAGGGATACAATGACAACAAAGGTGTGATTCCTTATCATGAAAAAGAGGGTAATGGAGGAAAACATGATAAAAAAAATTATTGTGTAGATTTGATCTAGCAAAAGAAGCAAAAACTAAAGTTGAGAATAAAGATCAAGAGCATGAAGAGATAGTGATTTTATGATGAGGGTCGGTTCCTATCCATGGTATTACATTGCAACTTCATAAAAAGTAAACTAAAGGGGTGAAATAAGATAAATGTAAAACATAAATGAGAAAAATAAGTAAAAGTATGGTAATTTTGTGAGGAGTGTCAGGTCCTATCCATGGTCTTATGAAGTAACTCACAAAATAAAAACCCACAAGGGTACCAAAAGATAAATGTCAAAAGATAAACAAGGCTATGGTACATCAAGAGGTAAATGCTAAATAAATCGGGAAAATGATCATAAATATACTAAGTCAAAGAGTGACATAAAAATATAAATTAAAGAGGTATATAAAGACAGAGATGAAAACAAATGACAAATGCAATGTGGAAGAAAACCAAAGAATGTGAAAGAAAAAAATGATTCTAGTAAAGTGAAAGTAAAAGAAAGAAAGTGCAATGAACAAAAATAAAGAAACATGAGATAAGAGAACAAGTAAGACTTATGTTAACATATGTATCAAAGATGAGCATGTGAAATATAAGTATATAAGTCTTGGAAGGTTTTTTGAAGCTGAATGTGTTTGTTATTATACATTATAGAATAAGAGAGGGTATCACAAGATACCCCAAAAGGTGTTTGGATGTAGGTATGGGCATCAAAAGATGCCCCAAAGTCTAAAGGGACATGTGGATAGGCATCACAAGATGACCCAACATGTGAGTTAGAGTGAGGTCATACTGAACCATTAAAATGATTTCATTAGGTTGGCAAGTGTTTTTGGAGATAGATAAAAGTGTTGGTTTGGTAGATTTTAAGGATGGTTTTAGGTATTTAGGGCTACAAGGGACTATTTTTATAATGATACAGGCTTGGTATTAGGTCCTACCCACTCACTTGACACACTATAGAGATAAGGGTGTTGGGTGCTTAGCTAAATATACCATTAACCACATTTTATACTTGACTAGAGCATCAAGTCAGCTTTCCCCTTGGTGATGAAATTCAAGTAGGTTGGCCTAGGGTAGATAAAATGTTAAATTTCTTGTTTATGTTCTTGTGATTTGGCTATATGTGTATAAAATATAAATAGTGAAATTAAGTGATTAATTAAACATCCCTTAATTAAATTATGTGAAATATTCTAAGCATGCAAGCAACAAGAAAAGAAAACATGAATTAATTGATAATAGATATGAGGTTAATTCCAACTTGAAATAAGGTATAGTGTTGACACTATATGCAAAAAATATATAATAGGTTCAATAGGGTTGAACCTATACTAATGAAGTAATGTCTAAAAATGAACTGGATTGGTGGTGTTGATCTAGTTATTTTAGACAACACACAAAATATAGAACTAGGTCAATAGGGTCAATCCAATTGACTGTGCAGGGGTAGTTTTAAAGACTAAAAATTATGAAATGAAATGTAGAAAGGAATTAAATAGAGAGTTAGGAACCTTAGTAGATGAAAAATTTAATGAATAAATATTTTTAATGAAGAACCTTGAAGTATGATTGAGAAACCTATAAACTGGGTTGATAATATCAATCAAGCTATATAAGAACTTGTTTTAGAGTGATGAAACTATAATGGGTTGACTGAGTTGACCTAGTAGGCTAAATTGGGTGTCTAAAAGGCTAGAATACTATACTAGGTTGACTAGGTTGATCCAATTACATGTTCTTGTAAACTAGTGCATAGAGAAAAATAGTTGGGTTGATAGAATTGATCCAGTATGTCAAAATATATGATAAATATGATGATAAAAAGAATGAAATAAGTGAAATAAATCCTACAAGGATTAGTTTCACATTGGGTTCACTAGAATGTATACAATCAAAAATACATCATGTCTATAAATCAATCTTGTCTTAGTGAAGATAAAGCATACCTACACTTTTGATTAGGGGATACACTTATTAAGCGAGAGCATGACCAATATGGGGATCTACTAGACCCAATTAGAGAATCACTTATGACAACATATCATGCTAGAAAGGGTTCCAAAGCCTATAGTCTACCATAATAACATAACAACCCTAATGGATTCCTAAGGTTTAAAACATTCACTTATTCTAATAACAAGAAAGTAAATCTAATCTAGTGCACACCAAAGATTGTGGCACAAAGTAGGGGTTAGAAATAATAAAACAAACTAAACTAAACACATATTAGAAGACATACACTCACATTAATATTTATAAAATCCTAATACATGGGAGAAGAATACAAATGCATTATCTATCTACTCTTAAAAAGGAGAAATAAAGTTAGGAATACTTACCTTTGAAGATGAACCCACCAAGCCTCAATCTCTCCTTTGGCCAAGGTACTTCACAAGAGATTATTGTGGTATGTAAGGATAACCAAGACAAATCTTCTCTAGGTTACACAACCTATCTAAGCATCTAAAAGACTTCTCCACAAGATAAGATCTGTATCTCCAAAGAAAGTATGGAACCCTAATCTTTATTCCTTAAGTAGAATGGTTAATAAGCAAATGTTTGATTGAACTTATTCTCTAATAATTCTTATCTTATCAAATGGTGGGAAATAAAATTGTATATAAAGGTGTATCTTTCCTCACATATTATCAGGAATGTCAGCTATACAGGGTTGACCTAATAGACCTAGTATGTTTTTGGGGATAATTCACTAGGTCTGAGCTAAGTTGATTGAAAGGCTAATAAGCTAAGAAAGTAAGAAATACCCCTAAAATGTACTAGGTTGACCTAGTTGACCTAGTATAATAAAATGTCCAAAAGGGTATTAAGGAAAGAAAAGGAAGAACAAAAAGAGAGAAAGACTAGAATAGGTAGGACTAAGAAGAATAATCTTACGGTAAATGGTTTTAGGAGAATAGTGTGTAGATGGTGAGTGGAAAATCGGAAAAAATATTATGAAGCAATGATGGTCTACCCACCCCTTTTTTAGTACACCCCTTAAGGCATGTAATCAATTATATTGAGACTCGATAGGTTCCTATAAGATACAAAGTGACAATTTTCAATAAAAGTTTGAAAATATTATGTATATACACTATGCATCCAATTAGTAAACTAATTATAGGTAGGCATACATCCTAGTGACAACTAATATAAGGTTCAAAAGAAGAAACATGGATGGTAATTAGGAAGTAATCAAAGAGTTTCCTACCATTAATTCTTTAGTATCAAAGCCAAATGAACTTGTTGCTACTCCAAAGGTTCCAATAGCTTTAAGGAATTAAAATCAAGGGAATGTTTTTATCCCTCAAAACTCACAAACTCATGGTTTATTTATAGCTCCCAAAGTACAACCAAAGGTGGTTCACCCATCAACATTGTGGAACAATAGAAAAGGTCTAATGCAAGTGTGTCAATGTGGGATATGGTCTCCATGCTTTTTTAGGTAAATGTCCTCCAAGAAAGGTTGTTAAGAATTAATGTTTCTAAGAAACCACCAGTTAAATAAAATATGATTTTCACCAATGCAGGTAAAGGACCTAGTGAAGGTTAACCAAGTAAGGTGGTTAAACCTCCTACCTTATACATTTTAGTAATCATTAGTGACTCTTTAGTCCATAATTTCTTGGAAGATAGTGGTGCTAGAAAATCAGTAATGCCAAAATCTATAACAGACCAAATTGGTCTAAAATATGAGCCCTAATCTAAATGAGTGTTACATCTTGATGGTTCTTCCAACAAGACATCTGGTATCATTAGAGACCTAAAATTGACCCTTCATGCTTGTCCTAGTGTCTCAATTTCTCAATATGTATTGATCTTTAATGCATCTCCTCATTTTTCCCTATGCCTATCCATATAATTCACTACAAAGATTAGAGGTTATCTTGTAGTAGACTGGTCATACATAGCATTCATAATAAGATATGGAACCAAGGTATCTATTAAGTTTGAACCCATTGCATAATTCCACATAGATACTTATGGGATAGACAACACAAACTTTAATTTCACCATTCTTGATGAAGATGAATTTACAGTTAGTCAAGAACTAAACACTCACCCTGAAGATATATCATATATGTTATTAGATTAACTATGGAATGACAATCATTTGGTTGATCCCTTAGAAGGAGTTAAAGAGAGGGACATGGGTGTCTACTACTTTCATGAATAGAATCAGTCCATGCCATCCCTCATTAGACCTCAATAAGATCCTAGTAGCTTATGGAAATTGTTATTTAATGGTTCAAGAAGAAAACATGGAGTGGGTATAGGTGCAATGTTGGTATCCCCCTCAAATAGTAAGTATTTCTCTTTTTATAGGTTCAAATTCAATTGATCTTGAAATATAGTAGAATATGAGGGCCTTATCCATGGTCTTCAATGGGATAGTATGATAGGGATCAAGTAATTAAAAATTTATGGGGAAAGTGAGCTGATAGTGTACCAAGTTAGAGGCCAAAGTATGACCAAGAATACAATGATGAAGTATTACAAACATAAAGTGTGGGACCTAATTGAGGATTTTTAGGGCTTTAACATCTAAGTAGTACCAAGGAACCTGAATCAACATGCTGATAGGTTGGTAGTTGTGGGAGCTCAATTTGATATCCCAAATGAGTTAAAAAAGACCAAGGTATAACGACATGTCAAAGTGGTAGTAAGATCATCAGTGCTAAACAATGAAGCTCATTAGAAAGTCTTTGAAAATGACAAATAAATTTTTTATTTCTTGTAGTAGGAATTTAATTTCTCCTCCATAAACTAGGAAAAATTTCAACATCAAAATGAGGAAAAAATTATTCAGTCAAGATCTAACAAGCTTCCTCGAGGTCTTGTCACCATTGAAGGCCTTTTTCATGGGGGAGATCATATGAGAAAAGATAAGGTAGTGATGTCAACCAATGAAGAGAACTATGAAATGTTCCTTATCTTTAAGGATAAGCTCCTCAATCTTGGGAAGGTAAGCACTAAAGCTAAGAAGCATGCTTTTATAGAACTTTGTAAAGAATATGCAAACATATTTGCTTAGGAATATAGTGACTTGAGAGGCTTTGGTCCCAATCTATCCTAGCACACTATAAAGCTAGAAGCTAATGCCAAGCTTGTCAAGAAAAAGTAGAGGCCTATAAACCCTAACATATAAGATCTTATGAGAAAATAATTGACAAAATTAATTAAATCCAAGATCATATTTCCCATTAAGCACTCCTCATGGGTAGCCAATTTAGTGCATGTTAGGAACAATAGTGGGGAAATCAGATTGTGTATTGACTTCAAGGATCTAAATAGGGTCTCTTTGAAGGATCAATACCCCCTACCATTGATGGAGTAATTCCTTTAGATAGTTATTGGTTTAGAATGTTTTTCCCTTGTGGATGGGTATTTAGGTTACAACTAAGTGATAATAAGAGAATAAGATCAGTATAAGACTACCTTCACCATAAAGTGGGGAACATATGCTTACCAAAAGATGCCTTTTATGTTATCAAATGTAGGGGAAATTTTTTAAAGAGCCATGGTTGTTGATTTATAAGGGTTACTAAATCAAATTATGTTTGTCTACTTAGATGACAACATAATTTTCTCCAATAAATCTAGTGAGCACATGGACCATCTAAGGTTTATCTTTGAAATATGCAAAGAGTATGGGATCTCTTTAAATCCCAAGAAATGTGTGTTTATTAGTCATGAAGGAAAAATTTTGGGTCACATTGTCTCAAAAGAAGGGTTATCCATTGACCCTGATAGAATAAGTGCCATATTGACATTATTTTTACCCAAACACAAGAAATGAATCTAGAGATACCTTAGGAAGATAAAATTTGTGAGAAGGTTTATTCCTAGTTTTAAAAACCTGTTCAAACTAGTCACTATCATGTTGAAGAAGATCCAAGTGTTTACTTGGTCAAAATAAAGAAAAAACAAATTTTGAGGCCATAAAATTAGCCATTACCCAAGAACCCTCTCTCATAAATATTGACTTCTAAAATGACTTTATATTATACACCTTTGTCAATGTTGACAATATATAAGCTATGATGATGCAAAATAATGGTGAAGGACTTGAGCAACCAATTGCATTTTTTAGTCAAGGGATATAAGGTGAGGTATAATTTCATAGAAAATTAGGTTCTTATAGCCTTAAAGAACCCAAAAAATTCAAACCAATACTTTCCAATAGTAAGGTTTATCTTATAGTTTCTCATCCTAGAGTGAGGGACTTCCTCCTCAACAAGGATTTGAATAAGACAAGATAAGACTAGATCACCAAGGTCATGGAGTATGATATGGAGATCAAAGTCATCAAGATGGTAAGAGGTAAAGGCTTGTGTAAGCATATGGTTGATGATATTTGGGAAGACAAATAAGTTGTTTTGGTAATAAAAGATAACTCACAGGTAGATGCACCTCCACTTCATAAAATCTAGCTCTAGGACATTACACATTTATTGATGAGAGGAGAATTCCCTCAAGGTTTGGATAGAGAAAAAAAAGGTATTTCAAGATTCATTCCATACCTTATGCATTAGTTGATGGTTTTATTTTTATAAGGGACCTCAATGGGATACTTTTTAGGTGCATTGATGATAATCAAGTGATAAAATTTTAGAACAGTTTCATGATGGACTTGTAGGAGGCCATTTTGATCCAAGGAAAATAAAAAAAATTTAATGAGATATATTTAGTACTAGCCTAACCTATTAAAAGATGCATATACATGGGTTAATAAATGTTTAAAATGTTCCCTATTTATAGGAAAACAAATATTAGTATCTCTTCCACTTAAAGCAATTCAGGTGGATAAACCCTTCATGCAATGGGGCTTGGACTTCATATGGATGATAAATCTACCTTCAAGTGCAGGGTATAAATGGGTATTCACTACAATTGACTACTTCACTAGGTGGGTGGAAGAAATTTCCTAAAAAAAAGCTAAGGAGATAGAAGTATTGGACTTCTATGATAACATAGTAATCAAGTTTGATGTCCCAACTACTATAATTTTAGATAATTCATTAACATTTATTGGTATGAATACAAATGAATGAGCACTTAAGATGGGAATATAACTCATCACTTCTCCAATTAATACCTCTAAGATAATGGAATGGTAGAGACCATAAACAATAACTTTATGAGGATTATCAAGAGGACCATGGAAGAGAATCAAAGAGTATGGCATACAAAGCTAAAAATAGCCTTATGGACTGATAAAGTGACTCCCAAAGCTACCAATGAAAATTCTCCATATGTCTTTATATATGGAAGGGAATCCAAATTACCCATTTCTATTTAACTACATACTTTTGATTTTTCCCATCATTTCTAGTTGATGGAGAGTGAGCCTATGAACATGAGAATGATAGAGCTCATGGAGCTTGAAGAAACTAGGGACCTTGAAATGAAGACATTAGAGTCACACCAAGATCATGTTAAAAAATCCTTTGACAATAGATCCACAACAAGGGACTTCAAGTAAGGGGACCTAGTCCTCAAATTCAAATCAAATAAGGCCAAGCCAAGTAATCATACCAAGTATTAAATATTTTAGAGTGGTCCTTATTTGATCCAGAGATGCAAATAACACAATGCTTTTTAACTTGCCCAATTATATTGAGAGGTATTACCCATCTCAGTCAATGGCCATCATTTAAATCCTTTTTATTGTAAAATTTTTTAGCTATTTTATGATATTGTAGCATATTAGAGCAGTTTTTTATGCTTTCCTCTAAGTTCCTTGTGCAAATTTCCTTTTAGTTGTGTGTTTCCTTTCAAAAAGTGCCTTAGGTGAAGTTGTTTGTTTTGCTCTTTTTCACTCCTATTTCTTCAAGAAGAGGTTTTAAAAAGTGTTAGCATTATATAAATCTCATAATTATTTCAAGAGATAGAATACTTGAGTCTCCATGTACCCAATAGATCAATAAAGGTAACTAGTTTGTTACATAATAGGCATGCGACCCTAGGATGTCACCAGAAATATTGGCCAAATTTGGCCCACATAAGAATATTTTTACTAAAAATGGTTTGAACATAATATAAGATTTATGAATGGAATTATTGGACCAAAAATAGGAAAATAAGACCTTATATTTATTTCAAGGGATTTAAAAACACTTTAAGCAAGCTTAAAGTGCAATTTGTTAATCCTTGAGAAGTGGGTTTGGAAATAGGTTTAGGATTACAAAGTGAAGAAGAAAAACATTTTTTCATGTTTTTTAAATAATTAAATGGAATTAATCAATTTAAAAAAAGTCTTAGAAGTCTATTGGATCATTTTAAAGAGACAAAAATGACTTGCACAAGTCTAGAGAGACCAGATCATCATGGCATGTCATGCAAAAATGAAAGGGTCAGCTAAATGGTGCATTTAATAATTTCACTTAGGAAATTGGTCAAGGCCAAAATACCACATGGACATGATGTTTTTCATTTTGAGAATGTCCCTTACAAATTTTGTATCTTAATGAGTTCTCTATCTCAAGATATAAGTTTCCAAAGTTAAACTTGCAGAGTGGGACGTGTGTACAGATGTCAAGTTTAAGCCTCATAAAATATCCATTTGAATTCAAATATTCCAAGTATGAACATAATATAACAAGTTTCAAGATCATGAGACATCAATTTAAGATCCAATAGTGAGTGGTGATCTAACAAGTTAGTGGGTCCCAAATATCCAAAGGTGCATGCTTGGTCATGCATTTAAGGATCAATGGTGAGCATCAAGTCAAAAGTTAGATAAACCCAATATTAAACACATGGATGACATGTGCCAATATTATAGGATCTCAAGAAAATATATAATGGCACACAATGACTGACAAAGATAGTGGGTCCAAGATGATCAATGGTGCATGATCAAGCATATAAAAGTAGATCAACAACAAATAAAAGGTCAATAAGTCAGTGAATCTCAAAGATAAATACATATTTTCAAAGTGTCACAAACATGATAACTACCATGAAAATCCAATAAATCACATTATATCATACAAATTAAATATCAATTATGAGTTAGAGGTGAAAGAGTCAACATATCATAGGGATGAATGAGGAGCTGATAGATGGCATAATTTGAGAAGGCCTGGATCAAGATTAGTGATTGATATGAAAATTAAAAACCTAAGGGAATTCAATGGAGAATGATTTCGAATCAAATTTAACCAAATCAAATATTTCAAAGGACATCATTAAAGCTCAGTTGAGACCATTGTTAGAGGATCCATAACATGTAGACTTGGTTTTCTTGTGTTTTCAAAATCACATATAATAAGTCCTTATCTTTCACACATTTTAGAGTTAGAATAGGTCTATTTGGACCTAATATGGTTCAATAATGAGGCTATGCAATTTTTAGTATTTTCATTGACATGCTAGCTATAGGAAAACTAATAAATGACATTAGTTTTCAATCTATAGTGAGACTTATGCTCATATATTTAAGGGAAAATAAGAATGGCTATAAATAAGTGTCTCATATTCAACATAGCCATATATTTGACAAGTAGGTACTTATCACCACTCAAAGTAGACATGGCATGAATATATCTAGATTTATGATATGAGGGTTTTTTCCTTACAATGAAATCAAGTGGAAGGTGGTGTGGAAGATCAAAGCAAAGATATCTGGTAGTTAGAGAAAGTAGTTGGAGCATTAAATTAAATTTTTAGGGAATCTAGGTTTTTTCTTCATAGCAATATCATGACTCATCACTTTCAACAAAATCTTATCCTATAACGTGTTACTCGACCAATGAGAAGATTCAAAAGCTATTAGGACAAATGAAAGATAGCTTGTCAATAGATAAATGGTTTTGATTTGATCAAAAAGGTGGTGGAAGCTCATTTAATGATCTAGGATGGTGTGATCCCTCTCTCTTGGCCCCTTCTTTGTTTTTTCCATATTCTTTCATATTGTAACCTCTCTCTCAATTTTGATAATAAATTATCTCTTAATTCTGAAAGAGCAAATATTCTCTTTTGATAAGGCTAGACCTTTTCAACATTTGTATGAAAGTCCTCTTGAAGTAATAAATAATTTATTTACCTATCTCTCCCCTCTAAATTATGTGTAGTAAAGTTTGTCCATGATGTCATTGTGAAGGAGAATCTTCCATGCCCATTGTCCTTTCTTTCTCATTTCTATGTGTATTCAAGTTAGTTACAGGTCTAAGTTAGTGTTCTTTATGTCATTGATGAAATATCTCAGTGAGTCTTAGAACTCCTCTTTGCCTTCATTCATTGCTTCTTGAATATAGTTTATAAAACACTTATGTAACTAGCTAACTTTTTGATATTGTATGAGATAGCATTGTCTTATGCTTCCTCAGTGTTTACTTCATGCTTATGTGAGTTATCATTTTTATTTGGTATCACCTTATTATCTTTCTTAGGATATCTTTCCCCCTTTATAACCATTTTACCAATGCAAAAACTAGTATAGGTGATCCATCAAGAGGAAGCCAACCTTCTCTAGAGGTTCAATCTCACCATAGGTAACCCATAACCTGGGGTTATTCCCATAGTGTAGCTCAATTGGAGAGAGCCTGAATAACCCTCTTTAAAGGTGAAAATTTATGCTACAACAATTAAAAACATAAATTATTTTATTGTCAACACTAGACAAAGAGATTATTATAATAATTAAAAAAAATTAACACAACTATTAATCAATCATCTTCTTATAAGAATCAAGATAAAGGAAAAGGTACATAGAATAATGTTGCATCTGATAATGATGCAATTAGTTCCCAAAAAAATAATCCATTATCAACTGTTTTTAATAGTCCACAATATCCTCCTTATAAGCCCAAGAATTACACTCACATTTATTATCTATATGTTGGTGCTTATAATATTATAGATGATTTGGCCACTATTAAGGCATGTTTTTATTATTATAGGTTGTTGGTTTACCTGAATATCTTGATAAAATTAATGATGAAATTAAAACCTTAAATTCTAAAGATATGTTAGGATTGAAAAAATAAATAAATAATAATAAACAATATTTTATTTTTTTTCTTAGATTTATGATCCTCTTGCTAATTACATACCTCCTTTTTATGTATTGGTCAAAATTGTTAATAAGATTATTCACAATTATATTCTCAATATTGGTGCTTCTAAAAATATAATATCTAGGTTCATTGATAATCAATTAGGTATTTACTATAAAACTATTAATAAGAAACTTACATGTTTTTATTCACATCAAACTAAGAGTTTTGGTAAGTTTCATGATATTATTATTAAAGTTACACAAGATGGAAGAATTAGATGCATGATCAAGGTTCAAGCATTGGATATTCTTAGTAATTATGATATGCTTATATGAAGAGATTGGTCAAGAGTATTTGGTTATTTTGTAGGCAAGGATACAAATTAGGTTCTAGTTGGAAATGAGATCATTTTTATACAAAGAGAGGATTGGTTTAGTAAACCTATCAATTTTATACCTACTACCATTGCTTATGTGAAAACTAGAATTGGTATTTATGAGCTATTAATTTTAGATGAACATTTAAAATATTAATAAAATATTTGTTATAGAGATAATTTATGTTTTTTATACTTTGATGGATCATGTTCAAAACATATTAGTGGTACTATAATTTATTTAATTTTTTTAATTATTAAAATATTTTATTATGATTAAAATTTGTCTTTTAATAATACTAATAATAAAAATAGAATTTGAAGCTTTGTGTTTAGGTTTATAAAAGGCTATTGATATCAATATAAAAAAATACAAGTCTTTGGTGATTTTGAGTTAATTATTACACAAGTTAGAAATTTTTATAAAACTAATCAAACCTATATACATAGATATACTTAGAGAGTTTAATGTTTGAGTTGACAAGCTCTCTATTTTTTCCTCAAATCCTACTCTAAGTGAATGAAAACCAACTATTGACTTTTCATTTTCTAAAAATTTTAGACTTAAAGTTCATGATTTGAATGAAATTAGCCTATTTTTAATTATGATGAGCACATTGATTATTTTAATAAAAGAAATTATTTTTATCATGATGATTATATGTTGAATTGTGGTGATTATCTATAGTTAATTACTAATAAATTATTTTCTGGTTTAATCAATGTAGAATCAATGTTCACTCTAAATGATCAGCCTAGAATTTCATTAACTAAATAGCCTTATAGGATAATAATCAATGAACATTTTCCTATAAATATTGGTACTAAGGAAGATCCTAAATTTTTATATTTAGGAATACAATGCACTCCTAATGAAAAGGTTAAGTTTATCAAACTTTTCAAAGAATTTGTAAATGTTTTTGATTGTTTTAAAAAGACCTAAAAGTTTATCATACCAAAATAATTAAAGATGATATTCCTATAAAACTCTATTAGGCAAAAGATAACAAGAATAAGCCCTTTGTTGAAAGACACCATCAATAAAGAGCTTGATAAGATGTTTAATGGAGGTGTCATTTACCATGTAAAATATTCTAATTGGATTGATAATATAGTACTTGTATGAAATAAAAGTGGAGGCATTAGTATATGTGTAGATTTTAGAGATTTAAATAAGGTTAGTATTAAGGATAATTTTCCTCTTCCTAGCATTAATGAAATCTTCCAACTAGTTACAGGATTTGAAATATGATAGGCATACGATAATATTTAGTACTTAAAAAATAATGTTTTATTTTAACATAATGCCTTTTAGTGTCATGAATGCAGGTGCCACTTTTTGAAGAGCTATACATGTGGATTTAAATGACTTAAATGGAATAGTCATTCAAGTCTACTTAGATGATCTCACTGTGAATTTAAATAAGATAAAAAAATATATAGATCATCTTCATGAAGTCTTCACAATATATAATAAATATGGTATTTCTCATAATCCCAAGAAATCAATATTTGGTGTTATTTAATACAAATTATTAGTCCATAGTATTTCTGTTGATCTTAAACATATAATAATAATTAATGATCTACCACCTCCTAAAGATAAATGTAGTCTTAGATATTTATATAGAAAAATTAATTATATTCATAAAATTTTTATCATATTTTTTTAATAAATATAATCATTTACAAATTTTATCAAAGATAAATCAGTCATATGTATGGGATTCAGGAGAAGATTTTACTTTTAATAATATTAATAATACCATTAAAAGTGCACCTATACTTATAAAACCTGATTTGACCAAATATTTTATTATTATGTAAATGTAATTGATAAAACCATAAGTTGTGTGATTACTCAAAATGATGAAAATGATGAAGAAAATCCTATTGGTTATATGATCCAAGTTTTAAAAGATGCAAAAAAAAAAAAGGTATCCACTTATTGAAAATTTTGTATTTTCATTAGTTTCTTGTTTGAATAAATTTCATTATATTTTAATGGGAAATAAGGTTATTGTAAGATATAATGTACCTATTCTTTGTTATATTTTAAAACAACCAACTATCCAAGAAAGGTTAGTAAAGTTAATTTTGAAGATTCAAAAATTTAATCTTGAATTTGAACATATAAAATTATTAAAGGTAATGACTTAGCAAAACATTTGGCTAAAAATGTTTCTTCTTCTATTATTATTATTATTATTATTATTATTATTATTATTATTATTATTATTATTATTATTATTATTTTTTGATTTTATATATTGATGTTTTTTTGCATGCTAAGCCTCATTTTCAAACCATGAAAGTTGTTGATTTTTCTAAGAATTGTAAATTTGGTCATGAAATGAATGATTGGGATTGTTTACTTTCTGAAGATAATTGGTATCATGACTTAGTTTATTATTTTTAAAATTAGGAATGATGTAATAATGTATATAAAAATCAAGGATGATCGTTAAGACTTCAAGCTTTGAATTTTTTTTTATTATAAAACTTTATATTTGATTGAAATAGAGATGAAGTTATATTAAGATACTTAACTTATAAACAAACTTTGAAGGTACTTAGAGGATTTATTGAAGGTATTTATGGTGGTCATTATGTAAAAAATAACACTAATTATAAGATTTTATTCATAGGTTATTATTGACCTACATTATTTCAATATGTTTATAAGCTAGTTCATGCATGCATGCCTTGCCAATTATGTTTTGGTAGTGATAGATCACCAACAATGCCTTTAAATGAAGTTATTCATAAAAAATCCATTTATCAAGTGGATAATTGATTTTATTTCATATATTCATCCTCCCTCTTTAGTTTTCTATAGATATATTTTGATTGCTACTGATTATTTTATGGAATGGCCTAAAGCTAAATCCTTAAAAATGTTTGTTATAGCTGAAGTTATTTCATTTTTTTATTTTTTATTTTTTAATTTCAGTGTCCCTTATGACATTATATTATATAATGGTCCCCAATTTATCTCATAGAATATTTATAAAATTTGGGATGTTATTATATTATTTTTAGTCATTCTTATAAATATTATCCTGAAGGGAATGGACAAGCTAAATCTATATATAAAAATTTGATTTATATTTTGAAAAGTTGGTTTATGAGAATAAAATTAATTAATATTTAAATATTTTTGAGGTATTATGGGTTGATCATATAATTATTAAATTAGTTTTGGTTATTTACCTTTAATGTTATCATATGTATTTGAAACCACATTACCAATTGAATTGCAAATTTCTTATGCCCAAATTGCCTTACAATATTTGTCAGAAGATATAAATATCATAGAACAAAGACTTAGTGATTTGATAGATTTAGACGAAACCAAAACTACTACTTTCCAAAATTTATAAAATACTAAAGAAAAATTAAAGTTGTTTTTGGATAAAAAGGTTTCTAGTAAATGTTTTAAAGTTGGCAATTTTGTTCTTTATTTGGATGAAGCACATGAGAACCTAGGTAAACATCATATGTTTTATTTTTTTTGGATTGGTACTATAAAATTAATGTTATTCTTGGAAATAATGTATTTTATTTATAGAATATTGATGGAAATTGGTTGTGTTATTCAATCAATGGACATCATTTGAAGTTGTTTCATATCTAACTTTCCCTTGTTTTATTTTAATTTTTTTGATGTTTAATTTTTTATTGATTATTTTTGTTTTATTATTTTTTATATGTTTTATTACTAGATAGATCAATATTTATTTCATAAAAATAAAGGTATTCACCATTTTAAGGAGAAAGCACTACAAGAACTATCATATCAATGTAAGTTTTTAATTATGTTAGATATCCTCGCATGATTATTATGAAGATTTTTTGGACTAAAACATGATTTGAATATAAAGGTGTTGAAAGCATTACTTAATTTTTGGAATCTTTATTGAAGGATATGTATTTTCTATTTATCTAGCCTAAAACTCTTTATTTAATCTTTCCTTTTCTTCATGCCACACTAGTCAAACAATTCATCCCTTAATAATTTTTCTTATTTTAAATGGGTTCACACTTAACTACTTGAGAAATGATTAAACTTGGATCACACTCTCAATATAATTTTGTTCTCAGGTAATTTATAGTTGTAACCCAATTTCGTAAGTGAAACTAGATAGCAATATTGTTATTTTTATGTCTATTTTTATCACCCCCTTTTATTTTATGAAATTACTGACATGTTTCTAGTTCTACCATATTGATGACCTAGCATCATGAAATTTAAAACTATTGATATGAGCCAACTCATTTTCATGCATTTGAATACATGTTTATCTATACATAAACAAACATTAATAATTACTGCATTAAATTAACTTATTAATTTTAATGTTAATTAAGTGGGTTTGAAATCATTTCTTTTTTTAATGAAAATAAATTTTTAGTATCAATCTAAAATACTATGTAGTTTTACAAGGGTATATAATGTTCACAATTTTAGAAGTGATCTTGCATGGTTAATAGTAATGATGCATGATCAATTTCAATTCTAATAAACTTATCATTCAAATTTATAAAACTTGGTCATATATGGATTGGTGAAAATGAAGTAAGATGTATGTTTAGATATTTATTATGAAATTGTTGTATAGGAAATTCATTTATTGTAAAATATTGTCTTCAAAAACCATAACACACATTTCTAAGCATTATTGATCATGTTGGTTTGATAAGAGACTCAATAATATTGACGAATTTATAATATTATTCTAATATCTTTGAGTAGAGAAGTTTAAGTTATAATGTTATGATTTAGTTCATAACATCAGTGATATGATAAAGACCTAGATATATTCAAAGTTTCATGTGCATATTTCATAACCTAAATGAATATAAATGTGACCTATGTTATATTATTATTATGGGTTCACTTTGGTCATGGTGATAATGCATATGGTAATAATATTGTGCATAATCCTAAGATGGTAGATATCAATGAGTAACTATGGTTAGGTAATCAATTTTGGGTTTGAAGCAGGTTTGGGTATTGAATAATGGTGATACACCATATACATTAAAAGTATGAGAGATTAATGAAATATGTCCCTAGGATAGATCCTTCAATATTTAGTGAGTTTGGTGATAAGGAAAATGTTAGTGATAGTTCTTGTATTAATTTTGGTTTTATGGTAGGTTATTTATTAATACATATATTAGTTTGCTAAATTGATTAATGGAACCACTAACTTTGGCCCTAATTACTTAGAATGTCAAAAAAAATGGTGATAAAATAAGGTTAAGAACCATCACTGGAGATGTTAAATGTTCATTTTGGAAATATAAAAGTGTTAATTTATTTAATGATTATCATTATTTAAAATATAGAAGAGGTAAAAGCAAAAATATTGTGAAGAATATAGTCAAGACGAAAGGGAAGCACAAATAGATTTCATGTTTGGTGTCATGATTATAAGGTATGGTTAGTTTTTCAAATTAATTTTATTCATAATTTTTGTTATTTTAGTTGAAATGAAGTAAAAAACAAAGTGATTGAAATATGTATATATTTAAAGCCACATGCATTTTATTTTATTGTGCATGTGTTATTTTCTTAGTGTAAGTTTTGAGAGATTGAGTTTATTTATTATTCGAGTAGTTGTTGCATAATATGATGAATCTCATAGATGTGTTTGCATGTTAGTTATTTTTTTTAATTAAATTAGTATCTTGTTAAGGTTATTGAAAATACATCTTTGAAAAGGTATTTTGATCATCTAGTGTATTACATGTTGGTATTCATAAATCTTACTTCTTTTTATGTGAGTATTTGATTTTGAATAAATTTATCTAAATGTTTTTTTATAAGTAATGCTTGTAAATCAGTTATATAAGACTTCCATGCATATTTTTTTTCAAAAACTCAAATATTTGGAAAGTTTCAGAGGGTTATTTTATAAATGAAGGGATTTGAAATATTTAAAAATGGTTGAGTTGTTCAGTAGTTCTTATTTGAATTTCACATATTTGATTGAGTGAATCCTCTTATTGTATTCTATGGTCAACTAAGAAATATTGGTTTTGTGAACTTTTGTTTTAGATATATATTAAGTAGTATTATATTTAAAGAAGTAAATATATGAAGGATTCATTCGAAATTATAAGGATGAGATGCATTCTTTTGAATACTAACTACGTATAGTACTATCTACTTCATTTTCAAGAAGATGGAAAAGGAAAAATTTATGAAGGTAATGGTTATTTCTATTCTTGATGAGTTATGTATCACTTGGTTCTAAAAATCATTGATTAAGTGGTCAATGTTAGTTATATATTCATATATGGAAGTTTTTTTCTATTTTCCATGGTTAATAATTCATGGTTTTCTATTTTAAAATGGTTATTTTTTAACATTTTATCTTGAAACTTATTTTTGGCATTTAAAATAAATTATGGTGTTTAAATACATGTTGCATATTTTTTTCTAGTATTTATAAAGAATGTATATGAAAAATTTCAAGGTCAAAATGTTTATGGCTTGAATTTTCATAAAAATGACACGAGGATTGTGAAATATTAATTTACAAATTTCTTATAGTATTTGCCTCAATTTTTAAAAACATGTTTAGAAGTATATGATAATTATGATTTTGGAATTTTGGTTTTTGAGCAATTATCAAAAATTGGAATGATTGTTTTTTCATGTATACAATGATAATTATTTTTCTTGCATAATAGTTTTGGTTATAATTTAAATAATTTGATCCATTGCATTCTTAAGATCATGAAAATGGGGTATTTAAGCTTAGTTATGTGAAATGCTTATTTTAGTATGTTTATTAGATGTAAATTTGGACATTGAATTCACATAGTTCTAGAAAATATGCATGAGGTCATGGTGATGATCAATGTAATGAGGGTACTCCTTTATGGGGTAGTTATTGAGGCCAATAAATTCATAGTCATAGGGCTATAACACTTTTACTTGACCATTCAATCATGGGACCAGAGTATCTATTCAATTTTATGATTTTGATCCTTCATTTTAGAATGTATTAGATTATTTACCTATAAATTCATTTAATATCTATGGTAATAGAGTTTGGAGAGGTGAACATTAGAGAACTTGTCCTTGTGGATGATGAACTTCAATGAGTCTTCTCATCACATACATACTGCTATCCAATCTATCCTACATAATACTTCATTTCCTAAGAAACAAGAAAATGTGTTTGAAATGATTAAAAAATTTCATCCCCATTTTATTTTTCTACTTAATATCAAAATTCACTCACCTGAACGTGAAATATCTACATCTAGTAGGAAACATTCTAGCATCCCTATAACACAACCCATTGTGACTAGAATGCTAAAAAAGGGTTAATTTATAAGTAGATTATTCTAAGGGGACCTATTTAATTAATATTACCATTACATCTGAGTATACAAATTACTTAACTAATAAGGGTTCTCCATTGATTGATTTTATTTTTGATGTAGATTATGATTAATTTGTTTCAATATTTGTTTTTGATTGATAGTTTATAATTTGACTAGTTGTTGTATGGTGATATTTTTTAATATATATATATGATTTTGGTATTTTCTAATTTATGCATGGAAAATAATTTTTTAGAGTAGTTGAATTAGATTTTTAGGGTTTATTAAGTGTAATTCCTAGGTTGTTAAATGGGATGGGTATAGTAAATCAGGGTATAAAATATGCAATAAATACAAACATTGATTTATGAAAAAAAATTAAAATGATATTTCTAATAATATAAATAAAGGAGACAAATGGATACTTATCTATAAACTACATGAGATGAAGGATCCAAAGGATGAAATTGGTATAAGAGATGTTCCAAGTGTCATAAACAAAATCTAAGTGTCAAAAACCCTCTTAGATAATAGTTCCATACCCTAAATAGTAGTTTTGTGGTGATATTTTCCACTTATGTCACTAATATTCTCTATGTAGGAACTATTTTGGGATTTTTCAAGCACTTGTGTGAGAGTCTGACAAACCTATTATTATGTAGACAAACCCTGCTTCACTATCTATGACTTGTTATGACTAATTTTGTATACAAAACCCTAAACCTCTATGTGATTAGGGAATTTAATTTAGCTTAATTAGTAAATGAGTGGTGTGGGTAGGATAGACATCCTCAAAACCCAACTATAATGAGAGTTGACTACATAGCAATAATCTAAGGTGGGATCAAGCCTGTTGTAGTTCTCTCCACCTAAGTGCTAGTGCAAGTATAAGTGAAGATAGTATGAATGTCAGTGTGAGTTCCTTGAATGAAGCTTGAGACTGTAAATCTATGTATTTTAAGCTTAGGAAGGTTATACATGATTATATGTGTAAATTGGGAAGAATACGTATTAAGAACCTTGATTGTGCACAACTTATTCTAGTGTTATTTGTGTGTATTTTCATCTAATTTCCATCTAATGGATAAAAGGATAAAATTCATATATATATACTGATATTATTATTTTTCATGGTTTTAAATAAGTCTAGGATGACCCTAGGTGTCTTAGGAATTGAAAATATATTCATTAGAGCTAAAAATAATGAAAAGGAAAATAATACCCAAATAGGATAATAACATTATGTTGCTAGTGTCTAGTTATGAAACTAGTATTTAGGTGGCATAACTTGAGGTACTATGGGCATGGATGCCTAAGGAAGAGTCTAAGATTGATTATAATATGTTTAGTGATGTGTGTGGCACATATAAAATCTAGATAAGTGTCTATGTAGGCCCTAATATAGGTCTAGTGCTAAAATAAGGATGGGTGGTCTCAAGTAACACTCTTGGCACTCAAGTGACATTTTTAGATGATTAAAATTTCCCCCACTTTATTCTATAAATATAGAAAATTTAAATGACTAGGATAAAGGAAAAATAATCATATCTAGACTTACCTATGAGATAAAGTCTATGACTTTGGATTTGATTATGTGAAGCATGCTCTATTATGTGTCCTATAAATGAAACATGCATAGAATAGTCCTTACTTAAGATATATCAAAAGAAAAGATAGAACTAAGTAAAGAGATAAGAAAGAGGAAATGAATGAATACACCTCATTGGGTATGTGAACCAATGCATAAACCTAGTTAAATTATGTGTGTGTGCATGTAGATAGTGATCAAATAAAATGAATCGATTAGACTAAGTTGATGGCTTACTCAGTCCACATGTGTGGGTGGATTAAGAACTCAAGATGGACTTGAATCCTTAGTTTTCCACCCATGCTTGGTAGATAATGACTTGTGAATAGCTTGTATTGGATTGATGGCTTATCCAACCCTCGTATTTAGGTGGCATGAAAAATCAAGTAGATTATGACTACATCATTACCTACCCATGTGTATTAGATGCATTTGTATCTAAATTATGAAATGTAATTTAAGTTATATGATTGTAACTAAAATTGTATATAATGGTTTTGTAACCATTAGAGTACTCAAGTATGTAGCTTAGGGACTACATGATAATTCTAACCATCATAGATGGAGTAAGGCATTAATCTAGTTTATTAATTCAAACATGGTGTCTCATGTGTACAATGTAGATAATGACATGGAGTTTTCCATTCCATTTGATCAATTTGTGTATAAGTGATCTTATAGAAATAATGTGTCATACACATGCCCTTAAATCTAATATTTGAGTATATGAATTATGGATTGAGTTGTAATAATTTGTGTTTGAGTATATAAAACTAAAAAATAAGTGATAATTCCATACATGATGCCCCCCAATATAAGTAAAATATCTTGAATTTGTGTAAAACTAATCAAAACTTAGTAAACACTGATAATCTATAACTAATTATGTGTAAGCCTAGACTATAACTACTATGCCTTTCTAGTAAATCTAGATTTTTCTACTTCTATGGATACTAGACAATAGATCCATACCTTTTATATTAACATTGTGGAATTAGAGTCCAACTGTGTTATTTTTATACCAAACTAAATTTGATATCTATCTAATGGTTTTCCATTATATTTTCCTAAAATTGAACTCTATATTTTATGCCTACATGTTAGAACTATATTTTGAGAGCATTCGCATGGCCTGTTGTCTTTAAAAAACCTTTGTGAATGCCCCCTCATTTAAGGTGATTTATTGAACCTATTTAAAAATTATCCTCATAATAAAAATATCTAAATGATACATGTTAGCCTAAGCATATATGATATCTATGTAATAAACTAATATAATGTTTATACATGACATCAAAATGTAATATAATCTAAGCATAAGTTTGGAATGAATGATGTATGTTATATATAGGATTCACAATGTTGTCAAAAAATATATAAAAATATAAATATGTGTATGAACATCAAATTTGAGTAATAAACTAAGTCACTACGTAGAGGGATGGGGCATAATGTCCATCACAACACCTAGGGAGGAAAGGGAGATGCATGAGATCCCTCATGGCATCTAAAATTTGAGTGTCTAATAAATAAGAGACAAGTTTCATGTCCATGATGAATACATGAAAATATGCATATAACACACATGAGTCACATAATGTAGGCTAAGTGGTCACAATATAAAGGCCATGGGAACATGTCACTAGATATGAGAAAGTAATACATATAAGGACATGTTAAAATGTCCACATATGTAAAACTTAGGAAAGTTGGTGTGGAACTACATAGAATATAATTTTTAAATGTCCATATAAACAATTAATAAAACATACACAAGGACATGGTCACATGTCCAAATCATATATACAATGAAAGGAGGTGTCATAGAGATATATAAAAATGGCATATTCAAATGCCCTTGAATAGATGTGGAAGCATAGAAAAAAAATCAAATCTAAACTAACAAATCTAGAAATTAAATTATGCATGAGTGTGTGTTATAAATTTGTATAAGATAAAATATGTACATAAACTAAGCCTAGAGAAGTATTAGTCGATAAAAAATCTAAATTTTTGTGGTGGACCTAGGTCCTATAAGCACCTATGGACACTTGAAAAGAATAATTAAATCATGTATATATGATAAAACTAACTATACTAAGATAACTAACATATGTAGTACCTAAAAAATATAATAAGTGTAAACATGGAGATGCATAAAATATACAATTTGTATTTTATGAGTAAATATTTGAATGTTTCTATATTTTAAACATATTATATTGTTTTTGTATTTTTTAGATATAAGCTATGTACAAGAAACATACAAATGAAATTATATACATGGATCAAAAGTGATTGACAATATGCATAAGTAATTTCTATAAATAAATGAGATAATGTAGAAATAAAGTGTAATGTCTATGTAGACCTAAGATCAAATCCATGGGATGTGGTGGTGGGAGGTCACCCAATGTTAGATATTGAATTTTCCCAAACTCAAATAAAGCATCATTATCATGATCATCATACCATGATATTTGTACACATGTAGCCTTACCCTTGGTGTTAGTCCAGATTCTATGCATCTGGATAACATGCTTCTCTACTATGTAAGAAGCCCCTCAAGTGGTCCTAGGTTAAACCACATTGTAATGTAGTGTATCTATATGAAATATGTGATTCTTATTTGAGCCATCATGTAAAATGTGAGTCATGTGTCCCTCATGAATAAAATTAAATCATCTATCCATGTAACAAATTATGGAATCCATTGCATGTAACCATGTATTTCCAAAGGTAACCTATATATGAGTGTCTATGCTCATAAAAAAGAGTAATGTGTTGAGAAGATTTGGACCACATGTAATTATAAGTGAGATATGTCCTAAGGAATCATGACAATGTATATCATGATGTAACTCACTCTCCTAATGGAATATGTGATGTATGAATGCCAATGTGAAAGTGTTATGATCTAAATACTCATATATATTTACATGATAGATGTATTAGTCCTAGATTAAAACTTGAATAGTCAAGGGATAATTATGTGAGTAATGTTATTGGCAAATATTTTATAGTGGTACATGTACTAGTGGAGGTGGAGGTTAGTATTAAATGTGTACATGTCTAAGACATGCTCAACACCTTGCAGTGCTGTGAGTTTCCTACATACCAATACTTTGAGGAGGGATCAAGCCTAATGTAGTTCTCCCCACCTAAGTGTTAGAATAATTACAAGTGAATCTAGTACATGAGTTCCTTAAGTGAGGATTGAGATTATAAGTATGTGTGGTATAAGCTAATTAGGGTTATAAATGAATGTATTCATAAGTAGGTTAGAATAGGGATTGATAACCTTGATTGGGCACAACTTGTTCCAATGTTATTTGTGTGTATTTGTCTCTGATTTCCATCTAATGGATAAAAGGCTAAAAATCATGTATTTATATTGATATGGTTCTTGTGTGTGGTTTTAAATAGGTCTAGGCCAACCCTAAGTGTCTTAGGAATTATAAAAGATCTCCATTAGAGATAAAAAGAGTGAAAATGACAATAACACCCAAATAAGACAAAGTGTTGTGGTGTTAGTGTCTAGTTATGGCACTAGTCTCTAAGTGGTAGAAATTGAGGCACTAAGGGATTAAATGCTTAAGGAAGGATCTAGATATGATTTTGAGATGTATATGGATGTGTGTGGCTTGACAAAAATTGGAGAAGTGTTTAAGTATGATCTAAGATAGGTCTATGGCTTAGCTAAGGATGGGTGGTCTCAAGTAACACTCTTGGCACTCAAGTGACATTTTTAGATGTTATAACAATATTTTTTTTACTTTTACTAAATTATTATGGAAATAATCATGGAAATTCATGTTAAGATTATTTAATTATTATCAATTATTATGTTTGTTTTACATAGTTAAATGCTTATTTAAATGTCTTATAATGAGTCATGGGCCCCCATCTATTATAAATGTCATCAGTTTATTATTTTAAATTTAATTTGATCTCTAGAATTTATATTAAAGTGTAAGATTATAAAGTTTATTATAAATTATCTAATTAAATTTCAAAATTTAGTTGAAATTAACAACTAACTAAAACATTATTTGTAACTTTTTCCTAACTATCTTCAAAATAGATTAATTTATAAATGGATCAAATTCATATCACAAAGAGAAACATTATAGGTATTGAATAACTCTCAAGTTATTAAAGTTTCCATATTACTTATTTTTTATGAAAGCAACCTCTATTATTAAATAGTTAATTTTAGATAAAAATGAATAATACATTCTCTAATGATGAAGTAACCAAATAAAACCACACATGTATCTGTATCATGCCTTATATCCCTGAGCCTTGAACTTATTCAATACTATAACATTGATAATGTATCTATATCATGTCCTATAAGTCTATGAAAATTAAAAAAGGGTATACCATCCTACTATTATAATCTATTGATGTATATGTGATGATCTATTGGTAATACCATCAATCCTCTATCAAGTAATATCTGTATAATTTGATGTGGTCTATCCTATGATCTGCTTACTTGAATCCATATAAATAGGTTAATATCCATAGATGTAACCACTATCATAAAATATTTCACCCCAGAAGAGGTTGTTCAAGCCTACTCTAATATTTTGGAAACATTGGAATACTTTTAGGTATATGGGTTTACCTATAGTAGAAGTAGACCTCTAGGTTTAAGGGCTAGTTCCCTGAATATACCTTGAAGTTCTTATCACCTATTATAACTAATTATTTGTGGGAAAAGGGGAAAAAATATGCATGAAATAAATATATTCTAAGGAGGTTATACAACATGAAGATATCCAATATTATATCATACTTATTTCACTAAGAATAACACCTAAAAGCTAGATTCTAAGTCCTAAGATGTTCTAATATAAGTATTTCGATATAGAGGTGATATACATGAGACAACTCAAGGTAAGTATAGTAGAGATTATATTTTTTAATCTAATTACACTTTCACACTTGAAGGGAGCATAACACACTAGACACACTCTATATGACTTGTTAAAATGAGAACTTCATGTACTACGCATGAAAGGATTAAAAAAGCAAGGATAGAATCACTAGATTTCACCATTCACCACTTTGCACACTTAGAAAATATGTTTAAGAACTCAAAACTATATTTATTGTATCATTCAAAGGAAACTTACAACATAAAACTAACAAGGCTTCACCATATATGGTGTGGAATTATGAAATAAGAGCCAAAATGGTTAGTACTTATAGAATGTAAGAGAGGAGAGAAAAGAATGAAGTCAAAGAGTCACAAAAACAATTTTAAAGATGAGATAAGGAGTTATGTTTGTATGATAATGGAGTATTTAATATACCATGCAAGGTATACTTTGACAAATGTCCCTCAAAGGCATGAAACTCCTAAAATCTAGCATAGGACTCTTCAATTACTTACCTAGAAATTGCCTTCATCCTTAAATGATCCATAGTAGACTAGGGACATATTATATCATTATATTATGAGTTAAGGGTTAAAAATAGGATCCAATATGCATTGGATGTGTTCTTAATCATCAATATTCATCTAGACAAGTGTTTCCACTACCTGTAGTCATAATCACCCTTATTTCACTCACCCCTCATAATTGGCACCAAAGTGTGCTTTATATTCTCAGACCAGTACCTACATAGGGTGATGTGACACTTTTAAAGAGTCATAATACCCTTATATTAATCAATAAAACCTTAAAATTCTTCCAAATTAAAGTTACCATCTTCTCACTTGGTGATCATTTCTCATTCACTATGTCATTATGGATTGGCTAAATTAAAGGTGCTTATAGAGGTACTTGTGTTCTATTATAAAATAATATTTTTATATGAGAGGTTATATTAGGTCCTAATCTATTTCCCAAAGTGATTTACATATTTTGAAACCTTTCTCCACCTACAAAACACCAAAAACCATTAATGAAATTAGTAATACACCCTTTCCATACAAGTAGGGTAGAAGCCAACTTGATGGGAAGGAGTCTTAGGGAGTCTTATAAAAGTTTCAATCATTTTCCTGCTCAAAATATCCCACTTGGATGCCTTTCATTATTAAAATTCCCCATGAGGTCATTACTAAGGGTTTTGGAGGGTTTAGAGTATTTTTGACCTCTAAGGATTGTTCATAAAAATTTGATGTTGGAACCCTAAACACATTCCACTAGATCCTTGTTTGGGACCCTCTTAAAATTATCTTAGATACTTAGGTTCCCATGATATTCATCTATATAGTTGTGAGCTTCTAAAATTGCCTTCTCAAATACTCCTTCACATTATGCATACATATCATCTTCTTGAGCCATAAATTATCTCCTTTATGATATTATCTACATGAAAAAGGATTTGAAACATTCTATAACCCCTTATGAATATGTTTCAATGGTTTGGAATGTTCACCTAGCTTTAGAAATGGTATTGGCCCTCTAATTGGGATTTAGGCCAAAATTAAACCTAAAGGACTTGATTGTGTTTTATTGATTAGGATCACTTTATGTAGCTTCCATGACATATGATGGATTATATGTGTTCATTCATGTCGAACATAGATCTTGACATCTCCCTATAAGGCTTCATCAACTTCTAGTTCACCGTCTCATCATTGACCTACTAAACCTATAGGGTTTAGCCCTCTAGGAGTGTTATCTATCTGAGATGAAATAGAGGGCATCTCCCTTATTGGCTCAGTCAAAGCAAAGGTATGAAAGGATTAAATATGTTATTGGGAAACTATGTAATTTATTTTAGGTTTGGATCATATCAATAGCACCTCTAAATCTCACAAAACCCAAGATAGACTTCTATACACTAACTATCTATAAGATTCTATGTGTTGGATATAGGTTGTTCTTAAAAACCTATTCTTTCCATGTTTTCCATTATGATGAGTATGATTTAGAACGCGAATCAATAGTGTGGAGTAACTTAAAACATGTTTATCATTAAACCTTTGTCAAACCTTTCATTTTTCACCTTCTAATTTGATAGGCTTAGTTACAATCAACTATGTTTTATGTTTCAACTCAGAAGAGAGGTGCATGTAAGTGTATTCTGCATGGGTAGACCCTAATTCATTGTCATAATACATGCTTGAGGTCTTCTAGGATCATCTCATAGTTGAAATTTCTTAAATCATGCCTTATATTAGACTAACATCAATATAGTCACATTTTCTATCACTATCAAACTATAATCAATTGTAGTTGACCATTCTTGGAGTAAAAAGGGTCCTGTAGATGAATTTCAACTCCTTGAAACCTATGACACATAGTCTAGGGTTCCTTTGAGGTCTTTGAAATGATATTTAATTGGAAAATTCTTGTGTTTTAAGGCCTATAGTAACCAAGTTTCACCTATGAACTTACAACAATCTATATTCAAACTATAGGTTAATATTTTGAAATCAAGGGCACACATGTAGATGTTGATGGAGCTCAATACTTTTCACTCCAATCCTTGTTGATGATATTTGAAACACAAATGTCTTTATCACCTTAATAGGATCACCTAACATAAAGGTATGTTATTTTTATTCCACCCTAGACAATAAGGCCATTTGGAGTTCAAGATATTGTAGAGAGCATTGACCTATTTCAATGTAATAATGCCAAAAATGGAGGCCTCTTAACATAATGCTCCTTTATTCAAAGACCCACTCTCCTTTGCAAGTATTTATCGCTATATTAATTCTACAAGATAGAGTCATTTATATTCATATATACTCCATGTAACCTCATCATATAGTAGCACCAAAAGTGGACTGGGCCCTATTTTTGAAAATTTTAAGGTAACTAGTCCCTAAAACTCATTCTCCACATATGTATATGACTCTTTAGATCTGTCTACCTCTTTATGGATTCAAAAATTATTCTAATAAAACATTTTCAATTTTTAAAACTCTGTTAAGGACTTAAACATGTTTATATACTATCTTTCAACATGGTAGACCTTTGTGGGAGCTTGTAGGTGTGCAACAATAATATATATGGCAATGAAAGTGGAATATGGACTATATGCATAGTATATGGTTTTCCAACCTTTATATAACTTTTCAAAGTTCTCAAATGGGTCGTTTTAAACCTTAAAATATGTTGAATAAGTCAAATGCTTAATTTTAACATGCTTAGCTTCTTTTAGGGAACCTATAGGTGCACATCAATGTTGTAGGCATGTGTATGGAGTTTGAATTAGTTATCATAGTCTATCCTATATCATTTGAGAACTCAACTTGAGTTCTCATGTTTCAAGAATGTTTAAAACCTCTTGATAATATTCATTTACTCTCCATAACTATGCTTAGATCCTCTATTCATTTGACTATATATGGACACTTGCAAGAACTAACTGTGTGTTATGTTCTTTGATTACAACTCCATGGATGATAAACATTGAGACTAAAATATTTAGGTAAGGAGATTAAAATGTCATGAAAAACATTAAATACAACATATCACATTCATTAGAAACCATTATATGAACAAGGACCTCTACACATGGTGAAATAAGCTTACAACTTTAGCAATGGTGATCTCATCTTACAACTTGATTTGTTTAGCTTATCCACTCACCTTAAAATTTTTAAAAAAATATTGAAACCATGAGATAAGGAAGTCCACATCCTCTATAATTAATTTCAACAAGTGGTTTATATGGACTAGCTCATATAAGAAAATAACCTATAGGGTGTGGGGATTAGCAAGTAAAATGAGATAGTCAAATTCTTAAGAATGGTTAATAAATCATAAACAACCATTATTCAAAAATACAAACATTAATTTGAATTATAAAAATTTATTATATACCACCAAGATAATTTAACCTAAAAACTCTCCTACTAGTTATACTAAGAAGAAGCCTATTGACCAGTTTTGCATGTTTAGTGGATCGATGGATGAGTAGAACCATTTTAATCCATTTTTGATGCTTCAAAAGATAACCAATAATTTAAATAGAGTTATGGAATTTTAATAGTCATTATACAAGTTTTCCACATGTGCCACACTCCTCTATAGGCTATACAACTTCTAAAACCTCTTTTTCAACTATTTTCTTGATTTTAATTGAGAACTTGCACATTTAATATAGGACTAACATTATTGATAAGGAATATAATGTATTGGATGTTTAAATATATTTTATAAATATTTTATACCTTGTAAACTTGTAACACCTTCATAAATGGCCCAAATATGACACTTAAGTGATATAGAATGACTTAAGACTAGATTTAACTATGACCAAGGCTAATAACACATTAAATGACATAAAATTGACCATGACACACCCTATAACATGATAATAGACCCATATATATAATTTTTTACTATAGGGGGTTGAATTTTTATTTGTGGTCAAAATAGTCAACATTCTTGGTGATTTCTTAGGGGTGGTATGCTTGTTATTCCAAGACTAGTAGCCTTATCATATCCATTGGGACATGGAGTCACCTAAACACAAGTTTGACACTAAATTTTCCTTTGAAACCACACCAAACTTAAATAAAAGACACACAAAATAAGACACACAAAAGGAAACAAACATGTGTTCAACTAGAATGCTTATGGAACACACACACAATTGAAAGAAAGACACACCTAACCTAGTATTTACAAGACCTCACTCTTTTAGGTGAAATTAATATTACCATGCTTCAACTAGGGTCAAAACTAGTTCCTCTTGAATATTTGTCACTCCATGAAGGTAATATATCATGTGAATCATGCTCATCATCAATGAATTGACTAGGTAGATGGTGAAATGACTTACCATACCTATATCTTCTCATGCCAGCAAGTGGACTATTTAGAGCCTTCATAAATGTTCTTTTCTACCCTCTAAAGAACTTGTCTAGAGATATAACTTGATTTATATCTATCATATTTGATATGAACTTCTCAAACTATAGACTAGGAGGTATGATAACTACCTCAATATTTCTAACATGTTGAGTAGAATGTACTTGATGTGTATGATAGTCAAGTTCCTCTTCACCATGTTCCAACACCTTTGAATGTGGTTCCACCTTAGATTGAGATTTTAACTATTCTTTAAGCACAACAAAATATGAATTAGACTCATGAGATTCCTCTATGACTACAAACCCTTAGACAACAAATTGACATACACTTTTATGCTTGATGGAACCTTCAAAAACATCCTCATTAGTTTCATAAATAAAATTGACATCAGATATGCAATTCATTGGAGGAGTAGTATTGCTTAACTGATCAAATTCTTGGCATATGGAATTGAAGCTTTGTCATAAGTCATACTCTTCCTCATGAATAGAATCATCAAGGGAAGATTCATCAAATTTTAGGTAAAAGGACATTAATACTCTCATCATGGTGATCCATTAAGATATTCAAGTTATCATCATCATGCACATGAATCATAGAATTACCTTCAATAACTTGTGAATAAGAATGAACAAAACTTATCTCAACTTGTTCAAATGATCCTTCATGGATGATATATGTGTTAAGGTTAGTTTTCTCAAATTATACATATGGATAATATTCATAATCATCTACACCATACTCATCTAGAAATAAGTCAGCTATGCCCTCAATCTTAGAATAATCTCCATCATCCATAAAAGACTCTTTTTTCTCATTGATTACATAATTCAAGTTATAACTTGCTTCTACATAGGGCTAAATATGAAAATTGAAAGTGGTTGAGTCTTTATGGTTACCTTGGTTCTATATCTTGTCTTAAAGGCCAATAAGAACTAGTCATCTAAGAAGTATCCATATATCTTGTCTATAAGATATCTTGAAAGGTAGATTGCAAAGTGGGCAGGCAAGTCAACAACAATAATGTCTTAAAAGATAGGAAAATTAAGATAGTCATGGATAAAAACCTTCAAACCTTTTATTAATCATATTATTTTATTAGGTTTACCATATAATTGAAGCACCCCTTTCATATGTGGTTCATACTTTAGTCCCAATTTATTAGCTACAACTTTGGGCATCACTAATGTTTTGGCTCCACTATCAACTATGCAATTGTGGACTAGTTTGTCATCCATAATGATAGTGAGGTAGAAAGGTGGAGGCTTCCTAAAATTTTTGGATGATTCCACAATTTTTTTAGGGGAATTTTTAAGAGCAACTCGACCATAACCATTTCTTGATGATGGAGGACTAGTATGAATAGTAGACAATTATTTTTGCAAGAGCTCTTTTTATCCAGGCATATGAAGGACATCCCAAAGGGATACGGATGCCTTGGCACCCTTTAATGAATCTAATATGTTTAAAGATTAAATTATTAAATTATATTAAATCTTTGGGGTAAATTAAGTGCTTTTAACTTGAGGAATTGAATCACTTTGAGTAGACCTTACCACATTCTAATTTGGAGGAGGTGTAGGAGTATTCAAGATTACCATGCTTACAGTTATGCCTTGTTTCCTTAGAGAAGGGTTAGATGAACTTGTAAACACACCATTAGAATCACATATAGCCTTCCTCTTTTCTCTTATATTATCTTCATTATAGGTTCTTTTATTGATCACAAAAGTATCTTCCACTAAGAAGTTAGTGAAGCTTTCTCCTTAAGGCTACCAACCTTGACTTGCTTGCATTAAGACCTCATATTTTGCTAATAGTAGAGGAGTTAATCTTCCTTGAAAAAATAGATATTACTATACACCCTCATTATCATCAATAAATTGACCTTGTTTCCAATATTTTCTTTGCACCAAGTTGTTATGCATTGGTACCATATTTATTGCGTTGGAAGTAGAATTAGGATTGTATGCATTGGTAGGCATATTGAAATTTGGCTTCCCTTGACCTTTCCCTCTCCCATATTGTTGACCATATTTCTCATGATATGGATAGGTATTTATATAAGAACCTATTTGAATTATTTATTACCTAAGATGATATTTTTAAGCTAGGAATCTTGCGCTCCAATCAACATCATCTTCTGCCTTCTTAAGAGCAAACTTTGACTTAGCATTTGCATTAGGAACTTGGGAAATATTTCGAGTAATAGTAGGAACAATAGGTATTATAGGAATAAAAACTTTAAGAGTTAGGTTTATATCTTGAATGAGGCCATTATTATCTCCAATGGTGAGTTCATATGCTTTATGAAGAGTGAAACCACCCATCGATTAAAGCATGATGGTAATATTAGTACCAATGGCTCTCAAGTATGTAGGAAAAACAAAGATAGCATGTGGTCTCATGGGAGGAGGTAACCTATGAAAATTATTTTATAAGATCTCATTAAAGTCATACATTATTTCTTTGGGGTCTCTTTAGATCACATTTAGATGATGTATGAGTGAAGTGTGGTCACTCTTATACTCAAATCTTGAAGTTAACAACACTCCAAAGTCATCCCATGTTATAATGAAACCATAGAGAAAAGTCCTATACCAATAAAGTTATTTCCCTCTAAGGGACATGGAAATGAGTATAAATTCAATATTTTCCTTAGTGACATTGTGGAAACTATATAAATTTTAAATTTCCCTAATTTGTTTACTAGGGATGACATGGCCTTCACCATTGAATGTAGGAACACTCTTTACAGCATTAGGGGGAATAGTATCATATGCATAAATATGGATTGGAATATCTATGTTAAATGTTGGGAAGGCATGTTTCCTAGACATGTTTTCTTCAAGATATTCCTCTCTCTTGGTATTCTTGGCTAGAAAAGTCTCTTGCTCTTCGAAAGGTAGAATGGGCTGAGGGTGTTGAACTTTAAGAAGAAGTTCAGGTTGAAGAGGTGGATTGATGGGATTGAGAAATATAATAGAAGATGACCTAGTAAGTACCATTAAATATTATATAAAATATATGACAAAATAATGGTCTAAAAATATATTTTACCTTGAATTTATTTTCCAAATGTTGAGTAGCACACCAATATATAGCTAATGTTGTCAAGACCAACATTCACCTTGACAAGTTATCTATAGGATAATGGGTCCCATTGGGCATGACAAAACTATTGTCACCAAATATTTCACTCTAAATGAGGTTTTTTAATCCTAATATAATATTTTGGAAACATTTTAATACTTCTAGGTATGTGAGTTTACATAAAGTAGAAGTATACCTCTAGGTTTAAAGGCTAGCTCCCTAGAAGTACTTGAAGTGCTTATCACCTATACTAACTAATTGCTTATGGTAAAAAGGGTAAAAATATTAAATAAATAAATATATTAAAAGGATGTGATACAAAATGAAGATATGAATTATTATATCATATTTATTTCACTAAGAAATAATACCTACAAATTAGCTTCTAAGTCCAAAGATGTTCTAACATAAGTATTCCAATATAGAGGTGATATGCATAAGACAACTCAAGATAAGTAGACCAGAGATTAGATTGATGAATATAGGGACACTTTCACACTTTAAGGGAGCCTAAAAAACTAGCCACACTCTATATAACCTATTAAAATGAGAACTTATTACACTAAACATGAAAGGATAAGGAAAAGCAAGGATAAAATCACTAGACTTCACCATTAATCACTTTACACACTTAGACAAGATGTTTATGAAATCAAAAAGATATTTATTTTATTATTAAAATTCAAATTAAAAGACCATAATAGTAGGGATTTTCCATACATGGTGTGGAATTATGAAATAAGAACCAAAATGGCTAGTACTTATAGAATGTGAGAGAGGACAGAGAAAGATGAAGTCCAAGAGTCATAAAAACACTTGTAAAGCTAATATGAGGAGTTATGTTTTTATGAGAATTTATTATGGAATAAACCATGAAAGGTATACTTAGATAAATGTCCCTCAAATGTATGAAACTCCTAAAATCTGGCATATGACTCTTCAATTACTTGCCTAAAAAACACCTTCATCATTTGGCCTTCTTTGAATGCTCCACAATATACTAGGGACAAATGAGATAATTTTAATATGAGGTATGGGTTATAAATAGGATAAAAAATGCATTGGATGTGTCCATAATCATAAATATTCTTCTATCTAGGTGTTCTCACTGCCTGTAGTCATAATCACCCTTCTTTCACTCACCCCTCACACTTGGCACCAAAGTGTGCTTCAATTTCTCATACCAGTCCCTAAAGAGGCTGATGTGAAACTTTTTAAGAGTCATAATTCCCTTATATTCATCAGGAAAACCTTAAAATTATACCCAATTGAAGTTGTCATCTTCTCACTTGGTGATCATTTCTCATTCACTATGTCATTATGAACTGGCTAAAGTGAAGGTGCTTACAAAGGTACTTATGTTATCTTTTGAAGAAATAAATGGATATGATAGGTTATATTAGGTCCTAATACATCTCCTAGAGTTATATAAACCTTTTTAAACCTCTTTGTACTTGAAAAATACTTAAAATTATCAATAAAACTAGTTTTATACCGTAACCATACAAGTAGGGTAAAATACAACTCAATGGGAAGGAGTCTTGGGGAGTATTATGTAATTTAATATCATATTCCTACTTAAACTATCCAACTTGGATGCCTTTAATTCCTCATATTTCCCATCAGGTCATTACCAAGGGTTTTGGAAGGTCTAGATTAGTTTTAACCTCTAAAGATTATTAAAAAAATTGATGTTGGAACCATAAACAAGTCATACTAGATCCTTTTTTGGGACCCTATTCAACTTATCTTATCTCCTTAAGTTCCCATGATATGCATCTATATAAATTTAAGCTTCTAAACTTGTTTTCATGAACTCTCTTTCATATTTTGCATACCATGTCATCTTCTTGAGCCAAGAAATGGCTCCTCTATGATATTAGCTACATTATAAAGGATTTTACACATCCTATAACCCCATATTAACATTTTATAATGGTTTTAAATGTCCACCTACCCTTATAAATTATATTAGCCCTCTAATTAGGCTTTAAGCCTAAACTAGACCTAAAGGAATTGACTATGTTTCATTGATTAGGATCACTCTGTGTAGTTTCTAACACCTATGAGGAAATACCTATGTTAATTCATGTCCAAAATATTTCTTGAAATCTCCTTGTAAGGCTTCACCAGATTCTAGTTCACCTTCTCATCATTGACTTACTAAACCTACATTTGAGATAGAATAGAGGGCATCTCCCATATTACCTCAATAAAAATAAAGGTATGAGAGGATTTAGTAAGTTATGGGTACATTATTTACTTAATTTCAGGTTTATATCATAAAAATATCACCTCTAAATCTCATAAGACCCAAGAAAAACTTCTATACACTGATTATTTGCATGATTCTACGTGTTAGTTATAGGCTGTTCTTTCAAACTCATTCTTACCCTATTTTACATTATGATGAGCATGAGGTAGAATTTGAATCAAAATTTTTGAGTTAATTCAAAAAAATTTATCATCAAACCAATGTCAAATTTATCATTATTAACCTTCTACTTTGATAGGCTCAGTTACAGTCAACTGTGTCATATGTTTCAACTCAAAAAAGAGGTTTTTATAGGTGTATTTTGCATGGTTAAACCCTGAATCATTGCCATAATACATTATTTAGGTATTATAGGCTCATATCATAGTTTAATTTTCTCACATAATGCCTTATATTAGACCAAAATCAAGAAAATCACACTTTTTATTTGTCATACTACAGTCAACTATAGTTGACAATTCTTGGAATAAAAAGGTCATACAGATGCATTTAAACTCCTTGAAACTTGTGACACATATTCTAGGGTTACTTTGAGGTATTTAAAATCATCTTCAATTGGATTTTTTTTTTTCAAGCCTATAGTCACCAAGGTTCACCTATGAACTTGAAAGAAAATATAGTCAAATTGTAGGTTAATGTTTTGAAGGCAAGGACACACTTGTAGATGTTGATGGAGGTCAATACCCTACACTCCAATCCTTGTTTATGATATTTGAAACAAAAATGTCTTTCTCACCTTAATATGATCACCTAACATTAATTTATGATTTTATTATTACACCCTAGACAATAAGGCCATTTGGAGTTCAAGATATTATAGAGAGCATTGACCTATTTCAGTGTGAGAATGTCAAGAATGGATACCTCTTAACATCATGTTCCTTTGGTCGAACACCCACTCTCCTTTGTAAGGTTTTATCCATATATGAAGGATAAAATATATAATCATTTAAATTCATCTAGACTCCATGTCAGCGCATGATATAGTAGCACCAAAAGTGGACCAAGACCTATTTTTAGAGTTTTTAAGGTAACCCATCCCTAAAACTCAATCTCCACATATGTACATAACTATTCAGATATATCTGCCTCTCTATGGCTTCAAACCTGATTATCATGATAAATTTTCAATTCCTAAAACTCTATTATGGACTCAAATATGTTTATATATTATCATTCCACATGTTAGACCTCTATGGGAGCATGTAGGTGTGCACATAGTAGCAAACAAGGTATTGAACATGGAATATAGACAATATGCATAGTATATAGTTATCCAACCATTATATACCTTTTAAAAGTTATCAATTGGTTAATTTTAAACATTTAAATATGTTTAACAAGTTAAATTCCTCATTTGAACATGTTTAGCTTCCTTTAGGGCACTTGTAGGTGCTCATCAGTATTGCAGGCCTATGTATGGAGTCTGAATGAGTTATAATAGTCTATCCTATGTCATTTAAGAACTCAAATTGATTTATCATGTTTAAAAAATGTGTTAAACCTCTTTATAGTCTTAATTTACTCTTAATGATTTTGCTTAGATCCTCCATTAATCTAATTGTATATGGATACTTGTTAGAACTAGTTGTGTGTTATGTTCCTTGAATACAACTTCATGGATGCTAACCATTGAGACTGAAATTTTAAATTATGGATATTAAAATGTCATGAAAAACTTGAAATACAATATATCACATTCATGGGAGACCATTATATGAACAAAGACCTTTGCACATTGTGAAATATGTCTACACTTTAACAATGTTGATCTCATCTTATAACCTAATTTGTTTGGCTCATCCACTCACCTTAAAATGTGAAAAAAAAATATTAAAATCATGAGATAAGTAATCCCACATCCCATGAAAATAATTTAAATAAATGGTTTGTATAGACCAGCTCATATAAAAAGAAAACCTATAGGGTGTGGGGATCAACAAGTAAAATGAGACAGTCAAATTCTTAAGAATGGTTCATAAATCATAGGAAACAATTATTAAAAATACTACCATGAATTTTAATTGTATAAATTTTAATATCTACCACTAAGATCATTTGACTTAAAACCACTCCCACTGGTCGTACCAAGAAACTTGTTGACTAGTTTTGCATGTCTAGTGGAGCAATGGATGAGTAGAATGGTTTTCAACCATTTTTGATGCTTAATAAGATTATAAAGAATTAAAATGGATTTAAGGAAGTTTAATATCATTATAAAAATTTTCCACACCTACCACACTCCTTTATAGTCCGTATAACTTCTAAAACCTCCTTTTCAACTAGTTTCTTGATTTCAATTGGTAACCTATCAATATAAGATAGGAATGACATTACTTACAATTAATATAACATATTTTACATTTAAATAGAGTTAATAACACTTTTTATACCTTGGAAAACCATACCACCTTCATAAATGGACCAAATATGACCCTTAAATGACATAAAATGACTTAGGATTAGACTTAACTAACCAAGGCTAATAACACATTAAATGACATAAAATTGACCATGGCACATCCTATAACATTATAATATACCCTATATCAATTTCTTTACTATATGGGGTTGACTTATTTTGACTTGTGGTTAAAATAATCAATAATAATTGTATGTACTTTGTATATAGGCATCTACCTCTAATTATAACTGAGTGGCTAGGTCTATAACTATATGAGTATAAACTAATGGTGTTTTATGTGTGGGAAAATTCATGAGTTACTTATAATCATCTTTGTTCTCTCTAGGGCCAATTAGTGTGAATCTCAATCCACATAAATAATCATCATTGTCAATGAGTGTTGGATCATCCTCAATGGTGTCTTGGGAATCTATATCATAGTTTTAGGTATATACTTCCTTTGAAATTAAAAATTAAAGGTAAATATGCTATTAAAATCCCTTAATTCACCATGGGTGAGGATAACTATACTATAGGAGGGTCATCTTCCATCATGGGTGAAGGTAACTGTGTTGTAAGAGGATTTAGAATGGGTGTAGGAGTAATGGTGCTAGATTCCCCAATCTTATATGTATGCATCTACTCAATAATAATATTTTAAGGTGGGGAATATATAAGAACATATAGTGTCCCATCTAAAAATGTACTTGGGCTGGTAGGATCAAGGATTCTATGATATTTAAATGGTTGAATATCTATTGAACAAGTTTATAAGTATCCATGATGTAAAAACCTAATGCATATATAAAAGGTATAGGGTAAGACATCCATAAAATGTATCTAAGGTATCCCAAGTAATAGGTTATAGTATAAATGATTAGGCGTCACCTAAAACTATTTAGGTAGGTTTTTTGGCCCAATTGTAATATCCAATATAATAGAACCCAATGCCTATCTAAGAATGCCATCAAAACCTCTAATATTCTTTTATGTCTTATAAATTAATGTCATATCAACTCCCATAGTCTGTATAAATATGAGGTTGCATATGTTAAGACTTGAACCACTATTAATTAGAACTCATTTAATAATGGTGGTATTAGTTTTTGACTTAATGAAGAACATTAGATTCTAATAAATAATTTATTGGGAGGAAAAATATTCATTGGAAAAATATATAATGTCCTCAATGTCTTTGATAGTGTTCATGATAGATGCAAAGTAAGTAGGCTCTATGTCACGAGGCATAGATGTATGATTGAGTGTTTGAAAAATAATATCTATGAAAATTGTTGACTTTTGGATTAATTCTAATATATAAATATTAGGTAGTGTATTTCTCAATTTATACACAATATCAAATGCTTTGTGTTGATCCCTAAGTCCCATTGTAGTGTTTTGGGGACAAGGAGGGATGCTGGGATTACCCTACTCCTATATAGGTTGAGGAGGTATCATGTTTTGTCTAGTAAAAACTCAAACAATAGGATAAACTATTTTTTGAGGGTGAGTAGTATAGGTAGGATTTGAGAAAAGGTAATCAATTGGTCTAGGTAGAGGTAGAACAAAACGATTCCTCTAATATCTCTATCATTAATTAGTAACCAAAGGTAACTCAAAGTGAGACATGCAACAATGATCCACATAGAAGTGAGAATCAAGAGAGGGTGGACTAATGTGTCAAAAAATTTGAGTTCTAAAATGGTCCATGAGAGGAGTTACATAAATGTTGATATTTTTACAAATGGTGTGTAGTAGGCATACAAGACAAACTAAAAGAATTTATACCAAAAAGTGAAAAATGGCATCCATCATGATAATCATGATGAAAGGACACAAACTAAAAAGTGAGTATATTATATAAATAAGAAGGGAAACCTTAATGGTGAACTAGGGTTTGAAATAGAGTGCTCAAAGTAAGTTAGGTTCACCAAATGAATTAAATTTTTAGGGTTTATTAAGTGTAAGACCTAGGTTGTTAAAGGGACTAAGTATGATAAATTAGGGTATAAAATATACAATAAACACAACCACTGATTTGTGAAAGAATTAAGATAAATTGATATTTATAATAATATAAATAAAGGAGATAAATGAATACTTAGATAGAAACAACCTAATATTAAGGATTCATTGGTTAAAAATTGGTACAAGAGTAGGTCCAAGTGTCACAAATAAGATCCAAATGTCAAAAACCCTCCTAGATTATAATGCCCTACCCTAGATAGTAGCACTATGGTGTTAGTGCCTATTTAAGACACTAGTGTTTTTTGTGTAGGAAATGTGTTGAGCTTCTGGGAGCACCTATGTCAAAGTATACCAATATTGATCCTATGCGGACAAACTTTGCTTCACTATCTATGACCTTTTATAACTAATTTTTTATGCAAAACCCTAGACCTCCATGTGATTAGCGCATTTTATTTGTCACAAGTAATAAATATATAATGTATCTGGGTAAGTTGGACATCCTCAACACCTTGTTGTGATGAGAGTTGCCTACATACCAATACTTTGAGGAGGGATCAATCCTGATGTAGTTTTCCCCACCTAAGTGCTAGTGCAAGTGCAAGTGAAGTTAGTATGAATTTTAGTGTGAGTTCTTTGAGTGAGTCTTGAGATTAGGAATATGTGTATTCTAATCTTAAGAGGGTTGTAGATGATTTTAAGTATAATTAGGGTAGAATAGGGATTTATGACCTATATTATGTACAACTTATTCTAGTGTTGTTTATGTGTATTTGCATTTGATTTCCATCTAGTGGATAAAGAGATAAAACTCATGTATATATATTGATCTAGTTCTTATGTGTGATTTGAAATAGGTCTAACCAACCCTATGTGTAATAATAATTGAATATATATATATATATATATATATATATATATATATATTGTATATAAAAAGATGGAAAAGGAAAATAACACCCTAATAGGATAATAGCACTATGGTTCTTGTGTTCAATTATGGCACTAGTTTCTAGATGGCATAACTTGAGGCACTATGGGATTGTATACCTAAATAAGGGTATTTTAATGATTCTTAGATGTCTAGGGATATGTATTTCCCATAAAAAATATGGATAAATGTTTAATTAGGACCTAAGATAGGTCCAAGTCTAAGCTAAGGATGGGTAGTCTCAAGTAACTCTCTTGGCACTCAAGTGACATTTTTATATGATTAGAGTAGTATTTTCTAATGTTACTGAAGTATCATGGAAATACTCATGGAAATTCATTTTAATATTATTTAATTTTATTTACTTATTAGTTGTTATTATTTTTGTTTTACATGTTAAATGCCTTCTAATGAGTCATAGGACCCCACCTATTAGAAATGTCATTGGTTTATTATTTTAAATTTGAATTGATCTTTAGACTTTATCTTAAAGACTAAACTTATAAAGTTTTTTATAAGTTAAGTAATTAAATTATAAAATTTAATTGCAATTAACAAAAACTAACTAAAAATTAGTTTTAACTTGTTCATAACTATCTCCAAAAGAGATTACTTTATAAATAGATCAAAGTCATATCACAAAGAGAAACATTACATATATTGAATAACTATGAGCTTATTAAAGTTTCCATCTTACTTATTTATATGTGAAAACAACCTCTAAGATTAAATATTTATTTTTAGATAGACTGAATAATACATTCCCTAATGGTGAAGTAATCCACTTGTTAGTTCAAGTATATCTGGGTTTCTTATTTATTTCATAATTGATGATTTGAAGTCTATTAGGCCTAATATCTTCTGATGATTCTAATTATATGGTCATATGTACATAATCTCATATACTTGACCTAAATAATGATGAATACATTACTTTGAGTGACATTTATTTATCATTCAATTTTAGATAATTATCTTTTTGAAAACTATTTTTACTAAAATCTTATTTCTCAATAAATTTCATTATCTTTTTGCTAAGATGACTATTCTTTTAAGAGTCACAATTTCTTTGTTTAATTTATTATATTTGATTAGATTTAGTATTTTTTCAGTTTAATTTTGTTTTGGTTTATATTTAAATCATATATTTCATTTATTTTAATTACATAATTTTATTTTATTTTTAATTATTTATGTTCTACTTTAGTCTTTATGCTTTAATTTATTTTTGTCTCATTATTGTATTTCCTTTTCCTAGGTATGTATTTGACTTTTAATTTAAGTTTTAGTTAATATTGTAGTTTTATTTAATATATTTTATTAGTATTTTTCTATTTTAATTATATTTATTTTGGTCCTTCCATTTAATTCACTTAATTAGATGATATTAATTATTTATTTTTAGTCATAGTTTATGATTAGATTACATAGCTTGAATGTAGATTAAATATAATAGTGTTAGATGTGGATTTTCTTATTTGAATAATTAGATTGTTAGTTTTCATAAGTATATTTTTATTTTAGTATTAAGTTATAAATTACTAATTAATAATTTTATTACATATTTTCACAACCCAAATATTATTTATCCTTCATAAGTAATATAATGCACACATAAATAATAGTCTTTCATTCAAATACAATCAAAATAATCAATAATTTGGAATGTAAAATTCATCATGAGAGTATACATTATATATGTGTATGATATCCTTAATGGGAGTCAAAACTAGTATATATCCCTATAAATCTCTCCTATGATAACTCAACATCCCTACACTCCCTCCTAAAATCTCTCAAGCAAACCTATCCTAATGTTGAGTTGTTACAACTCAACATAAACAATAATATATTATTCTAATATTATGATTTGTCACAATAATCCATAAATTATTAAAAACCTAATTACATAAAATGTGAGCACTAAATATATATTCTTAACATTCCCCCCTTAGTGTGAAACGTGGGTAAAACATTATTCTATACTATAACTTCCACAAATGAAACTTGCTCATGTTATGGATGCTTTTATAAGGATAGACAATAACCTCAAGGATGGTTTTACACTTAGATAAAGAATAATCTACAATAAAAGGATGGTTTTATAGTTGGCTTACCACCAACCTACAAATAAATAAGATGGTTTTACATGTGGTTAACTAACTACCATATACATCATGATGTTACAGTGATTTATTAGTTCTCATCACTATCTTAACTAAAGGGAGAATAAAAATAAATAAACTCACTTATTACATTATTTAAATATTAATTTATCATATATCCTTATTTTTAGAAACTAAAAACTTAGCTAGAAAGTTATCCATAACTGTATTATGTGGCCCCATCACTTGTGGCTTGTGAGAGGATGTTGATTGTCCTCCAAAATATTGTGTCCTCCATCTTCTTGCATATTTTTGATTACTCAATCAATGAATTAAACATGTAATCTGATGGTTCTATAAGGTTGTCTATTGGTTACTTCCATATAAATTGGAACCACCCCATAATTCAGACATCATGTACAAATAATAATGCATTTGTGAGGCATTTTTTTTACAATTTTAACTAATGACTCAAGAATACATTGAGTCTTTAACAAAATATGACATATTTTTAAATTGATTTGAATATCTATTTAACATTGTATTTATGAAATATAAATAGTTACTCTTTTGACATTCATAATTTTAATAACCATTTTTAATATGACAAACTTTATTGATTTGTAAAATCTAAAGACTAAAACTATAAACTTAAAAGAGAATTCTAATTGACTTTAAATTGTACACTTTTAGATTTTTTAGGACATTAACCTTTAATAATATTATAATGTGACTTGACAAGACTATGGACTTTTTTAATTTTTAGACTTTTGATACTTAACAACTAACTCAAAAAGATAATTTATAAGATAATTAAAAAGTAAATTAAAATTACTCTATTTTAAATACACTTTAGACACTTTGATCATAATTTAGACTATGACTTTTATATATACATCAATCACATTTTAAACTAAATACCAAAGTAAATTTAGTTAATCTTTAACTAAAGTAAAAATTTAATGACCATATTAAAGACATGTAACTTGAAACATAAAGAATTGATTGAATTAGAAACACATAATAATCATCAATATCTATGTGGAATGTAGAAATGCATAAAAGTGTCTGTGTGATATGTGAGAAGAATTTTTTTTATGTGAATGGAAAGTTGAGGATATAAGTTATTGGTAGGTGTAATACACTTCCTAGTGAGTTGTTTTGATTTGTGATCTCAAGGCAATAGGTAAAAAGTCAACATAAATAACTCTCTACATAACTGTATATGTCTTTATGTGATGTAACTCTATTAGTAGTGTATATTTTGTCAATATTAAAATATTTTAAAACTAAGCCAATCAAAAGACCATTAAATCAATCTAAATGATGTAATGTATGTAGATCTATATGCAAAGTTAAGAGTATGGTGAAAGGAAGATAGATGCACAGAGCATACATGGGTTAAATGGTGGATGAAAATAGTGAATCATAACCAATGAAATAACATATGGTAACATTAATGTATTTTGGATAATATACTAATTGAGATATGCATTCAAATTGATACTAATATGTAAATAAATGGATTTACAATGCCTTTACCAAGAGGAAAAGTGTTGCGCCACTATGATCTGTAACACAAAATTAATTATTTTCATTAGTTGGGTTAGCCAAGAATCCTAGTAGATCTTCCTTGTACAATGCCTCATAACTCCATTAAAGAACTTGATCAGCTACTCTAATACTAAATAATGATTCTGGTACATATTTACATAATATAAATGTTATTTATCCTTCATAACTAATATAATACATAAATAATATTCTTTCATTCAAATACACTTAGAATAGTCAATAATTTGGAATTCCATACTGATCATGAGAGTATACATTATATATGTGTATGATATCCTTAATATCCCCACAAATCTCTCCTATGATAGCTGAACATCCCTACACTCTCTTCTAGAATGTCTCAATCAAACCTATCCTAATGTTGAGTTTTTACAACTCAATGTACACAATAATACATTATTCTAATATTATGAATTGTCACAATAATTCATAAATTATTAAAAACCCAATTACATTATATGTGAGCACTAACTAGATATTCTTAACACTAACTAGCCTAATATTTAATTAATAGGTTTAAATACTAGTTTAGAATTTTAGATTCAGTTATATTTATGGTTGTTCATTTCTTTCTTCATTCTAATTTTACCTTTTTACTCATTAGTTTTATTTTGTGGTTTAGAATTAGTTATTTTCTTAATTATATAGCTTATTTTATTTGATTAGTTAAGAGTTATTATTATGTTAGTCTTTATTTCTATCTCATTATTTGGCTTCCATTTTTAGTTATTTTATTTATCCTTTAGTTCTTTTTCTTTCTTTTACTTTGACCTATTTTGAGCTTCAAGAGATATCAAGAGATTATAAACAAGTTGGTTAAAATTAATTATAAAGGATCAAATACATTTATTTCAAGAGACTATCTCTTCTATGGGCTTTCTCTATGAGATAGGTTAGATTACATAGTTGTAATTATATTCATTTTATTTGATATTTGAGAGATATTTGATTTTTAATTAATAATTGTGCATTATTCAATATTTGGCATTCCCTTTATTTCCTATAACTATTTAAAAAACCCATTATGTGCATATTTGGAATCAATTATTATTATTTATACCCTACAATTAAACTAGTATGATTATATCTTAACCTTCATGATGGGCAAAATGGTTGATTAATTGGTGTGAGATTTTCACCATCAATAGTTTGGTTATACTTGTAAATAATGATTCACATACCAATAAACCCTTGAAATGTGAAATACATGGTAATGAGAAATTTATCACCTACATTGATTAGTCTAAAATACATTATACCATATGTACCAATTCCCCATTTAGTATCAAAATTAGTTTTCATTTGATTATCATTTTATACCAATACATGATTGTAGCCTAAAAAAATCTATCTAAAAAAGACATAATTTCCAAATATTTACTATCTATATCAGTTCATCTAGGGATGGTAAGGGATAATTATCTTTTTTTAATCTTGATTAAAATTTATAAAATCTATACATAATCAGATTTCACCATTCTCATTTTGCATCGAGACTAGATTCACTACCCAAATATAGTGTATGTTTCTAAATATGATTTTGGCATGTAATAGTTTATTAAATTCTTTCTAAATAAGAGGCTATAGGATGGGATTAACTAGTCTCTACCTTTTTATAAAACTTTTATGTTCCTCTCTGAGTGGTATAGTATGCATTATAACTCTAATATAAAAAAAATTAAGTCTTATAAGATCAAGAAATAACATATTTATATTATATTAATAATTTTTTCAATTTATTTTTCTCTTATTGAGAATAAATTAATATTACATTGACATTTTTTGGATGTTCATCTATTCCCTATTTTACATTGGAGAAATTAAATTCACTCATTTTGGACTGATTTTATTTTTAACTTGGTATTTTATGTCAAAAACTTGATCCATTAACATAATTCCTTTAGACATTATATTTTATTTCAATTTAATAACATCAGCATATTTTATATCTTATTTTTTCATTGGATCAAAATAATTCACATTAATAATATAATAATCAAAATCACCTAACTTATTCATGAATTGTATAATCAATTGATCATCATCATTTACTAGAAAATTGTCAACATTATTAGGGACTGAAGGACATATCACAAATTCTATAGAAATTCTCAAGTTCAATATATGGGAGACATAACATTAATCTAATTTTATACAAGAATATATAACCCCAATATATATTACCTAAATATCACTCATTCCATGACATACATACATACATATATGTATACATAAATATATACATGCATGCATGCATACATACATACAAATATATGAACTTTTTTGGAAGAAGGGTTGAGAACCACCATTGTCTAGGTGTATGGGAGTGAATTTTATTATATATTTAACTCATATATTGTATTTATAAATATTTATTATCTCTCAAACAATTTTTAATCATTTAAATTTGTAATTGATATTTAAAAATGAGAATTTTCTAAAAGTTTCATGAAATGTTCAACAAACTATTAATTTTATTGGGTTAAAATAGAATCCAACATTTCATACATGACATGTACCTTGATTATATGATTTATATAACTTGATAATAATCCATGAATATCTTTAAGTGTGATTTAATTTCCTCTAGGAGAAGTTTTAGCAAAATTTTTACAAGTGGTTACAATGACCTTAGTTGAAACAAATAACTAATTAAAGGGGAATGCAATATAGGAAAGTAGGAAACCTAATATATGAAATAAGGAAATATGATTTAGTAAAGTAGTAAATTTAATATATGAAATTAGGAAATCTAATCTAAGAGTTTTAAGAAAGTAAATGTGAAATTAATGTTTTAAAATTAAAAGTGTTTCTAAAATTTTCATGAAAATTCCAAATAAATTGTCAATAAATTGGTGAGTTTATTTGACTAAAATAAAATAATCTATTTCATAAATGATACATACCTTGATTCTAATACCTATATCCCTTGATAATAATCCATGAATATTATTAAGTGTGACTGACTTACCTCTAGGAGAAGTTTTAGCAAAATATATGTAAGTGGTTATAATGACCTTATTTGAAGAAAAAAAAAACTAAAGGGGAATCTAATCTAGGAAAGTAGGACATATGATCTATGAAATTAGGAAATAGAATCTATAAAAGTAGGAAATATAATATAATATTAGTAATAAATTAGAATCCATATTAATTATGATATGCCCCTAGTTATAACAACCATAAAATAATGTTTTAAAACTTACCCATTAAATGGAAATATCAGATTGTTACCTTGGAGGTATTCTAATAGAAATGAATTATTACCCATAATTTAAAAAATATGATATGGCCCAATCTGAAACAGAGTGAACTTGTCATGTTTTCCTTCTTCTCCTATGCTTTGTCCCACAAAAGGATTACATCTGTAATTCTAAAATCTTTAACCTTTAATATTTTGTCAAACCACCTCTTAACAATGTATTCATGTTTTTTAAAACTTTGAAAGTCCTATGTTCATACATCTTCAATTTGAAAAATGTCCAACAACATAGACTAAACTTTGTCATCACTTTCCTTGTACTCTTGCATAAATTGATATGTTGACAATTTGAGAGTAATTGGCAAAATTAGTTACTCACCACATACTAGTAGAAAAGGTGAAACTTTGAGAGCTTACTTATGTATGGTCATATTTATCCATAACACATATTTAAAAAATATGTCAGTCTCTTGGTTTACTCTCTACATATTTATTTATGGCATCAATAAAATTTATGTTGGTTTATTAAACAACTCCATGTCCTTGTGCATAATAATTTAAAAAGAATTTGTAAATAATCTAATTGTTTTAGTCCCATTTAGTGAATTATATAGACTAAAAAGATGCACCATTATCACACATAAATTAAATTGGTGTTACTAACATGGTTAAGATATTTTAATCAAGGAATTTGATAACATATTGTGCTTTGTATTTATTAGTAGGAACTATTTTAGATCACCTAGTGGAAGAATTTTTAGTGATACGTATAAAATTATGTCCATGTAATGAATTGGGATTAATTATCCCTTTAAATTCAAGACCCCATTATGAAAAAGGGAATCCTTAAATCAAGTATTAAAGAGGCATGGTTGTATGTATTTATGTTTTCCCAAACACTTGACATTGGTGGCAATTTTTGACATTAATGTGTACATCCTTAAAAATAGTAAGCCAATAGTATCCCATTATTAAAATCTTATGCGATATATAATAGCCTCAAGGATGTGCACTTCCTATACTCTAATTAAAATTATTAAGGATATTTTCATCTTCTTATTTAGAAATGCATCCTAGGTATATACCTTTAAAAAATAATGATGCAATAATACCTTTTTTATCATTAAGTGTGTTGTTTTGAGTTAGAGTTATGTTATTTATTATCTATTTAGTTTAGGAGGACATGTACCTATGAGTAGATACTGAATATTCTAGGCATATTAATCACTACCAATTATTTGAGATCAATTGGATTGATCAATGGAGATGCATGGATTAATATTTATTATGAGATGTATTATGGATTTTGATTGTACCAATTTGTCAGCCCTAATTTATAATTTAAACTCTTGTAACTTAGCCATCCATTTTCCTCTTCATTCACCTAGCTTGTTCTACTCAAGCATGATCTTAATAATTGGGTTTTACATGATGGAATATGTCTTGTTGTGTAAGATATGGTGCCTAAATTTATTAACTACTTTGATCATAAAATAAATGTGCCTATCAATCATAGAATATTTTAATTATAATTATTTCAGATTGGTAATTATTAATGTGATGGGATGTTCACTATCTTCAACCTTTTGAGTGAGCATAACTACTATAGCAAGTTTAGATGCAAATGAATACAAGAATAATTCCTTTGTGAAGTTTAGGATAATCATAATTGGAGATTAGGTGATGGAATTTTTAACATTATGAAATTATTTATTCACTTAGTGGTCCATTTGACTTTCACATCCTATTTCAACATATAATTTAATGGCTTTATGCTTTTTTTCAAACCTAGAAATGGATTTTTGAACAAAATTTATCTTGCCAAACAAAAATTTGAGTTATATTTTACTATTAGGATATGGAAAATTTTAAATATTTTGAAATATTTTAGGGTCAATATAAATACCTTCCTTAGTGATAACATTTCCCAATGACTTACTATCTTTGAATCTAAAAATGCTCTTTTTTGGACTCAACAAGATTCTATACTTTTGCTTCTATCAAATACACTCTACAAGTAAGAAATGTGATATATATTATATTTAGATAATATAATTAGGCCATCCATGTAAATAATGATGCACTTACCAATGAACCCATAAAAGTTGAAATCCATGGAATGCTAAAATGTAACATCTACATTGATTAGTCTAAAATACATTATCTTATATGCAAAATTTCCCAATTTAGTAGTGAATGAAGTTTTCATTTGATCATCATTTTCTACCAAAACTTGGTTATATCCTAAAAATACATCCAAAAATGGCATCATTTCTTACCCACTTACTATCTAAAAATTTTCATCTAAGGAATTTATGACATTTTTTTCTTGAAGCTCGATTAAGATCTCTAAAAGCTATACACAATCAGATTTCCCCATTCTTCTTTCACATCATGAATATATTCACTACCAAGGTAGAATTTATAATTAGAAATATTATTTTAGCATCTACTACTTTATGAACTTCTTTCTGAATAAGAGGCTCTAGGATGGGATTGATTTATCTTTATCTTTGTATAAAAATTTTATGTCCTCTAAATGGTATATTATATGTTATAACTCTAGAATCACTTTTTAAAGTATTAAAAATTCCAATAAATCATATATTTATATTATATTCATAATTATTTCAATTTTTGTTTCTCTTTTTTAAAACAACATAATCTAATATCAACATGTTAGGTATGTTCATATGTTTCCAAGTTCACCTTGTCAAAATTAGATTCACCCATTTTGAACTATTTTTTTTTTCATCTTATAAATCCATGTCAAAAATTAATTCTAATAATAATATTTAGGTATTTTATTTTATTTCAGTTGAATAACACCATCATCTTTGATTTACTCTTTGTTCATTAGATAAAAATCCTTATCCTTATTAATTTGAGACTCAAAAACACCTAAATTATTCATGAATCTTATAATACATTGGTCATCATTAAATAACTAAAAAAATTCAACATTGTTAGGGATTAAAGGATGACACTATTTCTATATAAAATTTATGTAATTTTGACTCGTAGAGTGGGGCCAAATTTGTTATACAAGTAGATATAGAATATATAGTTGTTGATGAGGGTTTTAACCACACCAATCTCATAATGAGGTAGCCTCTAACATTTTATGATCTTAATGGAGGTGAACTTCACTCCAGGGCATGAGTTTTAGGTATGCAGTCTTAACAACTAGTTGATGGAATAGTAAGTAGGGCATGCAGGTTATTAGAAAAGTTTTTTAGATAGAGGGGTGGTCATTAAAAAGGAATTAAAAATATGTATGAGTTTGTGGATGGATGGTTAATAATTTAGAGTGGGTAAGTCTTAAAATAAACTCAAAAAATAGGGAAGGGTATAGTAAAAAATAAAGGTTTTGTGGATTTAGGAATCACTTCCTTGGTTGGTTTCTAAGTGGATAAGTGATTTCAAAACCTATGCCTCTTGCTAGTATATATTTCACATTAAGAGTTATTGGATCATATAACCAAATAAATAAAACATAATTACACAAACATTGGAAATAAAAATACACAAACACATGATTTGAAAACCAAAATTTCATCTCCTCCTGTATATTTAAAATTCCCTTATCCTTCAAAACTATGTGTTACATATGTTTAAATAGACTTAGGGAAGGGGTTGCCTCATCCCCTAAGTTCATGAAAAATAGATTATATGTCATAGTTATAATTTTAGTTCTAACTATGGTTCAATAATCATATAGAGTTATCTTAAAATTATTAATAACTTAAGTTAGCCTTTACAAAAATCATGCCATGTGTGCATGTGTACAAAAATGAATAGGCAACTTTACAATATGGTTTAAACTATAAGAAAACTATTAATATATAAGTATACACCACTATATAATGTACATGTAAAAATTGGACCATTTGTTACTATGTTTATGTCTGCATGGTTATATGGACTTTAGTCAACATGGAAATTGTGGCTATCAATGTAAAATTAGAAGAAAATAGCTTGAGACTACTTATTTATCTATATCTTGAGATAAAACTTATGTAATACATCATGTGACTACTCAATTATGTCCAAATTCAAAAGAGGCAATCTATGTACCCTACTAACTTGTCTCAGGAGATATACATGATCTACCTTAATCATCTAGAAGTTGATCTTGAAGATTTCAACTTCAGTCAATTTATTTCTAGCAAAGATTAGCTTGACTTCTATGTCCTCTAATGACAACCCTTGTATAATTTGATTAAAATTATCTAAAGTATCCTAAATGAGTTGATCAAAGTTAATCTTATTGATCAAATTCCTTGTAGCATCTTTGAATTTTGATAATTTTAAATCATTAAAAAAAATTAGGACAAGGGTCTCATGATCTTTATATTTGGGGAGCACAACCGCAACACCTGTCAACCATAATCTAGCCTCTTCTATCCTAATGACCACTAGGTTGAGTGCATTGGATGCCTCAAGTGGTGTATGAGATCTAAATGGCTATAATCCTTATAAGTGGTGTAAACAATTAACATCTTTAGTTTATTCTTGTCATATTTGAAAGAATTAAACAATTTGTGCGTATTAGCAATGTGGGGGGATAATTCAACCTAAATAAATTCTAATGCCTCCAAAGAATTTTAACACTTTTAAGTTTCTTATTGGACATCAGCTTCAATAATAGATAGTATATGCACAATATTCTATTACTCTTTCAATTGATCTAATTCTGCTTCTAATTCTTGTCTAGATAACTTTATGCCTTTGTGAATTATCACTATGACATCCTTTTATGTTTTGAATAGATATCTGAAGACTTAATTATAGGGGGATTGCCCCAATTATCTATTCTATATTTTGGTTAGGGAGAATACCTCTTGTATTTCTCCAAAAATTAATTCCCTACCAACATCATCTTCCTCAACATCCTCAACAAGTTATTGTTTCTTTGATGCCTTGACAATAGTGTCAAGAAAGGAAGGCCAAATTATTTTGGGCTAATCCAAACCTCCATACTAGTGGAGTAGATGGATTTTGATCATTTACATCTTTAACTTCTTTCCCTTGCCTTAGCTAGTGACAATGGTCTTATGGGTTGGAGTGGTGGATGGCATGGGGAGAGTGATTTAGGTGGATTAGACATGGAACTGAGGAGTTGCCATGGCTATTTTAACCTTCCTAGATGCCCTTTTCCACTTTAATGATTTGACTATGGTAGTGAAGTAAGGAATATTAGAAGTCACCATGGTAGAAGTGGATGACTTGGTTGTAGAAGATGGATCAATGGTGGTAGAAGGTAAATCAATAGTGGTGGCATCCTTCTAAACTTTTGGTGTAAGTAGGGGGAAATGGAAGAAAGAGGAAGAGTTGAATGGATCATTAGAGGTGGAAGTGACAACTTCCACCTTAGGGTTTTTTTAGATAGATGAAATTGACATAAAACCAAAAATAGGAACAAAAAAAGAAAGCAAGGAAGTGGTCTTTAAAATATTTGTACCTATAGTGTCTTCTACAGTCAATGCCTTCCCCTTATTACCATTGAGGCTTAGAACCTTAGATTTATCCAACTCTATTTCTTCATTAAAATCTTCTTGTTCTTCTTCCTTCACTTCTACTTTTTGAGTCATGGTAGGCAAGATGTGTGATTTCTCAATTGTAAGACTACCTATAGGGGGAGTCCTAAGCTTCCTCTTGTAAAAAATGGTAGTTTTAATATATGAGGAGGAGCCTTGATGGATTGAGGTATATTATTCATTTATGGATACACTTAAAGATGCATATCCTCATATCTGGGGAGAAGATGTAGGCATTTAAATTATACTAAAAGTTAGGGGCTCTTATCTTTTCTCTTCCTCATTACAGGAATATAAATTGATAAGGTCTCATAGATCTCACCTAGGATCATGTTCACTCACCCCTGGTTCCTTCTTTTAAAACTTCAACTTTAAAGGAATATCATGTGATGGATATACTTTCTCTTTGGATTTTTCTATTGTCTGGCCTTTCCAAAAGTCTGAGTGTGTCCACCATGCAAAGAGTGGCATTCTAATATGTAATTCCTTCATAGTGATTGAAGGTTATTAATGAATCACCTTCAAGTGATCTTCCTTCAAACTAGAAACCCTTACCCTTTCCAAGACCTCATCATTATTATATGCATTTATGAACAAAAATTAATAATCATAATAGACATGTTGGTAGGGGATGATAAGGCCCTAAATATGATTTTGGATGATACCATGAGAATCCCAATTCTTATGTGGTATTGTGGGTAAATGGTAACTCTTCCTTTTGACACCCATGTCTCTGAAGTGTTTTCTCATTGTGTAAACCATTCTTTCAATAACCATGTGATGGCCATAGAATGTGATATTCTTATTTTTTATTAGGTCCTCCTCTATGATCCACCATAGCTAGAAAGCAATTTCTTGCTAACCCAATTTGTTAGGTAGATACTTTAGGAGACATAGGGGATGAACCTTATGGCCATAAATCATGATAATATTTTAATTAATATATAAAAAAATAATCAACCCTTAAAGATAACATCTTCATAATGCTTTCTCTAACCCTAGGCATTGGAAAACCATGGATTTCTTATGAAATCTGATGATAAACATCCTCAATAATCCTCACCATGTTCTTGTTATAAGCATAGATATGAAAAAATTAAAAATTATAAAAAATTTGATTATTGATACAGTCAGTGTTTGGACTCCATAGCTCACCAAAGACTTTATACACAATTCCCATGATATCATCCAAAAGATAAGACATCATATATAAATGGCATTTTAGAGTGGGTTGCTTGTAATTATGAATTATTTTTTCTCTTAGCTATTAGCTTATAATTTCACCTATGGAAAATGTTGTATCACTAGTCAACATCATATACAATAATGGTACCTAGTCTAAATTAAGCAAATGGATGTTGGGCATTCCATAAAGTTTGTTCAGCACCACCATGCCAATCCACACTGTCATCCTAAATTTATTGATTAGAGTGGAATTATTTCCTTTGTATGTCATGTTTTCCTTAGGGATAATCCATGAAGTCAACACCTTTTTCATTATATTATATTGATTCCATGAAATAAACCTCTATTTTTCAAAATAAGTATCTAGAGTTGGTAAGGACAAATACCTCTAAAAATCTACTCTAGAGATGCATGTGCTAACCATTTGATTATCCATATGGTGTAGAGAATCATATTACATAAATTTGCCTACAAATAATAGGTCTCAAAGGAGGTCAATGCATGGAATCACCTCAGGCTTAGCCACAATTGAATGTAATCCCTATATCTTAAGTGATAGCAAGTCTATGATGAATAGTCATTCTGAGGGAGATATATTTCCATCTAGTGAAAATATATCGAGAGAATTGATAACATCCCATAATTTGGAATAATTCATATACCTATTGCCAAAAATGGTGACATTGAAGACTATATCTATGAATTATATGGAACCCTTAATAGAAAATGGTGATGGTGGTAGTGTTCCCTTGAATGGTTTGGATGAATATGCCATTACTATTACATAGAATTGGAAGTGTTTATAGTCTTCTTCTATGCTCGACGAATAATTCTCTTTTATGCTAGTTACTAGTTTGCTTGTAATAATCTCATAGGTAGCTAGGGATTTCCACACACAAGATAGCAGTTGAGTTCAAGTTCATTTAGATGCAAGTAATAAATACTTCAATGGTTGCATGCCATGTATATATATTTATCATTAAATTCTAGTTTGTGTGTTATAAATGCCCAACATTCACCTATTTTGTATTTTTTATATAGTTCAAATCTCTAGTTAGTTTTAGTTGGTAGGTATATTTAACAAATATTAGGAATTATTTTGCCTTTATCATCTAAGTATGGCAATATTTTGGCATTTAGGAGTCAGGAATCAAGTTTTGTGTTGGGATTAGGCTTTACAAAATACCCAAAGACCAAATTATGTAAGAAAAAATGTCTGAATAAAATTCCCAATAAAAAAAAGTCCAAAAATCTAATTTCAAAAGTGTATATAAATCTTATGATCCATCAGATAAAATGTTCGATGCAAAAAACTAAAAAACCAAAAATATGTCACACAAAATATCCAAAGATCTAATTTTGATAAAAGATAAGTCATTTCAAAATAAATATTTTGGATAAAATGTCTTTTGTAAAAACTTTGAAGACCAAATCTATTCAAAACAAAAGTTTTGAAGACCAAAAAAGTCCTAAGAAAAAGGCTTGATGCATAAATGTTGAATAATCTTTCAGATAAATCCTGATGAACAAATACCAAAAAAAAATTTAGATAGAAAACCCAAAACAAGAAACCCAAAGACTAATATCCATCGACCAAAATTTTCAAAAAAAATCTAAACAAAAAGGACCAAACAAAAAACTCAAGTAAATTTATCTAAATAAACATAAGTCCCATAAAACTTACATAAAAAAACTCTCAAGAAAAGGAATTAATAGGGGTTAGTCCATAAATCATGTAATACCATGCTCATTTCTTATAAGTATAAATATTAGGGATAAATAATTTTAAATTTTTTTACAAATATATAAAAGAAAGGATCAACAAATAAGGCCAAAATCTAAAAAAGTGGGTCCCCTTTTCTTCAATAAGAAAAGGGGTATATTGGTTACAACAAATGGTGACGTATAGGGGAAATACTCCTGAGTATTATAGAACCTAGAACTTTGGTTAGTAATCTCAAATCAAACATGAACTGTGCCATTGAAAAATATTAAAATCAATAATATGAAAGAGACTCTTAAGTAGATTTACACAACATACTTGTCTTCTTATCTTTGGATCTGTGTGTGCAAAAAATGAAGTTCATTTAACCCTTATTGTGATGAGATTTTCAAAAGATTTGATGAATTTGTAGGTTTCATTCTAATTTATCTTAAATCTCATTAAAATAAGGGAATATTAGGCATTTCTCTACTACCAACTAGGTATCCATAGCCCTGATGGAGATACCTTGGGTTCCCTCTCTTCCCCTTCCTTCATAATGCATGATATATTAACATTATTTCATCATGTGAGACTTTTGATTTTCTTTAGATATTGGCTTTATTACTCTTTTTAACTCATTGGTTCTTTTATTATTGTCATTTTATTTTATTTGACTGGAAAGAGGAAAGCTGAAAACCCTATGAGCTGGTATGGTTATAAAACAAATCATTACCAGAACATCCCTACCAGCTACATTTATACCAAAAATTATCACTTCCAATAAGTATTTAATGTAACAAGTGTGCTTGATCCAATGAAATTAAAAAAAATCTAAATTCATATGAAATACTTGAGAGAAACTTCCACACACCTGGTAAAAATATTCAATTGTGACATAATCTAGAATGGTTCATGATTACATACCTACATCTTGAAGACTCTAAACATAAAATATACCCAATTTGTGAACAGGTCCCAAGATGTGACTCTCTTTTTAATTTCCCCCTTTTTATACAAGTATATTTAAGCATAATATAAGGTTTCAACTGGTTTGAATTTTAGCTTGGTTATACCAGAATAAAAATAATTTAGATTGCTATAGAAAGCAACAAAAAGATTAATCTATAAATATTTAAAACTTAAACCTAGTAAAGCCAAAATCTAAACTAAGAAAGAAAAATAACTGATCTAAGAAAATAGGAAACTAAACTAATAAAATAAAATAACTAATCTAATAAAATAGGCAACTAAACTAGAAAATCAATAAACATATCCTAATGCTACCTCAACCATGCTTTTTCATCAGTTGGGAGTACCTTTAGATGGTAGAATCATGAAGTAGTGCTTCAAAAACTATCCATTAACCAAATATGTGATTTCATTTCCCTACAAGTCTTTTAGACAAAATTCATTATTTCCTAAGATCTTTAAAATCTGATATGGTCCAATCCATAGTGGGGAAAATTTGTCATGTTATCCTTTATTTTCATGGGCTTTATCCCAAAGAAGTACCAGATCTGAGATCCTAAATGATTAAACCCTTGATCTTATATAAAACCACCTCTTGACTATGTCCTAATGTTTTTTGAAGGTCTACAAGGATTTAGTCCTTGAATCTTCCATTTCTATTATGTCTAGTAGTCAAGACTCTACTTTATCATTCAGTTCCATGTAATCTTGCATGAATTGATAAGTTGATAATTTTAGTATGATTGGGAATATTGGTTTGAATCCATTTGAAAAAAAAATTAGGGTGAATATTAAAGGGCCTAATTTTATTTTATTCAGTTTTCTTAAAGAGCATAATTTAATAGATTGTGCCAGTCTTTAAGCTTATCTCCATTTGATTTCTTGATTGCATCTATCAGGTTCTTATTTGTTAATTTAGATAATCCAATTCCCTAAGGGTAATGATTAAAAGATGACCTGATAGTTATCTAGTTATCATGAGCCCACTCACTATATTTAGCTAATATGAATTTTGGTCCATTGTCACAAACTAGAGAAGTGGGAGTGCAAAATCTAGTTATGATGTGTTCCTCTAAGAAGTGAATCACATCTCTTGCTCTAGAATTCTTAGTGGCCACAACCTCCATCCATATAGTATAATAGTCTGTGGCAGTGAGTATAAAATTATGACTTGCTAAGGAATTTGGGTTAATGACACCAATGAAGTCTAAACGCAACTAGGAAAATGGTCTTCCTTAAATAATAGGTTATAAGGGCATTATTGCATGTACTTATCTCTTAGATAAAGCTTGTAATTAATTTAAAACTATTGGCTAGTAGTAACCCATTCTTAAGATCTTATGGGTTGTGGTATTCTCGGAAGGATGACCACTACCTATCTTCTAGTGTAAGTTTTTGACAATCTATGTAGCTTCTTCTGTAGACACATATCTAAGATAGATGCCTTTATAGTTTTTATATAGATAAATCCCCTTTTTATCATATAATGAGCAACTTTGAGACTCAAAGCTCTTGTTCATTCTTTTTTGAGTTATGGGGAACAAGTACCTATAAGTAGATATTGTATTATATTAGTATATCATTCTCCTTTAGATACCTGGGCTTCACATATCTCTTCAACAGTAATATGTGGATCAGGTTTAGTCATGAGTTAAATCATGCCTTGATCTTGAAAGATCTTGGTAGGCTTGATTTTTATGTCAAATTATTATAGATTTGCCATCAACTTACCTCTTATTTTTCCTAATTCATTTTGGGATAAGGTGATCTTGATAGCTAGATTAGGCATAATGGCAATAATCTTATTTCTCAAGATATAGTGTCAAAATTTCTTCACTACTTTGATAAGATCAAAAATCTATTTATCAATCATGGATTACTTAAGTTATGCATCCTTTAGGTTTGTGCTCATAAATGCAATTGGATTCTCAATATCATCTCTATTCTATGTTATGACCACACCAATTGTATGTTCTGAAGTGAATGAGTAAAAGTATAAATACTTTGTAAAATATGGACTAATTAGCATTGGGGCCTGAGATATTTAATCTTTAATGTATTGAAAATACTTCTCAGCCTTGGCCATCCATTATATTTTAGCATCCTACTGGAGCATTGTATTTAGGGGTCTAACAATATCCTCAAATCTTAAGATAAAATTTCTTACGAAGTTAATTTTCTCAAAGAATGATTTGAGATTTTTCTTTCTATTTGGTGGTGAAATATTCAAAATTCCCTAAATTCCATTTGGATCAATGATGATCCCTTCTTTGGTGATGATATGTCCTAATATCTTGCCTTAAGTTACTTGAAATGTACTTTTATTTGGGTTTGATAAGATACCAAACATTTTTTATCGCTCAAAGATTGTTTGGAGATGGCTTATGTGGTCATTCCTATTCTTAGATAATATAGTAAGATCATCCATATAGATAATTATGCACTTACCTATTAATATTTTATATGCATGCTCCATGGCTCTCTAAAAGGTGGCTCCTACATTTATTAATCCAAATGACATCATCTTATATGCATAACCCCACTTTATAGTAAATGTAGTCTTCATTTTATTTTTTGATTGTACCAATACTTGATTATAGACTAAAAATACATCCAAGAAAGACATCATTTTAGATCCACTTACTATTTGTATCACCTCATCCAAGGAAGGTACTGGATAATTTTCCTTTTCAAAATATTTATTTAATTTTTTTAATTAACACATAATCTAATCTCACCATTCTTTTTTCTAACTATGACCAAATTGGCCACTTAGGTAGAATGTCTAATTAGGAGGACTATTTTTACACTTAATAGATTCTTCACTTCTCTTTGAATGAGAGGCTCCAGAATAGGATGCAATGGTCTCTATCTCTATCTGAATAGCTTATGGTCTAGTTTTAGATGAATCGTATAAGCGATGACTTGAGGATTATAAACCTTTAAGTCTTCATAAGTTTAGGTAATCACATCTCTGTATCAAGTGATTAAATCCTTCACTCATTATCTTTCTTCTAGTGTACAACTAAGGCCACTATTAACATAACATGGACTATGTTCATCTCCTAAATTTTCCCTTTTGAAGTCAGATTCCTTGACCTTAGGTTACTTAAATTTTTGAGATTGAAGATCTATAATAAATGGTCTTCTTAAGGAGACCAACCTAGTTGGGATATGATTCTCTTTGAGATACAGACTACCTTCCTTGTCTAACTCTTCTTGATAGAGATAATTTACTTCCTTTTCATCAATGATTTTGGACTTAAATTCCCTTGAATTGGCTAAAAAAAATTTACCCTCAAATTTAGCTGACTCAATTCATGGGATAACCCCTATGAAACTTGTCCATCTCATAGTCCATGAGCTCTAAGCATGCAAAATGAGGAAAATAAATTGGCCTCATGCATAATATCCCTCCCAAAAAATAGTATTTTTTAATCATTTTTTTTCCCTTTTGCACATGCAAGACTAGAGAAAAAATGTGACCTTGCACATGCAAGGCCAAAGAATTTTTCTACTCCAACATCCTAACCTGACATGCATGGTAATTTATGAGCATTTATTATGGTGTGGTTATAAATCATCACCTTGTTAATTTATTTTTACCATTTTATTTTTACCTCTACCATCACCATTTTTGAATTCAATTACACCTCTACTATCACTATTTTTCTTTTAATCTACCTTGATTTGCCCACATATTTTTCTTCCACCACAAGTCTTAGGTGAGTTTCATCATGTTCTTTCTCCTACTAGGTTTTCCTTTTTTCTTTATTTCTCTTTATTTCCTTGATTTTGCATCATTTTAATTTTTGGAAACCCTTGTATAAACCCCATCATTTTATATTTTTGAAACCCATTTCACTTTTTGAAACCCTCAATAGTTCCAAGTAGACTGCATGCTTCAAAGAAATTTATCTGAGTAACACAGTTCCTTTCCACTAGGTGCTTCAAAGAAAACTCTCCAAAGTGCATCCCAAATTTTTTCCCATGGTGCACTTTGAACAATTTTCTTTGAAGTGCACCCAATCAACCTACTAGCACTCCTCGAGTTTTGGTGTAGGTCAGAAAATCATCTCTAATTTACACCCAAGTGTTTTACCCAAATGTAAGCCAGATAATTTTCTTTGGCCTACATCAAAATGTCATGTAGGCCAAAGAATTTTATCTAGCCAACATCATTCCCATGCCTTGTGTAGTTTGGAGAAAATTATTTGAATTACACAACGCTTGTAGTCTAGAGAATTTTCCTTGAAATACACCCCAGAGAAATACTAATGTGTAGTGTAGAGAATTTTCTTCAGACTACATGAGGATTTTCCTACCCCCATAAAATTTGAAGAATTTTATTTGAAATACATAAAATTTATATTTATATGCACAAGCATATGTTTTCTCCATCTTTACATATTTCCTGCTAAATGAAAAATATGCCAACTCTAGAGATTTTCAATGCTCTCATATAGTTTCTTAACCAATGACAAAGGTTTCTCCTAAAAAATGATTCGTGAAGTTCATGTTCTAAGGAGTGGTTCCTTCATCCTTGGTTGATTCAAATGTTGATCAAGGAACCAACTACGTTAATTCAAGTTCAAATTTCTGGTTGAACAAAAGGTGATTCCAAATAGGAAGTGTTTGTGGAACATAGGGAGGTAATGAAGAATAGAAAATAAGTCCTCCAAAATATATCCAATGATCTCAAAGAAGCCCTAGACATGTGCATAGACAAGGAGTTGGATCTTGTAGACAAGATTAATGAAATTCCTTACCAAATGATGGATGATACTCAGAAAATCCTTCTTGTCGAAACAATTATACAATAATTAACTTCCTTGATTCACACTAAATTTGAAATAGGAACATTCACATCAAAATCCATTAATAATCTAGTTAAGTTACAAGAGATTATGGATAAGTGACAAATAATTTTGGATAGGCACAAAGGTGTACCTATCAACATAGTGGAATCCATCACAAGATTCCTCACCATCTCTAAAAACACATAAGGACCAGATAATAATGAAGTTCAAGCGGCCCTGAAGAGATATGAAGCTTACATGGAGAAGAATAAAAAGGAAGAAATTATTGTGTCTTAATACACTTAGATTATTTTTAACGCTTTTTGTATGTGATTTTTTTAATATATAATTTACATGTAGAAAAAGTACTGAGTCCTAAGAAAAATCAAACTCTATCTAGAATAAGTCAAGGTAGTTAGGATTTACCTATTTTTGTTCATGGATCCTCTCTATAAATAAGAGTATGCTCTTTTGTAATAGTATATTTTAGTGATTGAATTAAAACACTACTATATTGAGAAGTAACTTTGAAACTTTGTGTTCAAATTGTAAATCTTTATGTTGGACTAAGCTTATGGTGTATTGGTAATGTTATTACATATTTTCCATTGAATTTTATTGTGAATGTGATCAAATTGTGGTGTGAATCTACATAAATTTGAAGGTACCAAAAAACCGATTTTGAAGTCTTTGAGATGCAATATAATTACTAGATTTGTGTTTTGTGTTCATGATTAGAAGTAACTTTGGAGACTTTGGGCTACGAATTATTTTCCTTGATTATTTAATATTCATTGGAAATAAGGTGGAGAATTTAGGTTGTACTTTGTTCCACCCATTTTTTTATACTAATGTAAGAAGCAATAAAGGTCTTTTAGCCTTCATGGGTTTCTTATGATACACACTCGCTAATATTATTTTAGTTATTCCTATGTTAGCTAATCTGGATATGGGTTATTATTTATACAATAAGTAGTTTTAAGTTTTTATGATACATTGTAAGAATCAAAAGGTCTTATAGTATATTTTTGAAAGTGAACATCAATTCTAAAAAAATAAAATTGAATGATATGGAAACACCCACATGATAAAGTTAGTATAAATAAGTGTAATTAATTGCTTGCTAATTTTAGTTAGAAATAAGAAGGGCACCTCCCCTTTCCTTGAGGAGAGATTTAATCTCATCATATTATTTTTGAAAGTACCATTCTATTACTATATTTTCTGTGAGAAAATATTCACCCAATAGTTTTTGGTGACTCTACTTGGGAAAAAAACATGTAACTAAGACTTATACTCATTTAGTTGAAACAAAACTAGTACCTTATTATTTGTAATTGTTTTATTGTTCTTGATCTCTTTCTTTTTATTGATAAGTCTATGATCTGGTAGAATAGAATTACACCCATAATAGAAAGGTAGTAAGACACATTGATCCTATATTTGATTTGTTAAAAAATCATAACTTTGATATTTTGTCGACACGTACATGATCACCTTTTTAGTGTATAAGAAGTTCTCCTCTTACTAGTACAAGATCTCCCATGCTAGAGGAAACTTTCAACATTTATAGGGTTTTGCCTATTTTACCTCTATAAAGATTTGTTATTCCTCCATATAACCTACATAGAATGGTTTCTCAAGGTCCATGGGGAATTACTTTTGTTACGTTGAATTTGACACCACCGTCATATGAACTACCTCATGGTTCATGAAACAAATTCCCCAAGTTCTATGGTAATGGAAAACAACATCCAGATGAACATATTACCACATTTTACATTGCATGTAGATTTTTAGGCATAAAAAATGAATTTATTTCTATAATATTGTTCATAGAAACACTCCAAGGTGTTTTTTTAATTGGTTTTATCATCTTACACTAGGAACAACATAAGTTGGGAAACACTTCAAGCTAAGTTTGAGGCAAGATTAAATCTGTAGAAGACAATCATGCCTTGTTATCCCAACTCACACAAATGAAAAAAGAACCACATGATCTTATGCATGAGTTCATGGCAAAGTTTAATAAGGTCAGGAACATGATCCCACTTGTTGCATAGCCTACACCTGAGAACTTGAAGTACTTCTTCATAAATTCTCAATTACCAAAGGTTAGCTTTATTTTACAAAGAGTAGCCCTAGCTAATCTTGAAGATAATCAAAATTTGGATACTAAAGTAGAAAATTATTTTATCTTAGTGGTAAATTTGAGAAAGGATTCAATAAATCCTAAAGAGAATCCCTCTTTGGCTCTACCTTCTACTAACACCATGGATCCTATGGTGCAGAAGATAGCAAATGAATTTCTAGAAATCAAGAAGCAGATGTCTCAAGGTATTTAAATTTATTCATTCTTGAGAAAAACATACCCAAATACTTCTAATTACCCTAAAAATGCTATAAAGAACCAAAATCAAAACAATCTTCCTCCACCACAAGTAAGGCTTTCATTGGAGGCACCACCTATTAATGCAGTAGTAAATTTATTTGAACTAGAACATGATCTTTCAAAGTTAGAATATGTTTTGGAGGATGATGTTAATCCATTCATTTTATATAAAGAAGGAGTATCTAGCAACTCTGATATTAGGTTTCTAAACTATGAAGAAGAAGTTGAACAAGAGGAAGATACATATAGTGACTCTTATGCCATCTTCACTCATTCTCCAAACTAGTTAAATCAACAATACAAGGTTGATAAAACTAAGTCTAAATATGAACCATGTCAAGAGGTTACAATTTATAATAGAGGAAGTCATTTACCAGTTTAACCAAAGGATACGATGGGGGATAAATAAGTAGGCACACCTCACCATTCCACTTATTTTCCTTCTAAATTTAAACCCAGTGCCCAAAACCCAAAACTTGAAAATGAAAATACCTCATCTTCCTTAGCCATTCCATACCTAGCTTTTGATATCATAGACCACAATAGGAAGACAAAAATTCAAATGTCAAAGGTTGAATACCTCCAATCCAACCATGAACAATTTGAAAGATTGGATAAGTTTATAAAAAGGGAGCCAATTCATATCAAATCTCATCTAAAAGTGCACCTATTGACCCTAGAACAAAACCTAAACAAAATAACTTTGTTTTAACTCCTTCATCTATCTCTATAAAAATAGATCCTTTTTATATTTCCCTATTAGTCAATGGTTACAAGCTCAGTAATTGCATCATTGATTCGAGTGCCTCTGACAATGTGATGCTAGCCATAGTAAATACGACCTTGGAGTTAACTCTAAAAAAGACTTTTGGCAATTGATTTTCAATGGAAACTAAGAAATTACCCCTCATGGGTCTAATAAAAGATCCATAATTTGCTTTTTTTACTTTTCTAGAGAAAAATATAAAGATGATGGTTCTTATAGCTGATGTTCTAGATTCTTATGGAGTTTTGTTGGGATGCAATTTTTACAAAGATGTTGGTGGTGAAATTAGCATGTATTAGTCTGAGGCTAGAATACCTATCAAAGGTGTTATAAATAAACTTCATCTAGAGAAGCAAGAAAAATATACTATGACAAATATTTAGGATCCAAAATCTTAGATTCTCTTTGAAACCTATGGGATATGCACTTATTTTTTGACCACAGATGAGGATCTAGTATCATCAAATGATATTTAAAATGAGGGCCAGGAAATAAATGAATCCTCCTCTTTAAATGAAGATATTTTATATTTTTAGACTGTGAAAGTAGAAAGTGTTAACCATTTTTTGCCCAATAGGCCAAAAAAATCAGTCATTTTCTTCCCCTACTGATCTAGGCCATTCATTTTTTGATTTTGCACAAGTCCAAGAAAATATACGAAATATATAGGTCTAAATCTATAGAATCTTTAGGTCTAACTATGTGGAATTTGTAGGTCTAAATCTATGGACTCTACAGAGCTTGGGTTTCTACAAACTCAACAGGTATCTACAGACTTCACAAATTTTCTATAAACTCTACAGGGTTAGTCTTTCGGCGCATGAAGGATCAGTTTAGAGAGTGTTGGGTTTTACAAGGCTTCTTTAGGCTCTTGTCTAAAGAAAATCATGAGGAATGTTAGCATATTTGAACCATTAAACTAGTTTAATGCCTTGGTTCAATGCCTGGTTTAATCACTTGGTTCAATCGGCCTTGGTTCAATTCAGTTGGTTCAACACCTGGTTAAATTACTTATTTCAACGCCTGGTTCAATCACTAGTTCAATGCCTTGGTTCAACACCTAGTTCAATCACTTGGTTCAATTAGCCTTGGTTCAATTTAGCAATTTCATCACTTGGTTCAATCCACTTGGTTCAATTTCCTTGGTTCAATCGGTGGGTTCATCGTTTGGTTCAACACCTTAGTTTAAAGGCTCGGCGTGCAGTGTTGAACCATTGAACTGTTGAACCATTTTTGGTTCAATGGGTCAGTTCAATAGCTTGGTTCAAGGGGACATCCCAAAGCTGAAGGGTAGGTGCCCTTGTGGAGGGTAGTTCTAAGTTCAAAAGCCCTTGCAGAGGGTAGGGAGCATTTTAAAGGCTATCGAGGGATAAGTTTTTAGAATTTTGTTTGAGGCTAAATTATTTCAGACTTTTTATCTGAAGGAAGTTCCTTCAGAAAAAAAGTCTGAAGGAATTCAGAGGGAGGCCACCACCTAAGAGAAAATCCAAAGGACCCAAAGACAAAAGGAGCCAAGGAGTAACAAAGACCAGGACAATTCTTGCAAATTTTTTGTTCATGGGAAAAATCCTGAAGTAGAAAACCCACAAAAAAGGACCCAACGAAATTGTCCTAAATGGTGACATCTCGAAAGCCATAAATTTTAAGGAGATAGACTAACTATTAGTTTTCAAAATGTGATAGACCTAAGAACATCGAATTTTACACCAGGAAAGCCAGAGCATGGAAGGCACTAAGTAACAAATATAAAAGACTTTGACATGCTTTTTAGGAGCAGTAGAACGTGCCATGTGTCCCCTGTAAGGCTCGGTGGAAGCCAACAAGTGTCAACATCTATAGGTTTCTCCTTTTGCTTCATTATTCAAAGAGAAGACTATGGTGGGCCTGAATGAATTAATAAATGCAGCAGAAGCTACCAAGTGTCAGCATCTGTGAGAACCAAAAAAGGTCCCTAAAGTTTTTCTAAGGCAGCTAAAGGTTCTGTGAAAGTGGCCACATGTCACCTTCCATAGAAACCTCAAAAAATATTTCTAAAGCCTCTAAGTTAAGTGGAAATAATAGGTAAAAGTTGCCATGTGTCAACTTTTTCCTGACTGTCAAAGGACCCTCTGAGATAAGCAGATGCTACCACATCCCATTATGCCATGTGTCAACGTCCACATTTCAGAGTGTCTCCTAAGTTTCAAAGTAGCAGACTGTGACACATGTCAGAAGTGGATGTGCTCTTAGCCAAAGAGCCAGAGGAGTAGAAAAATATAGCCTGAGGAATGAAGGAGATAGAGGAGGCAAAATGGCCAAGTGTAGAAGCAGGCGAAGTGATCCAAGTGGCATAGGAAAGTGTCAGTTCAATAAATTATTCTAGTGGTTGACATAGTACCTACCATGTGATCATCAAGAGGCACCAATAGTAAATGATGTGACCTATTTTACTTCAATATGCATTGATGAGCAAGCAAATAGTGTGGCTCATAATTTTGAATCCTAATAAGAGCTGACACAACATTATCTTCAGGTGGATTCCTCATCCTAATTCTCGGAAGGCACATGGGTTACTAGTAAAAAGGGTGCCAAAAGGCCTCCTTTCTTCTTTTATATATTGGAGACTTATCATTTGAAAGGGATCTTACACATTTGTAAGGTGAAGCCCTAGAAATTTTTTACCTCTATTCTAGTTAGATGCCTCTATGTGTGTCTGAGTGTCAATTTGTGTTTAGTCATTGTTTCTTAATGCTTCCACATGTTTAACACCAACACACCTAGTGTCTATAAGGTGACATCTTGCAGGTGATAAGAAGAGATGTATTTGGAAGTGTAGAGATAGAAGAAGCTACTATACAGTGTGCCTTTCTATAGCACCTTTGGTGAGTCCTTGTTTTCTATGTGTACCATTAAAGCCTCCATGTTAAGCTTCTTGCAGCCTGGTTCTTCTACCAGTTTGAAGTGTACGTGTCTATTTGCCTGACTTCAAGTGTGAGAAGGTCAAATCATTTGGTGCATCACCTCTTTTTAGAGTAGATTTGTTTTCCTGTAATCCTTTTCCCTTTTCACCCTAATTATATATCTATATACCTGTATTAGCACTTATTAGAACAACTTAGATGCATCAAGGGAGCTAGCCCTTACTTAGAGACTCTCCCCTCTAGCTTCACTAGTCCCATAGGTGAGAGGGGAGTTTCCATTGTTGCATGTGGAAAGGTAGGAGCTCAGCCTCCTACCTTGGGTGCAATCCACTGTGTCAACAATTTTTGGCATGCCTGGTGGGACTCAATTTTACACTCAGTAAAGTTTCAAGATTGATGTTGGTCCTGTTACAACAAATCAACTATTTTTAGCATCTGGCGACTCCACTGGTAATAACTTCATTTCCTAATCAAAGACCAATCTAACTTCTTATGCCTAAAGTCACCACATAGTCTACTTTTAAGGGTGTCCCTTTCAAATTTGTTGAATTTCCTTTAAACTCAGCAAAAAGACTGAGGTTTGAAAGGACTTTTCCTTATTCAGCAAACCACCTTCTCAGACCTATTGTAAGGAATGCATACGTAGCAGGGCCACAGTTACATCCTATCCTAGCCATGGCATTACCCTTTATAACTTTTCTTGGTCAGAGCCCCTTGAATCTCCTAAAGCATTTAAAGATAAAATAATAGGAAAATGCAAAATAAGTTGTGGAGTCATGTGAAAATAGTGCACATGACCCAATTCCAAGAGCAACCCTCAAAAATGTGCCTTCTTTTGATGGAGAGGGGCCATTACAGTCATCAATCACATCAAAAATATCACTAACCTCTGTAATATTCATAATATCACTGAGGAAAATATCGCAATCAAATTACTGGCACTGTCACTCAAGGGAAAATCTCTTGACTAGTATGGGACTTTGGCTATAAATTCAATCCATTCCTGGAATGAATTGGGTACTCACTTGATAGACCATTTTGGGGAAAAGAGCGCCCACCTCTCACTTACTGAGTAGCTAACTACCATGAAAAGAGCCCCACATGAATACATGCAATATTTCAACACTCGATTTTAGAAGACATGGGATAGAATTCCCATTCTGGTAAGACCAACTGCTAGTTATGCTTTCCTGTATTACTTAAGAGCATTGAATAGTGATATCACTGTTATGATACAATCCATGGGAGGACATGTGCTACCTGCTGCCTATGATATATCTATAATAGCTAAAAATTGCTTAGTGTAGGATAGGAAAATAACCTTTAAACCCCATATGCCACTTTTCCCTAAAATGCTACCTCCAATTCAAATTTCCACTCCCACATTAGCTCCTCTACCTAGCATAGAGAAACCAATTGTTGCTCCATCCAATGAGCTTCATGAAATCAAGAGTCTATTGCAAAGTATGTCAAATGAACTTGTGGCTCTTGAAATGTAGTAAGCTTAAAGTAATAGACCAAACCAAGGATACCAACAATATGGTCAAGCTCCTAGACCCCCTTTCCAAAATTATAATCAAGGAAAGGGTCAAATTACGCAGACCAGACCCTTTCAAGGCTACAACCTAGGTGCTCCTTCATCATCTAAGGTCATGGTACCCATTCAAAACATTTTGGTGCAAGAACATCCAAGTTGTTCAACCATGGGATATGGTCAAGAGTAAGTTATTTATATAAATGAAATGATGGGTTATTACCCAAATGTATAAGACAATCAAGAAACCACCCATTCCTAAGTCTTTGAAGCTCTAATGCAACCCAACACTAGTAGTAGTTAGGCCTAGCCTGATTCCACCCTCATGAATCATCTGGAAGGAGAATTCTATTCAGTCAATTATGTAGGTGCTACAGACAATCAAGCTGATTGTGTTACAGCCAACACAAGATTCAAAATAAGGGTGATGGAAGAAACTTAGGCTATTGCCCAGGTGTCAAAAATGCCTTCTTCATCACATGCAAATCAAAAGGTCCCAAGTTCTAGACCATCAGTTGTACCTCTAGCTCCTCAGCCTACCCCTCAGGCTGTACATAATTCCAAATAAATTTTGAAGGAAGGAAACCCTTATGTCAACATGGTTGACCAGATGAAGAAGCTACACATGAACATCTCCTTGTGGGATTCACTATCAATACAAGGGTAGAAAGACATGCTACAAAAAGAACTATATGAACTTGATGAATGAGCTATCCTAGCAAGAGCTGATAACATTTTGATGATGAATGGATAGCCCTCCACCTCAGGTCAGACCCAAAAGGAAGAGAAGGTCCCTCCTTTTTATGTGTCCCTAGTCATAAGAGATTTCTTGGTGCATAATTGGATCATTGATAGTAGAGCAAGCACCTCAGTAATGCCTAAATGCATAGTCGACAAGCTGGGCTTGAAATACAAAGAAATGACCAAGGGATTTTTGGAGCTAGATGGAACCCTAGCAAAGATGATTGGGGTGGTAAGAGGTTTGAGCTTGATGTTACATGCTTGCCTAACTTTCTCAGTTCTTCATGATGTGGTAGTGCAGATGTCCCTCCCTACTTTGCCATCTACTTATCCAAGGATTTTATAGCCAAGATAAGTGGCTACTTAGCAGCAAATTGGTCTTATCTAGTTTTTAGAACCAAGTATGGGACTAAAGTCAAGATTAAATATGAGCCAATCCACAAAGATCATCTGGAACCTTAGTTTCTAAAGGCAGCAAATGTCAGCTATGCCATCATTGACCAGGGTGAGTTCCAAATAGACCAATCTTCATCCTCTACCCTTGAAGGAGTTGCAGACCTACTCTTAGATGAATGGGGAAGTGACAACTTTGAGCATGATCCTTAAAAATTCATAGAGGAGGTAGGCCTTGGAGTTTATTGCATGCATGAAGAGGGTAATTTTGTACCAAATCTAATGAAAGCTAGCTAGGAAGCCTCAGGTCTATGACAATTGTTCTTTGATGGTTTAAGGAGTAAGTTGGGAGCTGGTGGTGGAGTGGTGCTAGTCTCTCCTTCAAAAGAGAGGTATTTTTTAGCTTTCTACTTCTAATTTGCTTGCACATGCAATGTTACAGAATATGAATCCCTCATCCATAGCTTGGAGTGGGCAAGGAAAAGAGGGATCAAAGAGCTGCAAGTGTTTGGTGATAGCGAGCTGATTGTCAACCAGGTAAGAGGCTAGAATTTGACAAAGAATTATCTACTGAAGTCATACAAACATAGGGTATGGGACTTAGTGTAAAATTTTTGTGCTTTCAACATTACCTCCATCCCTAGAGAATAGAACAGGCAAGCAGATAGGCTGGTAGTAGTCAGTGCCTAGTTTGATATTGCTAAGGAAATAGGCTGAGACCATAGCTCATGTCACTTGAAAGTAGTGATCCGGCCTTCTATACCTGACAACATCACCAACTGGTAGGTTTTTAGTAGTGATCAGAAAATAGCACTTTTATTGCAAGAAGAAGTGAAATTTGCTACAGAAAACTAGGCAAAGCTACAGTAGCAATATGGCAGCCAAATTGTTCAACTGAAGAATAATAAGCTCCCCAAAGGTCTAGTCACTCTAGAGAATATCTTCAATGGAGATGACCAATTGAGAAGTGACAAGGTGTGCATTGAAACAAAGGAGGAGCACCATGAGAAGGTGGAAATATTCAAAGACAAGTTTCTTACACTTGGAAAAGTGTGCACAAACTAGGAAAGGTAGGCCTTCATCTTGTTGTGCCAAGAATTTGTCGATATCTTTGCTTGGGATTATAGTGATTTGAAGGATTTTGACCCATGCTTGGCCCAACATACCATTAAACTAGAAGAAGGTGCCAAACCAATCAAGTAGAAGTAGAGGCCTATCAACCCAATGATTGAGCCTCTCATGTGTAAGGAGCTCACCAAATTGATTGAGTCTAAGATAATATTTCCAATCAAACACTCTTCTTGGCTGGCCAATCTTGTTCCTATCTAGAAAAAGAATGGGGAGATCAGACTATGCATCAATTTTAGAGACCTCAATAGAGTCTCTTTGAAAGACCATTATCTTCTCCCAAGCATGGAGTAGATCCTTCAGATGGTGATAGGTAGTGAGCGTTTCTCCCTCTTGGATGGATATTCAGGATATAACCAGATTTTGGTGTAAGACTGTGACCATCACAAAACAACCTTCACAACCAAGTGGGGAACATTTGCTTATAGTAAAATGCCTTTTATACTATCTAATGCTGGTGCCACTTTCCAATGAGCTATGGACATGGCCTTTGAGGGCTTGATAAATAAGACTGTGCTAGTATATCTTGACGATGTGACAGTTTTTTCCAAGGAAGTGAGCTAGCACATGAAACACCTCAGGCAAATCTTTGAGAGGTGTAGAGAGTTTGGTATTGTTGTTCCCAAAATGAGCTTCGCTCATTTTTTGCAAATAACCCCCTACGAAACTTGTCCGTTTCGTCTTGTCTCTCTAAGCTCGTTTCTTTTTTTAAGCTTTTTCTTTGGTTCGTTTTCATCTTGGTTGAATCGAGGGGTGTTTCCCCGCCCCCCCCCCCCTTTTTTTTGCTTTTTCTTTTCTTTTCTTTTTTCCCCTTTCAGGGTTGGTCTTCCTTTCACTTTTTCTGCAAGGGCGGCAAAAATCGCCGCCCCTGCACTTTTTCTGCAAGGGCGGCGATTTTCGCCGCCCCTGTACTTTTTCGTTTTCCGTGTAGGGCATTAATGGACCTACGCGGCGGGTTGTTGGGGTTGGTTTTTCAACCTTTATAAACCGATTTGAGCCTCATTTCTTCTCACTTCCTCTCCTCCCCTCCTACCTCTTGCACCTGAGCGCTCCAAGTTACTTTGCGAAGTGCCAACTCGCGGATCCGACTTTGTGGCGCGCGCGCTTTCCAGGTAGGGTTTGTTTTTAAGTTTTGTTTTATTTTTATTTTATTATTTTACTTTATTTTGGTGTGTGTGTGTTTGTTTTTCTCTTCTTCCCCGCGGCCTCGAAAGGGCGGCATTTTTGCCGCTGTTCCGCCCCTGCCTTCTTCCAGCAAGGGCGGCTTTTCCTTGCCACTTTTCTCTCCCTGCAAGGGCGGCGATTTTCGTCGCCCCTGCTCTCTTCCTGCAAGGGCGGCGATTTTCGCCACCCCTGCTCTCTTCCTGCAAGGGTGGCGATTTTTGCCGCCCCTGCTTTCTTCCTGCAAGGGCGGCGATTTTCGCCGCCCCTGCTTTTTTTTTCCTTCCTTTTTCAACTAACTCCTAGATTTTTTCTGGGTTGTCCTTTTCAGGCTTTTTCTTCCTCATTTTTTGTCTTTTTTCCCATCCTGACCTTTTTAAGTGACCTCCTATAGCCCGTGTCACTTGAATTGCTCTCCCCATCTCTCACTCTCCTTTCGACTATGGCTGCAGCACCTTCAGCAAGCTCCTGCACGCCTACTCCCATTCAAACGAGATCGTCCCCCATGACGGAAGCATCTCCTTCAAAGGTGAAGAAGATGAAATACAGATACCAGGGTGTTTTTCCTCTCACGGCGATCACCTCGAATGTCGATGACATTTGAGACACTGAGATCGGCCACGTAGATATGGCCAAATTCTTGGTACGAACCAAAGCGACCAATCCCAGCACTGGGATAAAGAGAATTGTCGAGAGCAACATCCACCTGGTGGCCGCCTTCCCGGTAGCAGCTCATCATGCAGAATTCATCCTTCAATGCGCGCACTTCTACGACAAAGAGACCAGATCAGTCTCAGACGCCAGTGGCAGCATGATCATTCAGCTGGACCCCAAATTTATCGACAAAGTCTTTTTATGTCCACCAGCCACTGAAGTGACCCAAATCGACTTCGAGAATGCGCAGAGGGAGTATGACAAAGACCTCGAGAGGGCAGAGAGGGTCATAAACCATAAGTGGTTAAAAACCCCAAGGGCCGGCCTATCCAGATGGCCGAAAAGCTTCCCTAGAAGTGACTTCATTGAAGAAGTTGGTGACTTAATCACCCTTCTTAGCAGAGTACGGGGCCTCCCGTCCTCTTCACAATTTCATGAATGGATGTATCCATTCATTAAGATCATTCTGCAAGGCAAACAGACCATTTTCTGGGGAGAACAGATCAGCAATGCTATTCACGAACAGCTGACCAGGGTACAGACCTCTTTCAAATTCTACATGACCTCGTACCTGGTCTACATAGCTGCTGCCATGTGATCTTTCCCGGGCCTAACCACCGAGGGAGATAGGAAGACCACCCCAGTCTATTCATACTATCTATAGCTGACACTTCAGAGCTCGACACATCATTTTAGGTGAGTGAATGATGCATTCTTTGCCATATTTCTATGTCTCTTCGATCCTCAACTGGAGCAGAAGAGAATGTCAGACTAGGCTTGGACAGTAGTGAACAGTTTTGGCAGCATGTTCCTCCAGTTCCCTACATTTTCTTATCTACGGGTGGGTTTCTACCAAGGATACCCTTATATGCTCCCCAGATTCCCTTCAGACAGGTTGGTCCTAATGGAGCTTTGCCGGCAACTGGCCGTCATACACTCAAAATAGATGGAGCTAAAGAGACCTGGTTTCAAGTTTCCTATCCAGATTGGCAGATTTTCCATTGCTACATCGACTAAAGCCAAGGTTATGGAAATAGAGATGCAGATGGTTACCGTCAAATCTTTCAAAAGATGGTAAAAATTTGATTACAGAGGAGTCAAAGAGACGATTCGAAGGAAGACTCAGTTTCACGAGCCTATGATTGAGGACATCTAGATAGATCTAAGGACGGCTGAAGAGATAAGAAAGATGGACTATTGCCGTCTCACGCTAGAGCAGATAGAGTACCTCAGGCTTGCAGAGATCCCTTCAGGGTTGATTGATGATGGGAATATAGTGAACAGTAGATATCTGACAGAGAAGGTCGCTGGTTCCCCTCTTCCTCTAATCAACTGGTCTCAAAAAGAGCTGACTTCTCTAAGGAAAAGATTCGAACCAGTATTGGCTAACACCAATAGTTGGTTGGCAGCAAATGGAATCACCCTAAAGGAATTCATTACAGGGTCAGAGGCCGAATATCAAGCAGAGATGAAGAGAAAGGCAGAAAGCCGAACCAAGAACAAAGATGACGTCCCTTCATCTTCTAGACCTCACAAGCCTAGGATCGTCTTTGTATCTAAGAAGCCTAGGTCAGAACAAGAACCTGAGGCAGCAGCCGAAGAAACTAAAGAACAAAGTCCCGGGGTACAGGTAGCTCAACCGATGGGGTCAATAGAACAACCTTCAGAACGACCAGGTGTTGGGTCTCCAACTTCAACGGAACAAGTGCGGTCGATCCAAGGCTCCTCTCCTCCTCCTCAATCTCCTTCGGTGCCCACTTTTCCTATCTCTCCCATTAGCGTTCCATCTTCCGGAGCTGCTTCTCCTTCTAAGGTTGTTTTTGGTGATCCGCAAGATCCTTCAGCAGGTTCACCTCACTCCTCTGCATCCATTCCAAGTTTATCATCTCCATCTTTCAACCTGCCACCAAGCCCTGTGCCTAATCCTGAATCAACAGTTGGCACAGTCTCACCGGTTACTCCAACTACGACTACTGTCACCACTAGTAGCATGGAGGCCGCTACCGTGACACTGGCGGAAGCAACTATTGTTACAACAAGTACTTCTCTCCTGCCGTGGATGTCTGCTTTCACACCAAATAGAAAGAAAAGGGCCATCTCCCCAGAAGAATTTGATTTCGGCAAGATTGTGCCGGCCAAAACAAAAGCTCCCAAGAAGCCAAAGATCCTTTCTAAGTTGGTCGAGGAAAAGGGGCAGAAATTTCTAGAAATTGCCAAATCCCCACAGGACGCAACCCTTGAGGGTTTTGAAATGAGCAGTTATTCCTTTTCTCGTGTTGAACTGGGCAAGGTTACACACGAAGGTGCGAAGAGTGATCTTCAGTCAGCAATGGACATTATGGTCCAAAAATTTGATAAAGAAAAAGAGATGAAAGATTTTTATAAGGCCAAGGCTGAGCAGTTAACGGCAGTAATCAGAAGATTCACCATCCCACCTGAAGCAGCAACTCCAGAGGCCTTTTCTGTGGATGATTCAGTCATTCAGAAAGCTGAAAAGACTTATTTAAAGGGAAAAGTGATGGAGGAATATATTGACCGAATACACAATCAAGGAATCTCTCTGCTATCTGAGGTTGCAGAAAGAACAGGGAAAATGAAAAGGTTGAAGGCTCAAGTAGACAATTTTATTTCTCTTACCTCTCAAGAGATTAATGGCTTGGAGAAAGATCTCGGAGGATGGAAGAAAATGGAAGGTCTAAAAAAGAGTACCCTGATATCTATCGGTGTTATCCCCAACAAGGATTCATATGTTGAGATCAAAGAGGCGATGATTTTCAGGATCCAGGTACTCAAAGATCTAATTGATGATCTCAAAGCTTTTAAAGAAGCTAGTGATAAGAGTGACCTGAGCTTGTTGAACAAGTTAGAAGAGCTACCCTGTGACTTGACCTCTAAGGATCATCAGTTCCTTCCTGCAGATGAAATGATTCAGAATTTTGAAGGGATGATCCAGAAGGATTTCAAAGGATCATCTTTCTCAATAACTTCAGTTGATAGCATTCTGGATGCTCAGTTGACTCTGGAAAATTTAAGATCCAGGTTAACTGGCCACTATAAGGCCATCACAGCATTAAAAGATGCATTAATCAGATCAAGGGTCGTCTCCAACAGCGCAGTTGCACCGGACAACATAGGGATCCAGGCATCGATCACCATGTACGATGCTCATTTGAAGAAGTCCGGTGGCAAGAACTGACACTTTCTCTCTTTCTTCTTCTATCCTTAGGCATTTCTGTTTTCTACAGAATGCATGCAATTATGTAAATTGTAATTACGAATAAACTTTTTTGGAAAATATTTAAAAGTCAAAGATGAGTCATCTTTGACCAAGATACTTTGTATATTTTATTATTTTTCTGTTTTTGAGGATTTTCTCCCTATATATAGTGGAGACCTCATTTGTAAAAGATCTTGGAAAAATAGAGAGCAAACACTCTACTGAAATTGAAGCAACTTTTGAGACTTTGTGCTCAGATTTGTAAATCATATTTTGTCAAATGAATGAGAAGCAAGTGATTTCAGACTTTGTGTTAAAGTTATCTGTGTCATCTAGGAAATAGTTTCTTATGTACTCTTTTCTGATAACCTCTTGTTTATCTGACTTAATAAGCAAAGTGAATGTGTTGATATTATCTAAGGGCACTTTTTGAGGGTAGAAGATAGACTTTGTGCTACTTTTACTTTTGAGATTCTTTTATCTTTTGTAGTTTCAGGTGAAGACTTTGTGCTTCACTTTATTCTACGGTTATACTTGTTCCGAATCCGTGGAGAAGCTACGAAAGACTTTGCGCTTGCGTGAGCGTTTTTGTGACTTTGTTACTACAGGTGATTTCTTGTTTTCTGTTTAATATCATTCCTAAAAGAAGAGGAATGTTGTTAGCTTTAGATCAAGGATTTTTCTCTTTTGTCCTTCATACATTACTTCTAAAAAAAGAGAAGTAGATGCTGTTATACCACCCCCATGTGTTATTTTCTGCTTAATTATATACATACTTATAGCACGCCAATACTGATAGGGAACCTCCCCTTGATGAGAGGAGAGATTTACCTCGTCTAGATCTGGTAAAGCCACCCTCTTCATGGTGTAAATCTCCTTTATGTTGTGGCTGAAATCCCCATTTTGCCATCAGTTAGTTGATGACAAAATATTCACCCAACAGTTTTTTGGCGACTCCGCTGGGGATTCGGATGTGCAGTCTGAAACCTCAAGTTTCAGATTGAAGCAGTCCTTACCCTTCTCCATTACGTAATCTGGCGACTCCGTTTCATGTCTTACCCATTATCATTTTAGCTTTACCAGTTGCCTCCATTATATTATCCGGTCTGCAAAACCAGAGCTGCTGAGAAGAACGCACATCTTGGAGCCTCAAGCTTCAACTTGAATTTCTTTCGGTCCCATTTTCTTTTTAGAAATCTGGCAACCCCACGCTATACCAGAAGTCAGAGATCTAAGGGTGTTGTCGACCCTGTGTTTGAATTAGCACAACAAAGTAATTTTGATCTATTTCCTCCATCATCTTCTCTTCAACGGTCTAAGAGTTTTCCTTCCAGCATTGTCAGGTCTCCACCACAAGGTAGAACCCCTTTTCCTGCCGTCAATCGCCGCCTCCCTATAAACACTCCACCAAGGTTTGTTATCCCACCTTTTCATCCCCTTATCATAATGGCTCAATGCCCGTGGGGTAATTCTTTCGGTCCCCTTAATTTAACCCCACCTCTGCATGAACTACCTCATAGTTCTAGAAAAAATTTCCCTAAGTTTTTTGGTGATGGAAAGGTTCATCCCGACGAGCATATTGCCGCTTTCTCTATAGCATGTGGCATAATTGGCGTTGAATTTGAGGATGTGGCGGTGAGACTTTTTGTGGAGACTTTGCAAGGTGCTGCTGTGGATTGGTTCTATCACTTGCAGGCTGGGTCAGTAACAAATTGGGATACGCTCAAGTCCAAATTTGAAGCTCGGTTTAAACCCGCTGAAGATGCACACACTTTGTTAGCTCAGCTAACACAGATGAAAAAAGAGTCCCTGGAACCCATGAGGGATTTCATAGCCAAGTTCAACAAATTAAGGAATCGGATTCCTACTGTGGCTCAACCCACGCCGGAGAATCTCAAATGCTTTTTTATCAACTCACAACTCCCCAAAGTAAGTTTTTTGTTGAGACGAGCTGGCCCTATGGACCTAGCCCTGGCTCAAGGATTGGCCACCGAGATTGAGGATGATCTTATCCTTGCAGGCAAAATCAAGAAAGATTCTGGTAAAAACAAATACCCCTCACCGGCTGAAAGTTCCTCCACGAGCACTACTGATCCTATGGTGCAAAAATTAACAAATGAACTGATTGATTTAAAGAGACAAATTGCTCAAAGCCCATCTGTCCCTACCTATCGAGATGCACCCAGGAGGACATTTCAGAATCAGCCATATCAAAATAATACTGCCCGGACCCAAGGACAATCGAATCGTCTACCTCCCCCTTCAGGAAGATTAGCCATTGAAGCAGCACCTACAAATTCCATGGTTGGATACCTAGAAACTGAGCACGACCTTTCTTTTCAGCTGCAGCTGGATCAATCAGAAAGTGCTAACCTCTTTGGTGAACAGGATGAGGAGTTAGCTGGTGACTCTAGTATCGGTTTCCTAGATTACCAAGATGAAGCTGGACAATAAGGGGAAGATTCAAAGGAGGCTTATGCTGTCTTTACTAGGTCTCAAAATCAATCAGCTTCACGCCCTGACAAAGAGAAAGCAGTTGACGAGCTCCGGCCAGCATTTTCCATTGCCCAACGCGGGACTCCATTACCTCCGCAATCAAAAGATCAGGTAACTCATAAAAAGGTAAATGCTCCCGGTCACTTAATACCCTCCCCTCCAACTACTCAGGCCGGTGAAGAACCTGTCAAGGTCCTTGATGAGGGGATTGCTCCTTTTTCTATTACGACCACCTTTCAATCATTTGATATTATTGATCATGCTAAAAAAACTAAGATTCAAATGACAGAGTTTGAGTATTTGAGAGCTAACCCAGAACAGCTTGATAGGTTAGCAAAATATGTTAAAAATAAAGCTATTCCTGTAGGACAAAATCCTTTGAAAGTTGTTCCTGATCTCCCCAAAGGCAAACCAACCCAAAATAATCTGGTTGTGACACCCCCCGTCGCTCCCAGAAAAATAGAACCTTTTTATGTCTCTCTGCTTATAAATGGTTTCAAACTGAGCAACTGCATTATAGACTCCGGGGCTTCAGATAATGTCATGCCTGCAAAAGTGGCAGATTCCCTCGGCCTGACTTTGACCAAAACTTTTGGGAGGTGTTTTTCCATGGAAAATAAGCAGGTTCCCCTCCTTGGCCAAATAAAAGATGCTCAATACGCTTTTGTGGCTTTCCCAGAGAAGCGAATCAAAATGACAGTTCTAGTGGCCGATGTCCCAGCATCTTACGGCATCTTGCTTGGACGGAATTTCTGTAAGGATGTTGGAGGTGAGTTAAGCATGGACCTATCAGAGGCCAGGATTCCAGTTCAAGGTGTCATGAAGAAGTTGCTTCCTGAAAAAGAAGCCAGGTACGTAGTTACCCATTCCACAGCACCCGAAGCTCAAATTCTATTTGAGTCATCAGGTATGGGCACTTATTTCTTATCCTCTGACGAAATCCACGGCGCCCTAGAGGAAACTCCTATGGATAATGATTTAGGTTCTTTTTCACCTGACGCTAGAGGTGGAATGTCCAAACAAAATGAACACACAAATCAACCCTTTCCCCAGAATGGGAAAGTTTGTGAAGAAAAAACCATGCCTGATGAGTTATGGACCTTAGAGTTTGACGGCAGTTACTCTTCTACTGGATCAGGAGCTGGAGTTGTGTTGGTATCCCCTCAGGGAGAGGTTATCCCTTTTGCTTATAAATTACAATTCAACAATACTAACAACACAGCTGAGTACGAATCCCTTTTGCTTGGACTACAGGCTGCCAAAGAAAAAGGCATAAAGAAAATCCATGCCAAAGGGGAGGCTGAATTGATAGTGTATCAGATAAGGAACCTCTATCAGACCAAAAATGAGAGGTTGTGCCATTATCACAATCAGGGATGGGATCAGATTGAGGATTTCGATGCCTTCAATATCTCTGCCATTCTGAGGGAATTCAATGATCGAGCAGACGCATTAGCTGTCTCTGCAACTCTCCTGATTCCCCATCCTAATTTCAAAGGAGATAAGTATACTATTGAGTTGGTTTTCCGACCAAGTGTACCAGACAATGTTGACCACTGGAAAGTATTTAATGACGATGATCAAATCATCGCTTTCTTGGAACAAAAAGACACTTTCAAACAATTGTGTTTTGAAGGCAGCAAGCCCCGAGAGTATCGACTAACCCCTGAAACCCAGGCCCATACAGGTGAAGATTTGCTGCAGCTGAAGGGAAATAAAATTCCCAAAGGTTTAGTTTTCCTAGAGAAGCTGTTTGATGACCACGACCGGTTTGTCAAACAACAACAAACAGATTCAAGTTCTTCTTCAGATTTTGATCAAATCAACTTAGGAACCAAGCACGACCCTAAGATGGTAAACATTGGGAAATGCTGCACTTCTAAGGAAAGGTTTGAGCTTGCTGGTTTACTCTGTCAATATAGGGATGTGCTGGCCTATTCTTATGACGACTTGAAATCTCTTAGGCCACATGACATCCGTCATGACATCCCCCTGAAAGCCAATTCTATGCCTTATAAATAGAAATCTAGGCAATATAATCCAAAAATCTCAGATACTATTTTAGCCGAGATACAAAAGATGCTGGATGCTCGGATAATTTTTCCAATCCATCACTCAACATGGGTCGCTAACATAGTACCCGTCAGAAAGAAAAATGGTGAGATTTGAATCTGTGTGGATTTCAGAAATTTGAATCAGCTGTCCTTAAAAGATAACTACCCCCTTCCCATTATGGATCAAGTCCTACAGATGGTAACAGGTTCGGAAATGTTATCAATGCTTGACGGTTTTTCAGGTTATAATCAAGTGGAGGTCGGAAAGGCAGATCAACATAAGACAGCATTCACCACACCCTAGGGTACTTTCGCTTATCGCAGGATGCCTTTCGGTCTGATAAATGCAGGCGCTACTTTTCAAAGGGCTATGGATCTCGCTTTCAAAGATATAATAGGAAAATTCATTGTAGTATACTTAGATGATCTGACGGTATTTTCAAAACAGCGTTCTGAGCATGTTCACCATTTGCAAAGAGTACTAGAGCGCTGCCGTCAAAATGGCATCTCGTTAAACCCAAAGAAATCTGTTTTCGGAGTAACTGAAGGGAAGCTTCTCGGACACGTAGTGTCCCGAGAAGGTATCAGAATTGATTCAGGAAGAGTTAGATCCATTCAGGAACTTACTCTACCTACCAGTAAGACTGCAGTTCATTCTTTCTTTGGAAAGGTCAATTTCTTTAGGAGATTTATTCCTGAATTCGCCGAGAAAACCTGTCACATTGTCGACATGATGAAGAGCAATGCCACATTTAGGTGGACTGTCGAAGGCAAAGCAGCATTCAAAGAAATTAAAGAAGCAATTGCAGGGGCACCAATCTTGGTCTGTCCAGACTATACTAAAGGTTTCAAAATATATAGTTATGCCTCCGAGCATACGCTATCAGCTATTTTGGTTCAGCCCAATTCAGAAAATGCAGAATCTCCTATTTCGTTCATGAGCTGCCCACTCAAAAATCACGAGTTGAAATATTCCCTTATGGAGAAACACACATACGCCGTGGTCAAGGCTGTCAAGCGTTTCAGGTTTTATATCCTGAATTCTCACACTGAAGTCCTTGTACCAGATACAACAATAAAATCTATTTTGACTCAGCAAGAGTTCAGCACAAAGAGGGGTAACTAGATTGCCAAAATTCAGGAATTCGATCTGGACATCAAACCAACCAAGCTCATACGAGGACGGGGCCTTTGCAAATTGATCGCCGACAACACTCCAGAGGAATTAAAAAATGAAGATCAAGATATTAAAAGCGTGCCCACAGTTCTCTTTGTCGCTACTACTGATGAGTGGTTTTCTGACATTGCTTATTTCCTAACATATGGTGAATGCCCTCCTCATCTTTCTTTTAAAGAAAAGCGGAATATTAAATTAAAAGCAGTTGGTTATGTTCTATGGGACCATGGTCTTTACAAAAGAAACCTGGATGGGGCATTTCTTCGTTGTGTTGATAAAGCTCAGCAAGAAAGACTTTTAGAATCTTTCCACAATTTGGCCTGTGGAGGACATTTCTCTGCACCGGTGACGGTGCACAAGATTCTACGAGCGAGGTACTTTTGGCCTACGCTTTTTCAGGATGCCTACAAATGGGTGCGAAAGTGTGAGCTATGTCAGCAATTTGTCGGAAAACCCAAGCTACCTGCTTTACCCCTCAGGCCAGTTGTGATCGATGAACCGTTCCAGCAGTGGGGTATTGATTTCATTGGTGCCATTAACCCATCTTCAAGCGCCGGACATGATTATGTCCTCACCGCGACAGACTATTTTACTAAGTGGGTGGAGGCCAAACCAACTAAACATGCTACATCTGAAGTAGTATGCACCTTCCTCAAAGAAAATATCATCTCCAGGTTTGGGGTTCCACTAAAAATTGTGACAGATAATGCGGCCTGCTTTTCGTCACATGAAATCACTCAATTTTGTTTCCACTATGGGATTACCTTGTCTCACACTTCAGACTATTTCCCCCAAGGAAATGGACAAGCAGAATCAAGTAACAGGAACCTGGTCACCATCATCAGAAAGTTGGTGGACGACAATCAGAGAACATGGCACAAAGCTTTGTATGATGCTTTATGGGCCGATAGGATAACACCTAAAAGAGCTATAGGTATGTCACCTTTCCAACTCTTATATGGACGAAATGCCGAAATCCCCATCACCCTTGAACTACCAGCACTCAGGTTAACCAGAGCAATCGAAGACTCGACCTTTGAAGGCTCAGTTGACAAGCGTATCATGTATCTGATGGAGCTGAATGAACAACGAGTTATGGTGGTAGATCGGATCAGGGAACACCAGAACCGGGTGAAGGCACTTTTCGATAAAAGAGCTAAATCACGTGAGTTCTAAGTCAGAGATCAAGTCTTGTTATGGGACAAGCGGCGTGAACCGAAAGGGATGCACGGCAAATTTGACTCCCTGTGGAGGGGTCCGTTCACCATTCGACAGCTCTGTGGTTAAGTTAGCTTTTTACTGGATTATAAAGATGGAACGCCGTTTACACTACCTCATAATGGGCAGCATCTAAAGCTTTTCAACCCTTGAAGCTTGGATGAGTCCATTTGTAAATATGTGCAGTTCTTTTTCTTCTTTTTTATCTTTTTTCTTTCGCTCGACTCCGTAGCCCAATGGCTTGGATGAAGGCACTTAGAGACTGGTTTCTACTTCTGTTAATCTTTTCGATTGAGCAGAAGTTCCCCAACAGGAGCCAGCTATTGTTCCCAAAATGAGCTTCGCTCATTTTTTGCAAACAACCCCCTACGAAACTTGTCCGTTTCGTCTTGTCTCTCTAAGCTCGTTTCTTTTTTTAAGCTTTTTCTTTGGTTCGTTTTCATCTTGGTTGAATCGAGGGGTGTTTCCCCGCCCCCCCCCCCCCCCCCTTTTTTTTGCTTTTTTTTTTTTTTTTTTTTTTTTTTTTTCTTTTTTCCCCTTTCAGGGTTGGTCTTCCTTTCACTTTTTCTGCAAGGGCGGCAAAAATCGCTGCCCCTGCACTTTTTCTGCAAGGGCGGCGATTTTCGCCGCCCCTGCACTTTTTCATTTTCCGCGTAGGGCATTAATGGCCCTACACGGCAGGTTGTTGGGGTTGGTTTTTCAACCTTTATAAACCGATTTGAGCCTCATTTCTTCTCACTTCCTCTCCTCCCCTCCTACCTCTTGCACCTGAGTGCTCCAAGTTACTTTGTGAAGTGCCAACTCACGGATCCAACTTTGTGGCGCGCGCGCTTTCCAGGTAGGGTTTGTTTTTAAGTTTTGTTTTATTTTTATTTTATTATTTTACTTTATTTTGGTGTGTGTGTGTTTGTTTTTCTCTTCTTCCCCGTGGCCTCGAAAGGATGGCATTTTTGCCGCCGTTTCGCCCCTGCCTTCTTCTAGCAAGGGCGGCTTTTCCTTGCCACTTTTCTCTCCCTGCAAGGGCGGCAATTTTCGTCGCCCCTGCTCTCTTCCTGCAAGGGCAGCAATTTTCACCGCCCCTGCTCTCTTCCTGCAAGGGCGGCGATTTTCACCGCCCCTGCTTTCTTCCTGCAAGGGCAGCGATTTTCACCGCCCCTGCTTTTTTTTTTCCTTCCTTTTTCAACTAACTCCCAAATTTTTTTTGGGTTGTCCTTTTCAGGCTTTTTCTTCCTCATTTTCCATCTTTTTGCCCATCCTGACCTTTTTAAGTGACCTCCTATAGCCCGTGTCACTTGAATTGCTCTCCCCATCTCTCACTCTCCTTTCGACTATGGCTGCAGCACTTTCAGCAAGCTCCTGCACGCCTACTCCCATTCAAATGAGATCGTCCCCCATGACGGAAGCATCTCCTTCAAAGGCGAAGAAGATGAAATATAGATACCAGGGTGTTTTCCCTCTCACGGCGATCACCTTGAATGTCGATGACATTCGAGACACTGAGATCGGCCACGTAGATATGGCCGAATTCCTGGTACGAACCAAAGCGACCAATCCCAGCACTGGGATAAAGAGAATTGTCGAGAGCAACATCCACCTGGTGGCCGCCTTCCCGGTAGCAGCTCATCATGCAGAATTCATCCTTCAATGCACGCACTTTTATGACAAAGAGACCAGATCAGTCTCAGACGCCAGTGGCATCATGAACATTCGGCTGGACCCCGAATTTATCGACAAAGTCTTTTTATGTCCACCAGCCACCGAAGTGACCCAAATCGACTTTGAGAATGCACAGAGGGAGTATGAAAAAGACCCCGAGAGGGCAAAGAGGGTCATAAACCATAAGTGGTTAAAAACCCCAAGGGCTGGCCTATCCAGATGGTCAAAAAGCTTCCCCAGAAGCGACTTCATTGAAGAAGTTGGTGACTTAATCACCCTTCTCAGCAGAGTACGGGGCCTCTCGTCCTCTTCACAATTCCATGAATGGATGTATCCATTCATTAAGATCATTCTGCAAGGCAAACAGGCCATTTTCTGGGGAGAACAGATCAGCAACGCTATTCACGAACAGCTGACCAGGGTACAGACCTATTTCAAATTCTACATGACCTCGTACCTGGTCTACATAGCTGCTGCCATGCGATCTTTCCCAGGCCTAACCATCGAGGGAGATAGGAAGACCACCCCAGTCTATTCATACTATCTGCAGCTGACACTTCAGAGCTCGACACGTCATTTCAGGCGAGTGAATGACGCATTCTTTGCCATATTTCTATGTCTCTTTGATCCTCAACTAGAGCAGAAGAGAATGTCAGATGAGGCTTGGACAATAGTGAACAATTTTGGTAGCATGTTCCTCCAGTTCCCTACATTTTCTTATCTACGGGTGGGTTTCTACCAAGGATACCCTTATATGCTCCCCAGATTCCCTTCAGACAGGTTGGTCCTAATGGAGCTTTGCCGGCAACTGGCCGTCGTACACTCAAAATAGATGGAGCTAAAGAGACCTGGTTTCAAGTTTCCTATCCAGATTGGCAGATTTTCCATTGCTACATCGACTAAAGCCAAGGTTATGGAAACAGAGATGCAGATGGTTACCGTCAAATCTTTCAAAAGACGGGAAAAATTTGATTATAGAGGAGTCAAAGAGACGATTCGAAGGAAGACTCAGTTTCACGAGCCTATGATTGAAGACATCTGGATAGATCTAAGGACGGCCGAAGAGATAAGAAAGATGGACTATTGTCGTCTCACGCTAGAGCAAATAGAGTACCTCAGGCTTGCAGAGATCCCTTCAGGGTTGATTGACGATGGGAATATAGTGAACAACAGATATCTGACAGAGAAGGTCACTGGTTCCCCTCTTCCTCCGATCAATTGGTCTCAAAAAGAGCTGACTTCTCTAAGGAAAAGATTCAAACCAGTATTGGCTAACACCAATAGTTGGTTGGCAGCAAATGGAATCACCCTAAAGGAATTCATTACAGGGTCAGAGGCTGAATATCAAGCAGAGATGAAGAGAAAGGTAGAAAGCTGAACCAAGAACAAAGACGACGTCCCTTCATCTTCTAGACCTCACAAGCCTAGGATCGTCTTTGTATCTAAGAAGCCTAGGTCAGAACAAGAACCTGAGGCAGCAGCCGAAGAAACTAAAGAACAAAGTCCTGGGGTACATGTAGCTCAACCGATGGGGTCAACAGAACAACCTTCAGAACGACCAGGTGTTGGGTCTCCAACCTCAACGGAACAAGTGCGGTCGATCCAGGGCTCCTCTCCTCCTCCTCAATCTCCTTCGGTGCCCACTTTTCCTATCTCTCCCATTAGCGTTCCATCTTTCGGAGCTGCTTCTCCTTCCAAGGTTGTTTTTGGTGATCCGCAAGATCCTTCAGCAGGTTCACCTCACTCCTCTGCATCCATTCCAAGTTTATCATCTCCATCTTTCAACCTGCCACCAAGCCCTGTGCCTAATCCTGAATCAACAGTTAACACAGTCTCGCTGGTTACTCCAACTACGACTACTGTCACCACTAGTAGCGTGGAGGCCGCTACCGTGACACCGGTGGAAGCAACTATTGTTACAACAGGTACTTCTCTCTCGCCGTGGATGTCTGCTTTCACACCAAAGAGAAAGAAAAGGGCCATCTCCCCAGAAGAATTTGATTTTGGCAAGATTGTGCCAGCCAAAACAAAAGCTCCCAAGAAGCCAAAGATCCTTTCCAAGTTGGTCGAGGAAAAGGGGCAGAAATTTCTAGAAATTGCCAAACCCCCACAGGACGCAACCCTTGAGGGTTTTGAAATGAGCAGTTATTCCTTTTCTCGTGTTGAACTAGGCAAGGTTACACACGAAGGTGCGAAGAGTGATCTTCAGTCAGCAATAGACATTATGGTCCAAAAATTTGACAAAGAAAAAGAGATGAAAGATTTTTATAAGGCCAAGGCTGAGTAGTTAACGGCAGTAATTAGAAGATTCACCATCCCACCTGAAGCAGCAACTCCAGAGGCCTTTTCCGTGGATGATTCAGTCATTCAGAAAGCTGAAAAGACTTATTTAAAGGGAAAAGTGATGGAGGAATATATTGACTGAATACACAATCAAGGAATCTCTCTGCTATCTGAGGTTGCAGAAAGAACAGGGAAAATGAAAAGGTTGAAGGCTCAAGTAGACAATTTTATTTCTCTTACCTCTCAAGAGATTAATGGCTTGGAGAAAGATCTCAGAGGATGGAAGAAAATGGAAGGTCTAAAAAAGAGTACCCTGATATCTATCGGTGTTATCCCCAACAAGGATTCATATGTTGAGATCAAAGAGGCGATGATTTTCAGGATCCAGGTACTCAAAGATCTAATTGATGATCTCAAAGCTTTTAAATAAGCTAGTGATAAGAGTGACCTGAGCTTGTTGAACAAGTTAGAAGAGCTACCCTGCGACTTGACCTCTAAGGATCATCAGTTCCTTCCCACAGATGAAATGATTCGGAATTTTGAAGGGATGATCCAGAAGGATTTCAAAGGAGCGTCTTTCTCAATAACTTCAGTTGATAGCATTCTGGATGCTCAGTTGACTCTGGAAAATTTAAGATCCAGGTTAACTGGCCACTATAAGGCCATCACAGCATTAAAAGATGCATTAATCAGATCAAGGGTCGTCTCCAACAGCGCAGTTGCACCAGACAGCATAGGGATCCAGGCATCGATCACCATGTACGATGCTCATTTGAAGAAGTCCGGTGGCAAGAACTGACACTTTCTCTCTTTCTTCTTCTATCCTTAGGCATTTCTGTTTTCTACAGAATGCATGCAATTATGTAAATTGTAATTACGAATAAACTTTTTTGGAAAATATCTAAAAGTCAAAGATGAGTCATCTTTGACCAAGATATTTTGTATATTTTATTATTTTTCTATTTTTGAGGATTTTCTCCCTATATATAGTGGAGACCTCATTTGTAAAAGATCTTGGAAAAATAGAGAGCAAACACTCTACTGAAATTGAAGCAACTTTTGAGACTTTGTGCTCAGATTTGTAAATCAGATTTTGTCAAATGAATGAGAAGCAAGTGATTTCAGACTTTGTGTTGAAGTTATCTGTGTCATCTAGGAAATAGTTTCTTATGTACTCTTTTCTGATAACCTCTTGTTTATCTGACTTAATAAGCAAAGTGAATGTGTTGATATTATCTAAGGGCACTTTTTGAGGGTAGAAGATAGACTTTGTGCTACTTTTACTTTTGAGATTCTTTTATCTTTTGTAGTTTCAGGTGAAGACTTTGTGCTTCACTTTATTCTACGGTTATACTTGTTCCGAATCCGTGGAGAAGCTACGGAAGACTTTGCGCTTGCGTGAGCATTCTTGTGACTTTGTTACTACAGGTGATTTCTTGTTTTCTGTTTAATATCATTCCTGAAAGAAGAGGAATGTTGTTAGCTTTAGATCAGGGATTTTCCTCTTTTGTCCTTCATACATTACTTCTGAAAAAAGAGAAGTAGATGCTGTTATACCACCCCCATGTGTTATTTTCTGCTTAATTATATACATACTTATAGCACGCCAATACTGATAGGGAACCTCCCCTTGATGAGAGGAGAGATTTACCTCGTCTAGATCTGGTAAAGCCACCCTCTTCGTGGTGTAAATCTCCTTTATGCTGTGGCTGAAATCCCCATTTTGCCATTAGTTAGTTGATGACAAAATATTCACCCGACATGTATCTCTCTCAATCCTAAGAAATGTGTGTTCAATGTCCATGAGGGAAAGTTATTTGGTCACATTGTTTCTTCAGAAGGTCTGGCTATTGATCTAGAAAGAGTTCGCTCCATCTTGGAGCTATCCTTACCCAAGCACAAGAAAGGCCTTCAAAGCTTCTTTAGTAAGATAAATTTCATACAGAGATTTATTCCAAATTTTGTAGAGATGGTCAAGCCATTGACCTCTATGCTGAGGAAGGGTGAGGAGTTCACATGGATAGTATAGAGAAAATATAGCTTTCAAGAAATCAAGTAGGCCATTGCTCAGGCTCCTACTTTGATCAGCCTTGACTTCACCAAAGATTTCAACCTCTACACCTTTGGCAATGAAGAGGTAATCTCTGCCATGCTTACCCAAGCAAGTGATGATAACCTTGAGTAGCCAATTGCATTTTTAAGCCAAGGCCTAGAAGGTTTTGAAGTTAGATACACTTATGTGGAAAAGCAAGTCTTGGCGGTCATACAAAGTCTAAAGAAATTCAAACACATGCTGTCCAACAACAGGATCCACCTCATGGTTCCACATCCTGGCATCAAAGATTTCTTGATCAACTAAGACCTAAATGAGAAGAGAGTAGGGTGGATCACTAAGGTGATGGAGTATGATGTAGATATCAAGATCACTAAACTGGTAAGAGGGAGAGGCATGTGTGAAAGCCTCACTGTAGACTTTAAGCAGCAAAAGGTGGACAGTCTGCTAATCCTTGATATAACTACAATAGAAGAACCATCTATCATGAAGGATTGGACATTAGACATGAGGCATTTCCTTCTCACTTGTGAGTTCTTACACTCACTTGACATGACCAAGAGAAGGCATTTTAGACTCTAGTGTCTCCCCTATGTCCTGATTGATGGAGTGCTATTTAGGAAGGATCTCTCAGGAGTCTTTTTGAGATGATTGGACTCAAGTCAGGATGACAAGGTGCTATATGAGTTCCATGATGGACCAACTAGTGGTAATTTTGCTCCTAGGGCTACTATGGCAAAAATAATGAGATTTGGCTATTTCTAGCCTACTCTTTTTACGGACACCCATGCCTAGGTGAGAAAGTGCCATAAGTACACGCTTTTTGATGGGAAGCAACAATTAGCTACCATGCCTTTATAGCTTATTTAGGTGGAGTAGCCATTTATGCAATGGGGCCTAGACTTCATAGGGATGATTAATCCTCCCTCTAGTGTTGGACACTAGTGGGTCCTGACTACCATGGATTATTTCATAAGGTGGGTAGAGGCTATTGCTTTGAAGGAGGCAAATGAAAGTGTGGTCCTATATTTTTATGAGGATTTGATGGTGAGTTTTGGGGTTATAGAAACCATAATCTTAGATAATGCATTAGATTTTTTGGGAACCAAAATAAGTGAATGGGTGTTGAGATATGGTATATATCTTAGTACTTCATCAAATTACTACCTGTCGAGGAATGGACTAGCTGAGTCTATAAATAAGAACCTGATCAGAATCATCAAGTAGACCATGAAGGAAAATCAGAGGACTTGGCATGCCAAGTTGAAAATAGCCCTATGGGCAGATAGGGTCACCCCAAAGAGGGCAATTGGTAACTCACCATACATGCTCATCTATGGAAGGGAAGCTAGGCTCCCCATTTCACTCGAGTTACCAGCCTTGGATCTCGCTCACCAGTCATAATTAGAAGAAGGAAATAGCATGGAAGTTAGATTATGTGAGTTGATGGAACTCTAAGAGGTAAGAGACTAGGCTATGGATTCTATGACCAGCCACCAATAGCAAGTGAAGAGACACTTCAACAATAAATCTTCATCAAAAGGTTTCTCTGAAGGAAACATTGTCTTAAAATGGGATGAAGACCAAAGTAATCCTGGAAAGCATGCAAAGCTCGATGCCCTATGGAGTGTCCCGTACATAATCACTTAGTGTAAGTAACATAATGCATTCCAACTCTCCAAGTTGGATGGTGAAGAACTGCATATCCCAGTTAATGGGATACATCTTAAGCATTACCACTGAACCCCTTCTCCACCATGTATATATTTTCCCTTTCTTTTCTCCTATTTTCCCTAAGTGCTTTTTGCACATGTTAGTAGTTTTCTTATCTTTGTGTGTGTTTTCATTTCCTTTTAACGTAAATCTTCATGTTTGGTTCTAGATTTATCAGAGCTATTATTGATCTTTAAGTTACAATCTGACCCTGTGCCCAATGGATTTTGAGGCAACTAGCTTCTAAGCATAACATGCATGCTTTCCCTAGGAGTCTCCAATTTGTTGACCATTTTTTTCCCAATAGGCCAAAAAAATTAGTCCCCTTCTTCCTCTGTTGATCTAGGCCATTCATTTTTTGATTTTACACAATTCCAAGAAAATCTATAGACTCTACAGGTCTAAATCTATGGACTCTATAGGTCTAAATCTATGGACTCTGCAGAGCTTAGGTTTCTATAGACTCAACAGGTATCTATGGACTTCACAAATTTTCTACGAACTCTGTAGGGTTAGTCTTTTGGCACATGATGGATTAGTTCATAGAGTGCTAGGTTTTACAAGGCTTCTTCAGGCTCTTGTCTGAAGAAAATCATGAGGAAGGTCAACATCATTGAACCATTAAACTAGTTCAATGCCTTGGTTCAATGCCTAGTTCAATCACTTGGTTCAATTAGCCTTGGTTCAATTCAGTTGGTTCAATGCCTAGTTCAATCACTTATTTCAATGCCTGGTTCAATCATCAGTTCAATGCCTTAGTTCAACACCTAGTTCAATCACTTGGTTCAATCGACCTTGGTTCAATTTGGCAAGTTCATCACTTGGTTCAATCTGCTTGGTTCAATTGCCTTGGTTTAACTGGCAGGTTCATCATTTGGTTCAATGCCTTGGTTCAAAGGGTCAGTTCAATGGCTTGGTTCAAGGGGACGTCCCAAATTTGAAGGGTAGGTGCCCTTGTAGAGGGTAGTTTTGAGTCCAAAAGCCCTTGCAGAGGGCAGGGAGCATTTCAAAGGCTACTGAGGGGTAAGTTTTCAAAATTTTATTTGAGGCTGAATTCTTTGAGACAATTTTTTAAAGGAAGTTCCTTCAGACAAAAAGTCTAAAGGAATTCGAAGGGAAGCCACCACCTGAGATAAAATCCAAAGGACTTGAAGACAAAAGGAGCCAAGGAGTAACAAAGATCGAGACAATTATTGCAATTTTTTTTCCGCGAGAAAAAGCCCAAAATAGAAAACTTGCAGAAAAGGACTCAACAAAATTGCCCAAGATGGTGATGTCCCAAAAGCTATCAATTTTAAGGAGATAGAAGGAACCAAGTGGCCACTGTGAAATACTTTGACATGCTTTTTAGAAGCAGCAGAACGTGCCACATGTCCCCTGTAAGGCTCGATAGAATATGACAAGTGTCAACATCCAAGGGTTTCTCATTTTGCTTCATTATTCAAAGAGAAGACTATGGTGGGCCTGAATGAATTGCTAAATGCAGCAAAAGCCACCAAGTGTCAACATCCATGAGAACTAAAAAGGGTCCCTAAAGTTTTTCTAAGGTAGCTAAAGGTTTTGTGAAAGCAGCCACGTGTCGCCTTCCACAAAAAACTCAAAAAATATTTCCAAAGCCTCTAAGTTAAGAAGAAAGAATAGGTCAAAGTGGCCACATGTCAACTTCTACCTGAATATCGAAGGACCCTCTGAGATAAGCAGATGTTGCCACATCCCATTATCAACTCGGTGGAAGCTGCCATGTGTCAACATCTACATTTCAGAGTGTTTCCTAAGTTTTAAAGTAATGGATTGTGACACGTGTCAGAAGCAGATGCACTCTCATCCAAAGAGCCAAAGGAGTAGTAAAAGATAACCCAAGGAATGAAGGAGATAGATGAGGCAAAATGGCCAAGTACAAAAGTAGATAAAGCGATCCAAGTGGCACATGAAAGTGTCGGTTCAAGATGTTATTCTAGTGGTTGACATAGTACCTACCATGCGATCATCAAGAGGCACCAATAGTGAACAACGTGACCTATTTTTCTTCAATATGCATTGATGAGTAGGCAAATGATGCAACTCCTAATTTTAAATCCTGACAAGAGCTGACACAGCATTATCTTCAGGCAGCTTCCTCATCCCAATGCTCGAAAGGCACATGGGTCACTTGTAAAAAGGGTGCCAAAATGCCTCCTTTCTTCCTCTATATATTGGAGACTTGTCATTTGAAAAGGATCTTCCACATTTTTAAGGTGAAACCCTAGAAAATTTTCACCTGAAATCAATAAATGCATTTTTACCTCTATTCTAGTTAGATGCCTCTATGTGTGTCTGAGTGTCAGTTTATGTTTAGTCATTATTTCTTAATGCTTCCACAGGTTTAACACCAACACACATGGTGTTTATAAGGTGCCATCTTGCAGGTGACAAGAAGAGCTATATTTGGAAGTGCAGAGATAGAAGAAGCTACTATACTGTGTGCCTTTTTATAGCACCTTTGGTGAGTCCCTATTTTATGTGTGTTCCATTAAAGCCTCCTTGTTAAGATTCTTGTAGCTTGGTTCTTATGCTAGTTTGAAGTGTACATATGTGTTTTTTTGACTTTAAGTGTGAGTGTGAGAAGTTTGAATCATTTGGTGCATCACCTCTTTTTAGAGTAGAATTGTTTTCCTATAATCCTTCTCCCTTTTCACCCCCCCATTATATATCTATATACCTACAATAGCACTTATTAGAAAAACTCAAATGCATCAAGGGAGCTAGCCCTTACCTAGAGACTCTCCTCTCCAACTTCGCCAGTCCCATAGGTGAGAGGGGAGTTTCCATTATTGTGTGTGGAAAGGCAAGAGCTTGGCCTCCTGCCCCAGGTGCAATCCACTACATCAACAGAAAGTTTAAATGATGTTTTGACTTTAGAATTTGACAATAGTTAGTCTTTAATTGTATCTTGAGTCAAGATAGTCTTTATATCTCTAGAAGGAAATATCTTCCCTTTTTATTTCAGGTTGTAATTTGATAATACTAACAACACTACATAATATGAAGCCTTGCTATTAGGGATGGGTGTTTCAAAAAAGAAAGGAATTAAAAATCTCCATGCTCAAGGTGATGTTGAGTTAGTCATCTATCAAGTAAGAAATTTGTATCAAACAAATAATGAAAGGATAAGGCATTATTGTAATTGTGTTTGGGATTGCATTAAGAATTTTGATGCTTTTGATATATCAGTATTCCCAAGAGAATACAATGATAAGAAAAATTCATTGGCCATTTCAACCGCTCTCCTAATTCCCCACAAGGATTTCTAGGTAGACAAGTATATCATCAAATTGGTATTCTAACCTGCTATTCCTAATAATGGTGATCATTGGTAACTTTTCAATAGTGATGAGTAAGTCATTGCATTTTTGGAGAAGGCAAAAAACTTAAATGAATTATACTTTGAAGGAAGTGACTCTACTCCTCAAGAATCAATCTCCAAGGTAAACGAGGAAACTGGTGAAGAAATTTTATAGCTGAAGGGGAATAAGATTCCTAAAAGATTGGTTTCTTTGGAAATAATCTTTGATAAACATGATCACTTTATCAAATAATTGTAGTTTTAATCAAATTCATCAGTAGAAGTTGAGCAATTCAGTATAGGAATAGAAGATAATCCCAAGATGGTAAATATTGGGAAATGTTGCTCATTAAAGGAAAAAAATAAGTTGGTGACACTTATATGATAATAAATTAATGTGTTAGCATATTAATATGGTAGTTTTAAATCTTTTCAACCCAAATAAGTTCAACATGATATTCCTCTCAAATCTAGGTCTCTACCTCACAAGCAAAAATAATGATAATACAATCCTAAAATCTCAGGTATCATCCTTATCTATATTCAAATGATGCCAAATGATATAATAAATTTTCTTATACATCACTCAACATGGATATCTAACATTATTCTTATGAGGAAAAATAATGGATAAATCCATATCTATATTTATTTCCATAATTTGAACCAATCATCACTAAAGGATAATTACCCATTACTGATAATGGATCAAGTACTACAAATAGTAATGGGTTTAGAGATGCTACCTATGCTATATGGCCTCTCAAGATATAACCAAGTAGAGATTCATAATGAATATCAACACTAAAAAACCTTTACTACTCTATGGGGCACCTTTTCATATTGTAGAATGCCTTTTGGGTTGATAAGTGCTAGTGCCACCTTTCAGATGGTGATGGAACTAGCTTTTGGAGATGATATGGGTAAGTTGATTATGGTCTATCTAGATGATTTAAATTCTTTCTCAAAGAAACATAAATATCATTTTGATCATTTAAAATAAGTAATTCAAAGGTGTCATCAACATAGGATATCCCTCAATCCCAAGAAATCCATTTTTGGGGTTACTAAAGGTAAACTGCTTGGGTACATTGGGTCCAAAGAAGGAACCAAGATTGATCCTGAATGGGTCAAGTTTATTCATATTATTGTTTTGACATCTAATAATAAAGGAGTGCATTCTTTCTTTGGGGAGGTTAACTTCTTGTGAATATTTATACATGATTTTGTGGAGAAGACATGTCATATTATTGATATGATGAAAGGGAAGTCAATTTTATATTGGAATGCAAAAGGGAAAACCACCTTTCATGAAATAAAGGAAGCAATTACTTATTCTCTATTCTTAGTCTACCTCAACTATACCAAGGACTTAATCATGTACAATTACACATTAGAGCACACTTTATCCACCATTTTGGTGTAGCCAAACAAAGAGGGGATTGAATCTCTTATAACTTTCATAGGTTATTCTCTAAATTATCATGAACTAAAATACTACTCCATGAAGAAACATTCTTACACTATGGTGAAAGTAGTTAAGCACTTCAGGTATTACATCCTCAATTATCATACCATAACACTAGTACTAGATTATACAATCAAGTCCAACTTGACTCAGCCATAATTTGGAGGCAAAAGAGGTGATTTTATCATCAAGATCCAATAATATGATATGTAAATTAAACCTATAAATATAGTACATGGAAAAGGTTTGAGTATGCTTATTACAAAATAAAAACTAGAAGAGGTATCTAGTGATAAGGGAGATACAAAAGAATAACTTCCCATAGTCTTGCTCATAAGCATAATGAATTAGTGATACTCTAAAATTTCTCATTTTTTCACATATGGATAATGTCTAGAACATTTATCTTACAAAGAAAGAGGATAATAAAGCTTAAAACTATAAATCTTGCTCTTTGGGACAATGGTTTGTACAAGTGAAGCATAGATAGAATTTTTCTATGGTGTGTATAAAAAGCACAACAAAACATGTTGTTATAATCTTTTCACAACTTGGCATGTGGAGGAAATTTCTTAGCTCTAATCATAACTCATAAAATTTTGTGAGCAAGGTACTAATGGCTGACACTTTTTCAAGACACATACACCTAGGTGTATAAATTTGTCGGTAAACCCAAATTGGTATCCCTACCCTTGAATCCAGTAGTTATTGAAGAACCTTTTTAGCAATGGGGTATTGAATTCATTGGCATAGTGAACCCATTATCAAGTGTAGGTCAAAGTTATGTTCTCAAGCTACCGATTACGTCACCAAGTTAGCAGAGACAATCCCAACCAAACATACCACTTCAGAAGTTGTTTGTAACTTACTCAAGGAAAACATAATCTCAAGGTTTCGATCACCTAACAAGATAGTAACAACAAATGCTAATTGTTTCTCATCCCATGAGATAACTGAGTTCTATTTTGAATTTGGGATCACTCTATCTCACTCCTCTAGCTATTACCCCTAAGGAAATGGTTAGGCTAATTCAAATAACAAGAAATTGGTCACTATTATCAAGAAGTTGGTAGAAGGAAATCAGAGATCCTAACACAAGGCATTGTATGATGCATTATGGGATAAATCCATCACTCCCAAGTGAAAATTTTGTATGTCCCCTTTTCAACTTATTTACGGCTTGAATGCAAAGATACTTATCACATTGGATTTTCCTATTATTAGATTGGTTAAAGCAATTGAGGATGAGACGTTCAAAAATTCCATAGACAAGCATATTATGTTCATTATTGAACTAGAAGATCAATGTACAAAGCTGGTGGACCACATTGTTGAACACCAAATCCAAGTCAAGAATTTTTTTGATAAAAAATCCAAGCCATGAGATTTCCAAATCAGGGATCTAGTTCTTTTATGGGACAAGAGAAGAGTGCCAAAAGGAATGAACAAAAAATTTGATTCCTTATGGAGGGGTATTTTCCTTATTCATCAACTTTGTGGAAAGAATAATTTTGCTTTGGCATACTAGGATGGAACACCACTCCCACTACCCTAAAATGGACAACATCTAAAGTTTTTCACTTAGTGAATTTCTAGATAAGTTTATACATATTGTATATATGTGTATAATCTCTTTATTTTATCTTTAGTCTAATCTATCACTTGACTCCATGGCATAATAGATTAAGGAACTTAGAGTTCTACGATTCTTTTTCCTTCAAGCATTTCAAAGAATGCCCAAAGGAAATTAGCCAGTTAGAGATAGCTATTATCCTTCAATTTAGTTGACTCAATTCATGGGATAACCCTATAAAATTTATCCATATTATAACCCACAAGCTTTATGCATGTAAAATGAGGCAAATAAATTTTCCTCATGTGTAATATTCCTCCCAAAATAGTCTTTTTTAACCAATTTTTCCCCTTTGTACATGCAAGGCCAGAGAAAAACATGACCCTACACATGCAAGGTTAGAGAATTTTTTTGCTTCAACATCCTAACCCAACATGCTTGGTAATTGAAGAAAATTTATTATTATATGATTATAAATAATTTCCTTGTTAACTTATTTTAACCATTTACTTTTTACCTCTACCATCACCATTTTTTCACTTATTTATGCCTATGTTATTATCATTTTTTGTCTGATATACCTTAGCTTGCCCACAGGCTTTTATTCCATTACAAATCTCAGGTGACTTTCATCATGTTATTTCTCCTACAAGGTTTTCCTTTTTTCTTTATTTCAATTTCATTCCTCGTTATTGCATCATTTTCATTTTTCGAAAACCCTATACAAACCCTGTCATTTTATATTTTTGAAACCCCTTTCATTTTTTAAAAACCTCAATAGTCAAAGTGGACTATGTGCTTTGAAGATATTTCTCTGAGCAACATAGTCCTTTCACACTAGGTATTGTTATTTCTATTTTCTACACCCAATAAATATTTCAAAATCAATATTGCTGCCATAGAGATGACCCTATCATGAAACCTAAAACTATGTCAAGGACCCTATTATTGATAGTATTTTTAGATGCATCTTTGATTATGAAATAGTAATGATTGATTGATGGAATTTTATTTATGTTTATAAGTGGTTTCAAAAATTATGATAAATTAATGAATAAAATATGCATATATAATTGTCTATGATCAGTTATTTTGATGATTTAGTTCAATTCAATTTGAGGCATTTTCAATTGGAAAATGCATTACTAGTTTAGATATATTTGTAATGGTTTTTGATCTTCATAGTTGGTTTAATTCATGATTTAGTAGAGAAAATGGTGATATGACTTTTTAAAAAACATTACCTTGGAAATTGATACATTTGAAAATTGTTTTGAAGGTATATGTTTGATGTTTGGTTTGGTTTCATTCACTACTAATGATATAAAGATTATTTATGGAATTGAAATGCTAGTTGATATTTTATTTCGTATAGATTGATATTTGATTATATGATGATCTTGTTGCTTGGATACATGGTTAATATTATGATTACATAGTTGATATTTTAAGTTGCAGTCATCTTAATATTTGAATACATATTCAAATTTGGTGAATATAGCATCGAGGTATACACACTATTCTTCATATCTCATTGGACATAGAATTATAAAGTTGGTTATCAACCATTGGACTTGTTCATGAAGAAAAATATAAATATTATAAGGAGTCTTTTGAGAATTAAGAAGTTCGTATTTATGTTCAATTATTTAAGTCCAAAGGGGCCTATTGTAATTTGCATGGCACAGTTCTAGACCATGATGATAAGTCATTGATAGTTGAAAAAGTATTAGATTTTTCATGAGGTTTTCATAATTCACTACGTGTCAAGGTCCCTTTTCATTGATCATGAAATATATTCAATGATCATTTGATTTAGCTGAGTTGGAAATTAGTTGGCATTTTGATCTGTTGTGGTAATGTAAGTTGGAATGAACGTTGAATGCAGAGGTATGGTTTCAATGCTTTGAGATCATCTAGAGATTTAGTAGTACAAAAATTAATTGGAATACACTTTTCCTTGAAAAATGGTAATTAGTTAACAACATAGTGTGAATAGATAGTTATGGCTAAGATTTTCAAGGGAGATAAGCAATTTATCTAGATTGCTAAGTACGTAATTAATAAATGTAAGCTTAGACATGTCATAAAGTTGGTTACAGAGGTAAGTTGTAAAAATAAAGTTTTGAAATTCTTGATTTCTAGTTCATTCTCACAAGCTCATTTGTGGGAGTGGAGCTTTGGTTCTCTTAGGTTGTGTAGAATTTTGGATGTTGGCAGCCAATTTTTTTTGGTAAAGTGACACTAGGTATGTTATGCAATATTGGTCATTCAGTTCATGATGATGAAAAGCTTACAATTTCAATAAAGGAATAGTTATGTCAAATTTGCATGAGTAAAATTATAAGTTTCCAGTGTTTCTTGAATAATTTTAATGATGAGATGTGGATAATAATGTGAAAGATATACAAGTACATCTACATGAAAACTAGTTGAAGGTTAAAATGGTTTTTTTGAAGTTTTTTAGAAATATTGTTTTGCTATGCATGAAATGGTATACAAAGAAGTTACATGATTCTATTCATGAATTTTTGAAACCCTTTTGAGCATAAATGAAAATAACATCTAGTTTTTGGTTGATGAAAGACAAAGATTTGATTATCAAAATACAAGGCATGACTTTTATTATTTTTGAGTGATACTTTCAGATGTTTCAAGCAATATTTGATAATGTGACAGTGGTGCATGTTTATCATTTTTTATGTGGAGGATCATTTACATGTTTTTGGGCAAGATACTAAAATAGTTATTTCAATTTGAAATTGGATTAATGTTGAATGTTGAAGCTTTCATTTTATGAATAGATAGTGTAGTTTCAACATGAGTATTAATTATTGACTTATCAAGGTTTTTGCTTATTTATAAAGATCAAATTTGGGAGAGTTATCACATAAGTTTTGGTAAATTCTCTAGCGTGTAGATGTTTTGAATTTTTATTATGTTCATTTGAGATTATGAATGTTTATCTTATATGTGTTTGAAGATGATAGAAGTCATGGATAGATTTTTATAAATGATGGAAAGTTTTCAATTTTTTTTGGTTTGTCATCGTGCACAAAAGTTGTTTATTTTGGTTTTGAACTATTATCAAATAAAATAGTATGCAAATATTTTTTAATTGAAACTAATATTAAACCTAGGGTTTATGTTTTTATCTCATCTATGATGAATTTTTAAATACTTTCTTAGACAAAGAAATAAGTGAGTTTAGAAGCAATAATGGTGTGGACCAAAGAAAATATTGAAGGAATTTAATGCATGTAGTCTTAAGTTACATATGTGTTATTCAATTTTGAAAGTCATATGTTAAGGTTAACAAAAGATATATATGATAAAGGGTTAGTATTTTCATGTATGTTTACATGCTCAAAATGATTTACATTAAAAAAAATTACAGGCTTCTTATGAATTGAGATTTCATTTCATATATATTTGTGATTTGAAAATATTCAAGTTTGTGAAAGTCATGAAGGTGTTTTTGTCTTAGTTTGTTTATTTGTTATGGATTTGATACTTCTAATTTTGCTTAGAAATATTGGGATGTAGTTTTAGTATAGTGATTTATGGTTGAGAGTTATGAGGCTTGAAACGATTATATAAATTTTAATAACTTGGTTAGCTATTTTGTTAAAATATGTTTGGTTGACAAAACATATTTATGGTTATTTGTGTTCTTGAACTACATTGGTTTATTTTAGTCATAAGTGTTGATGTCATTTACAAATAAAGTGGATGTGTATGAAAATTTGTTTAAGGATATAACTTGGAATTGAAGTAATGGTTTTTAATTTGAATATAGATATTGAAGTTAAGGTGCCCTGACACTTCTCATCTAAAATATGTATAAGTAATTATATTGGAAGAAGGTAATGATGGTTTAATAGATGCTTTCATATAAAAATTGTGTCATATAATTAAATAACTTAGTTCACTATTCATTTTAAAATAATGTGTTGAAAAGTTGTAGTTCCACTTTTAGAAGGTTTAAGAATGATGCACTGACAATGAACTTCATAGGGTTTCAATAAATTATAAAATAAAATGATGAAGGTTATAGATTGAGAGTTCAATTTAGATTAAACATTGTCACTTGTGGTTGGAACAGTGTGATAAGTTTTAGTTTTATTTATTGAGTTATTGTAGCCTTCAATTTTATTTCTCTAGACACTTGTTTTTTAATCTTAGATTTTATTATTATATTTCAAATTATCTATTATGTCTGGGTGGGACCAACCAAGTTTAGCAAGGAGTGATGATAATAGGGGATAGGGGTAGAGTTCCAACAATGATAGAAAGTAGCCCATCAGAGATTTTCATAGGAGTAGTTTTCATGCAAGAAACTTTTTCCCTAGATTTCAAGAGGGACAAGGATGTCGATTCACTTTGATGCTTTGGACCCTAAATTTTGGGACATTATAAGTAATTTTCCTACTAGTCCAGCCAATAGGGGTTAGAAAGGTAACATAGGTTTCCTTGGACATATATTTGGAGTTCATAAACCTTACCAAAGTAGTTCATCTCACTATTTAGGTCATAATCCACAACACTTACCTCTACAACCTCCTAATATTAAAAAGATTTAACCAATTATTAATCATTTGCTTAAAAAACAATCCACACAGCTAGAAATAGAAATTACCCATGCTAAATATCTTAAGAACATGGCCATTTCTTCTGATGCACTTTCCTCTTCTCATGTAAATACTTTTAGAAAATGTAATAGGTTGAATCTATCTAGTTCCCATAGTGAGCAACTCTTAAGGTCTGAAAGGTTGAATTTGGGAGTTCAACACTATACTAGTTGAAGGAAAATGATAGACATCCCACCTTCTAAAAGCACTATAGAAAATTGGACTATTGAAAGTTAATTTGATCCAATGACACCAAGGGAAGTAAGAATGTTGAAGAAAATCAAGTTGGAGATTGATGACAACACAACAGAATCAGGAATGGGATTAGTGTCATTTATTGCTATTGAGATGGAATATAATGTCTGTCTCATGAACAAGACAAACATATGATTGAAGTGTTATCTAATTTAGAGGATTATTAGATATCCAAGGGATAATTTTTTTTAGTGCTGAACTTTTATGGTAGAACTTGATATTTCAATTTGATACTTTGATTTTTAGAATTTGATAAATTTTGAAAATACAATAATTTTAGAGTTTTGATACATAATTATATATGCTTAAATTAAATATTATGCATTATGGATTAATATAAATAGGATTTATAAAATTTTAACTAATTTATTTTATGATTAAAATGTGTATTCTATTATATTATTAATTAATATGGGTCCCCACCCATTTAGATTAGTACCCTGGTATATATTTTTAAATAATTTGATCAATTAAGGTTTTTTGAGTCTTAATTAAAACCTATCCTTAACCAATTATAGATTATAATTAATTGACTTTGTTAAAATTCAATTAGTTAATATAAACTAATAACTAACTAAAGTTAATTATAACTTTTTCGTAACTAGGTTTGAAGGTATAAGAAGAGATCATTGACTCATTTGAAGAGAGAAGAAAAAAAAGGTATTGAGGACTTAGACACTTTCTCAAGTCAATCATTCATCTTTATTTTTTTATGTAATTTTTTTGAGACAATATAAGTTTTGCAGATAGATCTAAAGGTACTTTATCTGATAGTTGAGTAATTGCTTATGCAACATAGGTATATCTAGCTTTATTTATCATTTAGTATTGATTATTTAAAGTTTGCTAAGTTTAAAATCTTTTGATGATTACTATTTGTAGTCTTATGTGCAAATTCAATTTACTCAACCAGAATAATGATGAATATTTTTCTATTTTATGACACTTCATTGATCTATTTTTATTGTAAAGTTATCTTTCAAGTTTTTTGTAAAGGAAAAATGTTGGTTTTCTCAATAAAGTTATCCTTTTTCAGCTAAGATGATTCTCCTTTTGAGAATTGTATACTCTTTGTAATTTATTTGACTTTATTATTTAATATAATTAAATCTTTTAGAATTCTTTTGAATCTAATTTTTATTTCTATTTTAGGTTAGCTTCTTAATTTTATTTTAAATAATTAGTTTCTAATTGTTTTAATTGGTTTCTTATTTAGATTTTGTTCTTCATTTTTTAGATAATGATTAGTCCTTCTTAGTTTAATATTTTCTGATTTCTATTTAGAGTTTAAAATCTCTTAAGTTTTTTGATTTAATCTTTTTCAGTTCATAAGACTTTCTATTTTATAGATTAATTATTAAATAGTTTAATTAAATATTTATTTCTATTTGAGTTTAATGTTCTTGGTCTCTATTTGATCCTTTAGTTTGAATAGTTGTCTTAATCAGAGTTTATACGTTTAGTTATTTATTAATAATCTTTTATGTTCTTTTAAAATTAGTAATTTGATAATTATGTCATAGCTTAATACTTGTTAGTTTTTTTCATTTATTTTTAGACTTTATTTTAATTAGTTTCTAGTTTTGTTCAAGTCTTTAGATTAATAGTCGTATTTATTTAGATTTGATACTAATAGTTGTTTCATTGTTATTAGTTTATTTCTGTTAGATTTAGTTTTAGTTACATTTGATATTCTAATCTTTTCCCTTTTAAATTTATATTAGTTAGTTCTTATAGCTTAGTAGTTTGGTTTCCTAATAAGTTGTTCTCTTAATTTATTTTTCTTTCTCTTTCAAGTTTATATCTTGCTTATATTATTTTCTTATTTTTCTTTAAGTACAGTTGTGTGTTTTTCTTAGTTTCCTTTAGTTGGTCATTTGTTTCTCACTCTTTGCTTAGTGATTGAATGTCTTATCTTTATTTTTGTTAAATATGTTTTCTTCTCTTTTTGTCATCTTCTAGAATTGATTAGAGAATATTAAAATAAAAAGTGAAATATCATTGAATATATTAATACTTAATCAAATTTTTATTATTCAAGAGACTATCTAACTCATAGGTTTTCTCTATCATGTAAAATAGATTATAGATTCTTATCTTAACTATTTAATGATTTGATAAATGGATTTTTTATTATTATAATGGAATAATTTGCTTTGATAACTTATTGATTATTTATTAGAACTTATAATAAAAACCCTCTTGCATCTTTAGGATCTTAGATGAACCTTTAGAATCTCATGATTAGATTGGTATGATTCTAACTTGACCTTCGTGATAGGTGAAAGGGTTGATTCATTGATAGTACAAATTTCATCATCAACAAATTTAGAGATTCTATTGGGGAAATGATTTAGAAAGCTAAATTGTTTTAAGTTTGGTTTTCTTCTTGTTAATGGTTCTTAGAGGTCAATAACCTCCTATTATTCAACCTTTAATAGCTTTAGAAGATTATTTCAATCTAACATGTTACGCATGGTATAATCATCATGTAAATCTTTATCAAGTTATTAAAGTCATAAATTAAGAAGAAAAGATTATAGAATTTGAAATTGATTGGTATTCAAATCTTATGCATGAGAATCAATATGATATTATAAATTAAAATAAGATAATTTGAGAAGATAGAGATAGAGTTTTAGATGTTAATCTTAGGCCTATAACTCATTTTATTTTTGAATCATTTTTATTTGAAACTTTTATTATGCCTTTTGAAACTACTATTATAAATTTGTATTTAAATCAAGAGCATCAAGTTTAAGATAATCACTCTATTTAAGTAGAAACTATTGAAACTTTTAATGGGAGATCAACTAGTGGGAAAACAATCAATACTTGAGTAGAGATTAAAGGATCTACTTCACGAGTTACAAAATAATAGAGAACAAGATGTGTTCACTAAAGGTGAAGATGAAGTAGAAGCTTAGGAAGATAATTAAATAGATATAAAACTATATATTTTTGTTAATCTAATTAATGTTAAAAATCATCCTAGTAAGTTACCTTCTCTTAAAGGATTGAATATACCAAAGTTTTTTGGTGTTGCTGGAGAATCTTGAAAAGATAAATTAGAAGTTTTTAAACTAGTTTGTACTATTCTTGGAATAAATAGTGAAAAGATTATCTTAATATTTTTTTCCAAACATTAGAAGGAAAATATTATCATGAATTTATTAGTCTAATTGCTACAGTTATTAATAATTGGAGAGATGTAGAAGACTAGTTAGAATTGTCTTTTGACAAAGCCAAAGAAAATTTCTATTTAATTAATGATCTTTTGAATATTTATTTAGATCCTAGTGATACCATGTATCATTTTGTTATTAGATTCACCAAACTACATAAAAAAATCCTAGGTAATCTTAGACCTCCAAAAGAGTTGTTTAGACTCTATCTTTGCAATGTTTTACCTTTAAAATATAAAATGGATTTAAAAGAAAAAGATATTATAAAATATGATGAAACTATAATATTTTGTATTGAATATGATTTTTTTTTAAGATTATTGGTTTTAAATATAGGTATTCTATAGGCTTAAATTTAGATAATTTAAAAATATTAAAGACAATACAAAGTCTAGGTAATGAGTTGGTCACTGTTAAAATATAACTTGATGATAAACCTTCTTCCTCAAACATGAATAATAAAGAAGATGAAACTGATTTTATTACTTATTAATATAATGTTTATGAACTTGATTGTAATCCTAACACATGTCAAGATGTTATTAAATTCAACAAATATCTTTAAGGGAGAGATGAAATAATTAAAGATTTAGCATATAATATAAACCTAATTGATGATCCCTCAAAAAATAAGAATATTTAAGTTATAAATACTATGAATAAAGCTTATAATTATCCAAAAAATAATAAAATATCAAATGATAAATCCTCTTTTGATGATAAAGGTAAATCTGATCAAAATAATGTTAATAATTCTAATGATAATGTTTCATAAAATAATTTTTTTGCAACTAGATATAATAATAGTGAATATCAACATTATAAATCTTAAATTTTTAAACAAACTGATGCTAAGACTTATAATATAATTAATGAGTTGTCAATAATTAAAAATAGTTTTTATTTGCTACAAGCAACTAATCTTTTGGGATAACTTAATAAGATTAATGAAGTAGTGAAAAATCCTAGAGCTGATATAAGTTTACAAGAAGAAAATTTTGAGCATATTTATGCGCAACATTTTAACCTCCTTGATGATTATATTCCCTCTTTCTATGTCACAATCAAGACTAATAATAAAATAATTCATAATTACATTTTAGACATAGGTGATTCAAAGAATATCATGCCTAAATGCATTGCAAATAAATTAGGTATATCTTATGAAGCAAATAGTAGGAAACTTGCTAGTTTTGATGCTAGACAAATTAAGAGTTGTGGTAAGTTTCGTGACATAGTTATTAAAATTATGTAAGATAAATTTATTAGATGTATGATTAATATTTAAGTGTTGGATATTCCTAATAATTATACAATGCTATTACAAAGGGATTGGTCTAAAGCCACTAGGGTTTTTGTTATAAAAGATATAACATGGGTTTTTATTAATGATGAGATTACATTTATTAAGAGAGAAGATTTTTTTATTACCCAAATTAAATCAAATTTTTAATCCAATATTTATTATTTTGAAATTGGTATTAGAACTTATGAATTATTGAATATAGATAAACCAAAAAATCAACATGAAGAAATATTTAAAAGGAATATGTTATGGTCTCTTTAATTTGATGGAGCTTGCTTTCAATAAGGTAATGGTACTAAAATTTGTCTGATATCTCCTATTGGTAAAATATTTCATTATGATTTTAAATTATCTTTTTAAAACATTAATAATACAACAAAATTTGAAGTATTATGTTTAGGACTAGAAAATGCCATAGAGTTTAATGTTATACATTTAGAAGTTTTTGGAGATTCAAAGCTAGTAATAATATAAGTTTAAAAGATTTATAAGACTAATTAAACTCATTTTCATCATTATACATAAAAGGTTTGGTCATTAATTGAGAATTTTTAACCTTTTAATAACACACATATTCTTAGAGAATTCAATGTTAGAGTTGATAAGCTTGCAGTTTATGCTTCTAATCCAACTTTGAGTGATGTTGAGTCTATTATAGATTTTATTTTTATATTTCATCCTAAGGTTCCTAATTTAAATGATAGCTAGCCTATGTTTAGTTGTGATAAGCTTCTAGATTCATTCCTTAAAGGCAATTATTTTGATCATGATGACTATATACTAAATTATGGTGATTATTTGCAATTAAGTTCTAATATATTACCTACTAGTTTGGTAAGCCTTGAATTTATGTTTTCACCCAATGATTAACCAAAAATATCTAGAATATAAGAGCCATATGGAAGAATCATAGGTGAAACTACTCCCATAAATTTAGGCATTGAAGAGGATTCTAAGTATGTTTATTTAGAAATTTAGGTGACTAAAAATGAGAAGGTTAAGTTCATTAAAAAATTTAAAAAGTTTATTAATGTATTTGCATGGTCATATAAAGAAATTAAAGGTTATGATACTAATATTATTAAATATGACATTCCTATTAAGCCTGGTATCAAACCAATTAGATAGAAAATATGAAGAATTAACCCTTTATTAGAGGACACCATTAATAAATATCTAGATAAGATGATTGATGTTGGTATTATTTTTATTGTAACATATTTAGAATGTGTATATAATCTAATTATGATTATAAATAAAATTGATGAAATTAGATTATGTGTTGATTTTAGAGATCTAAATAAATCTAGTTTAAAAGATAATTTTTATTTACCTAACATAGACTAGAATTTACAATAGGCTGCAGGATCTGAAACAATGTCTTTACTAGATAGATTTTTAGGTTATAATTAAATTTTTATGAATCATGATGATAAACGTAAAACCAATTTTAAAACACATAGAGGTAATTTCTCTTTTAATAGAATGTCTTTTGATTTGGTGAATGTAGGAGCTACTATTTAAAGGGATATGCATATGGATTTTGATGACCTAATAGGTTTAGTTATTCAAGTTTATTTAGATGATCTCACCATTCATTATAAAAGGAGAAATAAATATTTATACCATCTTCATTAAGTATTCATAAGATGTAAAAAGTTTGGCATTTCTTTAAATCTAAAGAAGTCTATTTTTGATGTGACTAAGGGTAAGTTATTAGGACACAATTTATAAAAAATATATTTCTATTGACCTTGAATGTGTTAAGTCAACTAAATAACTTCATCCTCCAAAAGATCAATCAAGTGTAAGTCTTTCTTTAATAAATGTATTTTGTTAGAAAATACATTTTTGATTTTGCTGATAAATCTAATCCTTGACAATTACTACTTAAGAAAGATAAAATATATATTTGAGATGAAAATGTTAAATTAACTTTTAATTCTATTAAAAATGTAATTGCAAGTGCTCCTATCCTCACTAAACTTGATTTGAAGAAATCATTTATTATTTATTTTAATGTTACTAAAAATCCTATAAGATTTGTAATAACTCAAGAATCTAAAAATAATGAAGAGAAACCAATCGATTATATGAGCCAAGTCTTAAAAGATATAGAAACTAGGTACCTCCTTACTAAAATTTTTGTTTTCTCACTTATTTCCTCTTTTATTAAATTTTAATATTTATTAATTAAAAACAAAGTTTTTATGTGATCTAATGTACCTTTTTTGTTATATCTTTTATAGCAACCAATTATTCAAGGAAGACTTACTAAGTATATCTTATATATTTAAGAATTTAATCTTGAATTTCAAACTTCTAAAACTATTAAAGGTAATGAATTAGCAAAAAACTTAGCCAAAAATTCTACCTTGGATATTAATGTTTTGGTTTTATCAGTTGATAAAAATTTAAATGCAAAACCATACTTAAAAACCATGAAATTTTTTGAATTTTCTAAAAAAAATAAGTTTGGTTTTGAAATGAATGAATGTGATTGTTTATTAGTTGAAGATGATTAGTATCATGATTTAGTTTATTCTTTTCAAAATTAGTTTTGTCCTAATAACTTAAATAAGAAACAAAGGCATTTCTTAAGATTAAAAGCATTTAATTTTTGTTTATTAGAAAATTTTCTATTTTATCATTATCGGGATGGAGTTTTGTTAAGATGTCTTATGCATAATCAAACTCAAAAAGTTATTATGAGCTATCATAAAGGAAACTATGGTGGACATTATGTTACAAAAAATTATCTTATAAGATTTTAAGAGCGGGTTATTATTGGCCTACTTTGTTTGAAGATGCTTATAAGTTAGTTCATTTATGTATGCCTTGTTAGCTATTTATTGAAAGGGATAAACTACCTGTAATGCCTTAAAATCATATTATAACTTAACAAAATTACAAAATGGGGCATTTAATTTATTTTAGATATTTATCCACCTTCATCTATAGGTCATAGATATATTTTGATGGCTATAGATTATTTTACCAAGTGGCCTGAGGCTAAAACACTCAAAAGTTCAGTAATAGGTGAAGTAATGCCTTTTCTAAAAAATCAAATTTTCTCTAGATTCAAATTTCCATATAATATTATTTCAGATTATGGACCTCAATTCATTTTAAACGAATTCTTATAATTTCTAGGAAAGTATTCTATTATTTCCAGTCTTTCATCTAAGAAAATGAACAAGTTAAATCTATAAATAAAAATCTAATTTATATTATAAAGAAACTAATTTGTGATAATAAAAGAAATTTAAATATTAAATTTTTTGAAGCCTTATGAGATCATAGGACTATTTTTAAGGTAACAACTGATTATTTACTTTATATGTTAGCATATGGGTTTGAAGTTACCTTACCAATAGAACTTTAGATTTTTTCAACTAAGACTGATTTAAAATATGTAGCTAAGAATACAAATTTAATTGAATAAAGGTTGCATGATTTAGTATCTCTTGATGAATCCAAAGCAACAACATTACAAAAACTAAAAAATGCTAAATAAAAATTAAAGAAATTTTTTGATAAAAAAGTTTCTAGTAAAATTTTTTAATGTTGGTGACTTAGTTTTATATTAGGATAAATCCCATGAAGACCCTATAAAACATCATAAGTTTGATACATTATGGCTTGGACCTTATAGAATTGTCATAGTCTTAAAAATAATGCTTTTCATCTTAAGGATATTGAAGAAAATTGACTACATTATTCAGTAAATGACTATCACCTAAAATTATTTCATGATTAATTATCTTTCTATTGGTCTTTTACTTTGTTTTCTATTTTCTTTTTGATTTTTTTTTCTTTTCCTTTGTTTCATTGTTTTGTTTGTTGTTCTATTTTCATCTCATGTTTTACTTTGATATACTTTGCTTTCAAAATTATCAATAAAAATTTATAGATGGAAAATGTCACATTATGAAGAAAAAATGCAAGGAAGATGCGAAAGTGTTGTAAGTATCATTTTTATAAATTACTCTTATAAATTTAATTTTCCATGATAAATGAAAGTGTCAAGTTATATTTTTTTGTTATAATATTACTTCATTTTTATATTTTATACTTAAGGCATTTGTAATTGATTATACATCTAGCCCAAATTTCCTTGTTATTAATTTTTTTTTCTTCATGCCACACTAGTTGAACAACCCATCCCTTAACAAATTCATTACTTAAGGGGTTGAAACTTAGCTACTTGAGAAATAATTTTCCTAGATCACACTTTCAAGACAAAATTTATTTTATATGATAGGCAATTTTTTATTACTCAAATTTATTTCATAAAATTGACTATCAAGGTTGCTAGTGTTATGCCTATTTTCTACATGCCCTAAATTTTTCAAAATCAATACTTGATGCCATAAAGATGATCTTGTCATAAAACCTAAAATTGTGTCAGGGACCTTATTGATTAATAGTATTTTTATATGCATCTTTGATTATGAAATATTAATGATTGATTGATGAAATTTTATTTATGTTTCTATGTGTTTTAGAAAATCATGATGGATTAATGAATAAAATATGCATATACAATTGTGTGTGATCACTTATTTTGATGATTTAGTTTAGTTCAATTTAAAGTAGTTTCATTTGGAAAATGCATCACTAGTTTAGATATATTGTAATGACTTTTTATCTTCATGGTTGATTTGGTTCATGATTCAATATAGACAATGGTGATATGAATTTTTGAAAAACATTAAATTCAAAATTGATACATTTGAAAACTATTTTGAAGGTATACAATTGATGTTTGGTTTGGTTTCATTCACTAATAATGATATAATGGTTATTTGAGGAACTAAATGCTTAAGTTGATATTTTATTTCATATAGATTTTAACCTTATTATTTTATATGATGATCTTGTTTCTTGAATACATGGTTAAGATTATGATTCCATAGTTGATATTCTAAGTCTCAGTTATCTTAATATTTGAATAAGTATTCCAATTTGGTGAATATAGCATCCAGGTATACACATTATTCTTCATATCTCATTGGGCATATAATTGTAAAGTTGGCTATCAATCATTAGACTTTTTCATGTATAAAAAAATCAATATTATAGGGAGTCTTTTGAGATTTAAGAAGTTTGCATTTATGGTCAATTGTTTAAGTCTAAAGGGGCCTATAATAATTTACGTGGCATAATTCTAGACCATGATGATAAGTCATTGATAGTTGCAAATGTATTAGGTTTCTCATGAGGTTTGAATAATTCACTAAGTTTCAAGGCCCCTTTTCATTGATCATGAAACATATTAAATGAACATTTAATTTGGCTGAGTTGGAAATTAGTTGGCATTTTGATCCATTATGGTAATGTAAGTCGGCATGAACATTAAATGTAGAGGTATGGTTTCAATGCTTCGAGATCATCTAGAGATTTGGTAGTAAATAAATAAATTAAAATAGACTTTTCCTTGGAAAATGGTAATTAACTAATGACATGGTGTGAAGAGATAGTAATGGCTAAGCTTATCAAAGTTGATAATCAATTTAGTCAGATTGCTAAGTACATAATAAATATAAGACAATCTGGTTTAGACACATTGTAAAGTTGCTTATAGAGGTAAGTTGGCAAAATAAAGTCTCAAAATTCTTTATTTTTGGTTCATTCTCACAAGCTCATTTATGGGAGTAGAGCTCTAGTTATTTGAGGTCATGTAGAAGTTTGGAGGTTGGCAGTCATAAATTGTTTGGTAGAGTGATGCTATGTATGTTATGCAATATTGGTCATTTTGTTCATGATGATGAAAGGTTTATAGTTTAAGTGAAGGAATAGTTATGTCAAATCCACATGAGTAAAATTGGAATTTTTTAGTGTTTCTTGAATAATTTTAATGATGAAATGTGGATAATAATGTGAAAGCTATACAAGTTCATTTGCATGCAAACTATTTGAATGTTAAAATGGTTTCTTTAAAGTTTTTGAGAAATATTGTTTTACTATTCATGAAATGGTATATAGAGAAGTTACATGATTATGTGTATGAATTTTTGAAACCCTTATGAGCATAAATGAATAATAACCTCTAGTTTTTGGTTAATGAAAGACAAAGATTTGACTATGAAAATACAAGGCATGAATTATCTTATTTTTGATTGATACATTCAGAAGTTGTTTTAAGGAATATTTTATAATTTGATAGTGGTGCATGTTTGTCATTTTTGATGTGGAGGGCCATTTACATGTTTTTGGGCAAGACAATAAAATAGTTCTTTTAATTTGAAATTGGGTTAATAGTTAAATGTTGAGGCTTTCATTTTATTAATAGATAGTGAAGTTTTGACATGAGTATTGATTATTGACTTATCAAGGTTTTTGCTTATTTATAAAGATCAAATTTGGGAAAGTTATGGCATAAGTTTTGGTAAATCCTCTAGCCTATAGATGTTTTTAATTTATGTTTTCCTTTGAGATTCTGAATGTTTATCTTTTGTGTGGTTGAAGATGATAACAATCATGTATAGATTTTTAAATTTGATGGAAAGTTTTCAAATTCTATTTTTAGCTTGTCACCATGCACAAAAGTTATTTATTTTGATTTTGAAGCATTGTTGAACAAATCAGTATGAAAATATTTACTGGTTGAAATTGATATCAGACCTAAGGTTTATGTTTTTATCTCATTTTTGATGAATTCTTAAGTACTTTCCTAGAAAAACAAATAAGTGAGTTTGGAAGCAATAATGGTGTGGACCATGGAAAATATTAAAGGAATTCAATGGAGGCTATCTTAAGTTACATATGTGTTATTTATTTTGCAAGTCATATGTTAAGGTTATATATATATATATATATATATATATATATATATATATATATATATATGGTAAAGGGCCAGTATTTTCATGTATGTTTACATGCACAAAATGATTTTCATTAAAAATAATTATAAGCTTCTTATGTATTGAGATTTCATTTCATATATATTCATGATTTCAAAATATTTGAGTTTATGAAAGTCATGAAGGTGTTTTTGTCTTAGTTTGGTTATTTGTTATGGATTTGATATTTCACAGATAGCTCAGAAAGCTTGGGATGTAGTTTTAGTATAGTGATTTATGGTTGATAGTTATGAGGCTTAAAATGATTATATAAATTTGAATAACTCGGTCAACTATGTTTTTGGAATATGTTCGGTTGACAAAACATATTTATGTATATTTGTGTTCTTAAACTTTATTGGGTGGTTTTAGTCATAAGTGTTGATTTCCTTTTCAAATAAAGTGGATAAGTATGAAATTTTTTTAAAGATACAACTCAGAATTGAAGTAATGGTTTTTAATTTGAATATAGATATTGAAGTTAAGGTGCCCTAACACATCTCATATAAAATTTGTATAAGACATTATATTGGAAGAAGGTAATGATGGTTTAAATGCTTCCATATAGAAATTATGTCTCATTTAAGTGAATAACTAAGTTCACTATTCATTTTAAATTAATGTGTTGAAAATATTTGTAGTTCCATTTTTAGAAGGTTTAAGAATGATGCACTAAAAATGAACTTCATAAGGTTTCTATAACTTATAATATAAAATGATGATGATTATAGATTGAGAGTTTAATTCAGATTAAACACCATCACTTTGGTTGGAATAGTGTGATAAATTTTAGTTTATGATTCAATTTTTTTTTATCATAGCCTTCAATTTTGTTTCTCTGGACACTTGTTTCCCAATCTTAGATTTTGTTGTTATATTTCAGATTGTCTATTATGTTTGTGTGGGATCAACAGGGTTTATCAAGGAGTAATAATAATATGGGATGGGGGAAGAGTTACAAAAGTGATACAAACCAACCTATCAATAGATTTTATATGGGTGGTTTTTGTACAAGAAACTTTGACCTTAAATTTAATAGAGGGACAATGATGTCCATTCACTTTGATGCTTCTGACCCTAAATTTTAGGACATTCTAATTAATCTACATACTAATCTAGCCAATAGAGGTTATAGAGGTAATATGGGTTTCTTTGGATGTAAATTTGGAGCTTTTACACTTTCCCAAAGTAGTTCATCTCACCCTTTAGATCATAATCCATAAAACTTACCCTTACAACCTCCTAATATTGAAAGGATCAAACAAATTATTGATCCTTTGCCTACAAACCAATCCATATAGCTATAAATAGAAACTTACCATGATAAATATCTTAAGAACATGGCCATTCCTTCTAATGCACCTTCCCTTTCTCATGTAGGTCCTGATGAAAAATGTAAGGTGCCCATAGTGAGCCTCTCTTAAGGTTTGAAAGGTTGAATTTGAGAGTTCAAGGTTATTTTGGTAGAAGGAAAATGATAGACTTCCCACCTTTCAAAATCGCTATAGAAAAGAGGATTATAGAAAGTCAATCTAAGCTAGAGACACCAAGGGTTAGAATGTTGAATAAAATCAAGTTGGAGATTGATGACAACACCACAGATTCAGGGGCTTGATTAGTGTCATTTCCTACTACTGAGATGGAATATAATATTTTTCTACATGAAAAAGAGAAACATGTGATTGAAGTTTTATATGATTTAAAGGACTATTGGATGTCTAAGGGATAAATTTTGTTTTAGTGATAAAATTTTATAGTATAAATTGATATTTTAGTTTGATACTTTGATTTTTAGACTTTGATAAATTTTGATAATTTAAAAAATACAGTAATTTTGGAGTTCTGATACATAATTATATATTCTTAAGTTAATTAATATGTATTATCAGTTAATATGAATGGGATTTATCAAATTTTGACTTATTTATTTTATGATTAAAATGTTTATTCTATTATATTTTTAATTAATATGGGTCCCCACCGATTTTGACTAGTACCCCTGGTCTATATTTTTAAATAGCTTGATCAATTAAGGATTTTTTAAGTCTTAATTAAAACACATCCTTAACCAATTATAGCTTATAATTAATTGACTTTATTAAAAGTTAATTAGTTAATATAAACTAATAACTAACTAAAGTTAGTTATAACCTATTTTGTAAATAATTTTGTAAGGTATAAGAAGAGATCAAGGACTCATTTGAAGATAGAAAAATAAGGTATTGAGGACTTAGACATTTTTTGTAGTTAATCATTCATCTTTCTTCTTTCTATGCGATTTATCTTAAGATAGTACAACTTTTATAGATAAAAAAAATGGTACTTTATATAATAGTTGAGTAATTTCTTATACAACATACATATATCTATATTTATTTATCATTTAGTAATGATTATCTATAATATTTTAAGATTAACATCTTTTGATGATTGCTATTTTCAGTCCTATGCATAGATTTCTAGTATTTAACCTGAATAATGATGAACATTTCACTATTTTACGACACTTCATTGATCAATTTTGATTGTAAAGTTGTCTTTCAAGTTTTTTTTAAAGGAAGAATGTTGGTTTTCTTGATAAAATTATCCTTTTTTAACTAAGATGATTCTCCTTTTGAGACTCACATACTCTTTATAATTTACTTGACTTTAACTTTAATATAATTAAATCTTTCAAATTTCATCTAAATATATTTTTTGTTTCTATTTTAGGTTCATTTATTAATTTTAGTTTCAATCATTAATTTTTATTTGTTTTAATTAATTTCCTATTTATATTTTGTTCTTCTTTTTCTAGATAATGATTAAACTTTCTTAGTTTACTATTTTTTTTAATTTCTGTTTAGAGTTTAGAATCTCTTTAGTTTTTAGACTTAATATTTTTAGTTCATAATACTTTCTATTTTATAGATTAATTATAATTTACTTGACTTTAACTTTAATATAATTAAATCTTTCAAATTTCATCTAAATATATTTTTTGTTTCTATTTTAGGTTCATTTATTAATTTTAGTTTCAATCATTAATTTTTATTTGTTTTAATTAATTTCCTATTTATATTTTGTTCTTCTTTTTCTAGATAATGATTAAACTTTCTTAGTTTACTATTTTTTTTAATTTCTGTTTAGAGTTTAGAATCTCTTTAGTTTTTAGACTTAATATTTTTAGTTCATAATACTTTCTATTTTATAGATTAATTATTAGATATTTTAATTCACTATTTATTTATTTTCAAGTTTAATGTTCTTTGTCTTTATTTAATCTTTTAGTTTGAATAGTTGTCTTAATCAGAGTTTATACGTTTAGTTGTTTATTAATAGTCTTTTATATTCTTTTAAAATTAGTCATTTGATAATTATTACATAGCTTAATACTTGTTATTTTTTTTATTTATATTTAGAATTTATTTTAATAAGTTTCTAATTTTGTTCAAGTCTTTAGATTATGAGTCTTGTTTAGTTAGATTTGATATTAATTATTGTTTCATCGTTATTAGTTTATTTTTGTTTGATTTAGCTTTAGTTCCATTTGATCTTCTAATATTTTGCATTTTAAATTTCCACTAGTTAGTTTTATAACTTAGTAGTTTGTTTTCTTAATAGGTTTTTCTTTTAATTTATTTGTCTTTTTCTTTCAAATTTATGTCTTATTTAGATTATTTTCTTAGTTTTATTTAAATATAGATGTGTGTCTTTTTTAGTTTCCTTTAGTTGGTCATTTGTTTCTGGCTCTTTGCTTAGTGATTGAATGTCTTATGTATCTTTTTATTAATTCTATCTTCTTCTCTTTTTGTCATCTTCTAGAATTGATTGGAGAATATTACAAACAGAAGTGATATATCATCAAATATATGAATACTTATTGAATGAGATTTTTATTCTTCAAGAGATTATCTAACTCATAGGTCTTCTCTATTAGATATAATAGATTATAGATTCTTATCTTAACTGATTCATGATTTGATAAATGGATTTTTGATTGTTATAATGAAATAAGTTACTTTGATAACTTGTCGATTATTTCCCAAAACTTATAATAAAAACTCCCTTTCATCTTTAGAATCTTAGATGAACCTTTAGAACCCCATGATTATAATGATACAATTCCAACATGACCTTCATGATATGTGAAAAGGTTAATTTGTTGATGATACAAATTTTATCATCAACAAATTTGGTGACTTCTCTAGGGAAATCCTTTAGAAATCTAAATTGCTTCAAGGTTTTTTCTTCTTGGTAATGGTTCTCGGAGGTCAATAACCTCCTATTATTCAACCTTTAATAGATTTATAAGATGATCAAGTTGATGTTGCTTTCAATCTAACATGTTATGCATGGTATAATCATCCTGAAAATTTTCATCAAGTTATTAAAGCCATAAATTAAGAAGAAGAGGTTGCAAAATTTGAAATTGATTGATATTCAAATCTTATGCATGAGACTCAATGTGATATTTTAAATTTAAATAGGAAAATTTGAGAATATAAGGATAGAGTTTTAGCAGCTAATCGTAAGCCTATAACTCATTTTATTTTTGATTAATTTTTATTTGATGATTTTATTATGCCTACTAAAAATTATATTATAAATTTGCATTTAAATCAAGAACATCATGAGTTATAAAATAATAGAAAACAAGATGAGCTTACTAAATGTGAAGATATAGTGAAATCTCAAGAATAACATTAAATAGTTATAATACTGTGGATTTTGCTATTCCAATAAATATCAGAAATCATCTTGATAAGTTACCTTATCTTAAGGGATTGAATATACCAAAAAAATTTGGTGCTAATGGAGAATCTTAGGTATACCACTTATAATCTTTTAGACTAGTTTGTGTTACTCTTGGAACAACTAGTGAAAATATTTTTTTAAGAGTTTTAACCAAACATTAGAAGTAAAAACTTATCAAGTGTTTTTCAGTCTACTTACTAAAGTTATTGATAATTAGAGAGATGTAGAAGATTGGTTATAATTATCTTTTGGCAAAATCAAAGAATATTTTAATTAAGTTAATGATATTTCAAATATTTATTTAGATCTTGGTGAGACCATATATCACTTTATTTATAGATTCATCAATTTATGTCAAAACATCCCAGATGATCTTAGACCTTCAAAAAATTTGTGTAGACTTTATCTTTGTAATGCTTTACCTTTAAAATATAAAATGACTTTAAAAGATGAAGATATTATAGAATATGATGAAAATATAAGATTTTTTATTGAATATAAAGTAAATTTAAGCATATTTATTTTAAAGATAAGTCTTATACATGATTAAATTTAGATAATTTAGAAATATTAAATGTAATACAAAATCTAGGTAATGAGCTGATCATTGTTAAAATATAGCTTAATGATAAACCTTCTTCCTCAAATAGGAATAATAAATACGATAAAAATGATTTTATTTATTATTACTATAATATATATGAACTTGATCATAATCCTAACACATGTCAAGTTATTATTAAATTCAAAAAATATCTTCAAGGGAAAGATGAAATAACTGAAGATTTAACATATAATATAAACACACTTGATGATCCCTCAAAAAATAAGAATATTTATGTTACAAATATTAGGAATAAATATTATAATTCTCTATAAAATAATAAAATATAAAATGATAAATCCTCTTTTGATGATAAATGTAAATCAGCTTAGAATAATGCTAATAATTCTAATGATAATGCTGCATAAATCAATCTTTTTACAACTAGATATAATAACAATCAATATCAACATTATAAATCTAATTTTTTTAGACAAATTGATGATAAAAATTATAATATAATTGATGAATTAACAATTAAAGATGGTTTTTCTTTTCTACAAGTAGCTAGTCTTTTATGACAACTTGATAAGTAATGAAGTAGTAAAAAATTCTATAGCTGATGTAAGTTTGCAAAAAGAAAATTTTTAACACATTAATGTCCAAAATTTTGACCTCCTATTGATTATATTGCCCCTTTCTATGTCATAATAAATATTTTTAATAAAATAATTTATAATTACATTTTAACCATAGGTTCTTTAAAGAATATCATGTTTAAATGTATTGCAGATCAATTGAGTATATCTTATGAAGAAAATAGTAGGAAACTTACTAATTTTGATGCTAGACAAACTGAGAGTTTTGGTATGTTTCATGACATAGTTATTAAAATTATGCAAGATGAATTTATTATATGTATGAATAATATTCAAGTTTTTGATATTCCTAGTAATTACGTAATGTTATTAGGAAGAGATTGATCTAAAGCAATCAGAGCTTTCATTAGTAAAGAAATAACATGGGTTCTTGTTAATAGTGACATTACATTCATTAAGAGAGAAGATTTTTTGGGTAATTCAATTGAATCACATTTTTAATCTTATATTTTTTACATTTAAACTGATATTGAAACTTATGAATTTTTGAATGTAGATGAACTATAACATCAACAAGGTAATGGTGCTAAAATTTATCTAATATCTCATGTTGGTAAAATATTTGATTATTATTCAAAATTATCTTTTGAAAACACTAATAATACAACATAATTTGAAGCATTATGTTTAGGGTTAGAAAAGTCCACATAGTTGAATGTCAAATATTTATAAGTTTTTGGAGATTCAGAGTTAGTAATAAGATAAGTTTGCAAATTTTATAAGACTAATCAAACTCATTTGCGTTGTTATACATAAAAATTTTGGTCATTAATTGAGCATTTTTAATCTTTCACTATCACATATATTCTTAGGGAATTTAATTTTAGAGCTGATAAGCTTGTGTTTTATGCTTCTAATCCAAATTTGAGTGAGGTTGAGCGTATTATATATTTTATTTTTATTGAAATAATTCATCCCAAGGTTCCTAATTTGAATGATATTTGACATGTATTTAGTTATGATGAACATATAGATTCATTTTTTAAAATTAATTATTTTGATCATGATGAATCTATACTAAATTGTGGTGATTATTTTTAATTAAGTACTAACATATTATGTGTTAGTTTGATAAGCCTTGAATCTATGTTTTCACCCAAAAATCAACCAAATATCTTTAGAATAGAAGATCCATCAAGAAGAATCATAGGTGAAACCACTCTTATAAATTTAGGCACTAAAGAGGATCTTAAGTATGTTTATTCAAGATTTCAGGTGATTGAAAATGAGAAGATTAAGTTCATTAAATTATTTAAAAAGTTTATTGATGTCTTTGCATAGTCATACAAAGACCTTAACAGTTATGATACTAATATTATTAAACATGATATTCATATTAATCTTGGTATCAAACCCATTAGGTAAAAAATATAAAGAATCAACCCTTTATTAGAGGATACCATTAAAAAAGAGATGGATAAGATGATTGATGATAGTATCCTTTTTCTTGTGACATATTAATAATGGGTAGTTAATCTAGTTCTGGTTAGAAATAAAATAGTGGCATTAGATTATGTGTTGATTTTAGAGATCTAAATAAATTTAGTATAAAATATAAATTTCCTCTACTTATCATAGACCATATTTTGTAGTAGGTTGTAGGATATGAAATGATGTCTTTACTAGATGGATTGTCATATTATAATCAATTTTTTTTTAATCTTGATGATAGATATAAAACTAATTTTATCACACGTAGAGGTAATTTGACTTATAATATAATAACTTTTAGTTTGATGAATACAAGAGCTAATTTTCAAAGGGCTATGCATGTGGTTTTTGATGACCTAATAGGCATAGTTATTCAGATTTATCTATATGATCTCATTGTTCATTATAAAAGGAGAAAGAAATATTTAGACCATCTTCACGAAGTATTCACAAGATGTATAAAGTTTGGCATTTCTTTAAATCCAAAGAATTTTTTTTTGTGTGACTGATGATAAATGTTAGGATACATAATTTCTAAAGAAGGTATTTCTATTGACCCTGAACATGTTAAATCAATTAAAGAACTTCCTCCTCCTAAAGATCAATCAAGTTTTAGGTCTTTCTTTGGTAAGATTAATTTTATTAAAAATTTCATTTTTGATTTTTCTGATGAATCTAATCCTTTACAATTATAACTTAAGAAAGATAAACATATATTTGAGATGAAAATATTGAATTAGATTTTAATTATATAAAAAATACAATTGCAAGTTCTCCTATTCTTGTTAAGCTTAATTTGAAGAAAGCATTTACTATTTATGTTAATTCTACTAAAAAGGCTATAGGAGCTATAATAATTCAATAATATAAAAATAATGAAGATAAAGCAATTGGTTATATGAGCAAAGTCTTAAAAGATACAGAAACTAAGTACCTTGTTATTGAAAAATGTGATTTCTCACTTGTTTTCTCTTTGATTAAATTTTGATATTTATTAATGAGAAATAAAGTTTTTGTGTGATCGAATTTACCTATTTTTTCATATATTTTAAAATAATCAACTATTCAAAGAATGCTTGCTAAGTGGATCTTACATATTCAAGATATCCATTTTGAATTTGAAGCTTCTATAACTATTAAATGTAATGAACTAGCAAAACCAATAGCCAAAAATGATACCTCAGATATTAATATTTTGGTTTTATCAGTTGACAAATATTTAAATGGAAAAATACAGTTGAAAACTATGAAATTTGTTGAATTTTATGAAAAATTTAAGTTTGGTCTTGAATTGAATGAATGGGACTATTTATTGGCTGAAGATGATTGGTATCATGATTTAGTTTATTATTTTAAAAATTAGTATTATCTTAATAACTTAAATAAGAAGGAAAAGCATTCCTTAAGACTAAAAGCATTAAATTTATATTTATTAGATTTTTTCTATTTTATCATAATTTTGATGGAGTTTTGTTAAGATGTCTTATGCATATTCAGACTCAGAAAGTTTTTAGGGGATGCCATGAAAAAAATGTGGTGGAAATTATGATGCAAATACAACTTATAAGATTTGAGAGCTGGTTATTATTGGCCTACTTTGTTTCAATAGACTTATAAGTTAGTTTGTTCACGTATGCCTTGTCATCTATTTATTAGAAGGGATAAACTACTTGTAATGCCTTTAAATCTAATTATTCTTGAAAAAAAATTTACAAAATAGAGTATTAAATTTATTTTAGATATTCATATATCTTCATCTGTAGGTCATAGATATATTTTTATAGTTATAGATTATTTTACCAAGTGGTCTGAGGTCAAAGCACTCAAAAGTTTAGTAACAGGTGAAGTAATTTCTTTTCTAAAAAATCAATTATTCTCTAGATTTGAAATTTCATATGATATTATTTAGGATAATGGACCTCAATTCATTTCAAATGAATTCTTAAATTTTTAGGAAATTATTCTATAATTTTTAGTCATTTGTCTAAGTATTATCTACAAGGAAATAGATAAGTTGAATCTACAAATAAAAATCTGACTTCTAATATGAAGAAAATAATTTGTTATAACAAAATAAATTAGCATTTTAAATTTTTTGAATTCTTATGGACTGATAGGACTATTGTTAAGATAACAACTAGTTATTCACCTTTCATGTTAGCATATGGGTTTGAAGCTACTTTACAAATAGAACTTTAGATTACTTTAGCTAGGACTACTTTACAATATGTAACTGAGGATAACAATTTAATTGAATAAAATTTGCATGATTTAGTAGCTCTTGATGAATCCAAAACAATAGCATTACAAAAATTAGAAAAGGCTAAGGAAAAATTAAAAATATTTTTCAATAAAAAGGTTTCTAATAAAAATTTTAATTTTTGTGACTTAGTTTTATATTGGGACCAAAGCCCATGAGGACCCTAGAAAACATCATAAGTTTGATACATTATGGCTTGAACCTTACAAAATTACCACAATTCTTAGAAATAATGTATTTCATCTTAAGGATACATTATACAGTAAATGATCATCACCTAAAATTATTTCATGATTAGTTATTTTTCTATTACTCTTTTGCTTTGTTTTATTTTTTATTTTTAGTTTGTTTCTCCTTTCTTTTGTTTTGTTATTCTTTTTGTTGTTCTATTTTCATTTGGTGTTTTGCTTTGATGTAATTTAATTTCAAAATGATCAATAAAAATTCATGGATGGAAAATATCAAATTATGAAGGAAGAATGCAATGAAGATGAAAAAGTGTTGTAAGTATCATTCATTTTTAGAAATTTCTCTTACAAATTCAGTTTTCCATGATAAATGAATAATATCTTTGAGTTATATTTTGTTATAGTATTACTTGATTTTCATATTTTATGCTTATGGTATTTGTAATTGATTGTACATCAAGCCTAAACTTCTTTGTTATTCATTTTCCTTTCTTCATGTCATGTTAGTTGAACAACCCATCCCATGCCAAATTCATTATTTAAGGGCTTCGTGCTTAGATACTTAAGAAATTATTTTCCTAGATCACACTCTTAAGACAATATTTGTTTATATGATAGGAAATTTGTTATTACTCAAATTTATTTCACAAAATTGGCTATCAAGGTCGCTAGTGTTATGTCTATTTTCTACACCCTATAAATTTTTCAAAATCAATACTTGCTACTATATAGATGACCCTGTCATGAAACCTAAAACTGTGTTAGGGACCCTATTGGTTGATAGTATTTTTATATACATCTTTGATTATGAAATAGTAATAATCGATTGATGGAATTTTCTTTATGTTTGTAAGTGGATTCAAAAAGCATGATGGATTAATGAAGAAAATATGTATATATAATTATATGTCATCAGTTATTTTGATTGAGGTTAGTTCAGTTTGAGGTAGTTTCAGTTGTAAAATGCATTACCAATTTAGATAGATTTGTAATGGTTTTTGATCTTCATAGTTGATTTGATTCATGATTAAGTATAGACGATGGTGATATGACTTTTTGAAAAACATTACATTTAACATTGATACATTTGAAAACTATTCTGAAGGTATACATTTGATATTTGGTTTGATTTCACTCACTACTAATGATATAATGGTTATTTGAGGAACTAAAATGCTTAATTTGATATTTTTTTCATCTAAGTTATAGCCTTGTTATTTTATATGATTATCATGTTTCTTGAATACATGGATAAGATTATGATTACATAGTTGATATTCTAAGTCTCAATCATCTTAATATTTGAATAAGTGTTCAAATTTGATGAATATAACATCAAGGTATACACACTATTATTCATATCTCATTGGGCATAGACTTAAAAAATTGGATATCAACCATTGGGATTTTTCATGAAGAAAAATATAAAAATTATAAGGAGTCTTTTAAGCTTTAAGAAGTATTTATTTATGTTCAATTATTTAAGTCCAAAGGGTCCTATCATAATTTGTATGGCACAATTCTAGACCATGATGATAAGTCATTGATAGTTACAAATGTATTACATTTTTCATGAGGTTTACATAATTAACTAAGTGCTAAGGTCCTTTTTCATTGATCTTGAAACATATTCAATAAACATTTGATTTGGATAAGTTGGAAATTAATTATCATTTTGATTTGTTATGGTAATGTAAGTTGGCACGAACATTGAATGTGGAGGTATGGTTTTGATGCTTTAATATCATCTAGAGATTTGGTAGTAATAAAATTAATTAGAATGGACTTTTCCTCAAAAAATGGTAATTAGCTAACATGGTTTAAAGAGATAGTTATGGCCAAGATTTTCAAGGTCAATAATCAATTTAGCTAGATTTCTAAGTATGGAATTAGTAAATATAATCCAATTTGATTTAAACATGTTATAAATTTGGTTATGGAGGTAAGTTGGCAAAATAAAGGCCCAAAATTCTTGATTTTTGGTTCATTCTCACAAGCTCATTTACGAGAGTGGAGCTCTGGTTCTTTGAGGTCATGTATAAGTTTAGAGGTTGGTAGTCAGATTTTTTTTGGGAAATTGATGCCAAGTATGTTATGAAATATTGGCCATTCTATTCATGATGATGAAAGGTTTACAATTTCAGTGAAGGAATAGCTATGTCAAATCCACATGAGTAAATTTGGAAATTTTTAGTGTTTCTTGAATAATTTTAATGATGAAATGTGGATAATAATGTGAAAGCTATACAAGTTTGTTTACATGTAAAATATTTAAAAGATAAAATGGTTTCTTTGAATTTATTAAGAAATATTGTTTTACTATGCATGAAATGGTATACAGAGAAGTTACATGATTCTTTGCATGAATTTTTGAAACCCTTCTGAGCATAAATTAATAATAACCTCTAGTTTTTGGTTGATGAAAGACAAATATTTGAATTTAGAAATACAATGCATGACTTTTCTTATTTTTGAGTGATACTTTGAAAAGTTGTTTCAAAGAACATTTGATAATGTGACAGTGGTACATGTTTGCCAATTTTGATGTGGAGGGTCATTTACATGTTTTTGGGCAAGATAGTAAAATAGTTATTTCAATTTGAAATTGGGTTAAAGATTGAATGTTGAGGCTTTAATTTTATAAATACATAGTGTAGTTTTGAAATGAGTATTGATTATCAACTTATCAAGGTTTTTGCTTATTTATAAAGATCAAATCTAGGAGAGATAGGGCATAAATTTTGGTAAAATATCTAGCATACAAATGTTTTGAAGTTTTATTGTTTTCCTTTGAGATTATGAATGTTTGTCTTCTGTGTGGTTTAAGATGACAACATTTATGCACAAATTTGTATAAATGATGGAATGTTTTCAAAAAAAATTGGCGTGTCACCATGTACAAAATTTGATTGTTTTGGGTTTTAAGTGTTGTCAGACAAATCGGTATGCAAATATTTTTTGGTTGAAATTGATATTGGACCTAGGGTTTATGTTCTACTCTCATCTATGATAAATTCTTAATTACTTTCTTAGAGAAAGAAATAAGTGAGTTTGAAAGTAGTAATGGTGTTGACCATGGAAAATATTGAAGGAATTCAATGCATGCAGTGTAAAGTTATATATGTGTTATTTATTTTTCAAGTCATATATTAAGGTTATCAAAATACATATATGGTAAAGGTTTAGTATTTTCGTGTATGTTTACACACATGAAATGATTTTAATTAAAAATAATTATAATCTTTTTGTGCATTGAGTTTTCATTTAATATATATTTATGATTTGAAAACATTTGAGTTTGTGAATGTCATGAAGGTGTTTTTGTCTTAGTTTGGTTATTTGTTGCATATTTGATACTTCATGGTTAGCTCAAAAATATTTTGATGTAGTTTCAATATTGTGATTTATGGTTGATAGTTATGAGGCTTGAAATGATTATATAAATCTGAATAACTTGGTCAATTATTTTGTTGAAATGTGTTTCATTGACAAAACATATTTATTAATATTTATGTTCTTAAACTACATTTGGTGGTTTCAGTCATAAGTGTTGATGTCCTTTTCAAAGAAAGTGGATAAGTATGAAAATTTATTTAAGGATCTAACTCAAAAATGAAGTAATAGTTTTTAATTTGAATATATATATATATATATATATATATATATATATATATATATATATATATATGTAAGGTGCCCTAACACTTCTCATCTAAAATTTGTATAAGGCATTATATTGGAAGAAGGTAATGATGGTTTAATAGATGCTTCCATATAGAAATTATGTATCATTTAATTGAATAACTAGGTTCACTATTAATTTTAAAGGAATGTGTTTAAAAGATTTGTAGTTCCATTTTTGGAAGATTTAAGAATGATACACTAAAAATGAACTTCATAAGGTTTCCAAAACTTATAAGATAAAATGATGATGATTATAGATTGAGATTTTAGTTCAGATTAAACACCATCACTTGTGGTTGGAATAGTGTGATAAATTTCCATTTATGATACAATTTTAGTTTCATTTATTGAGTTATTGTAGCCTTCAATTTTTTTTCTTTGGACACTTATTTTCCAGTCTTTATTTTTTTATATTTCAGATTGTCCATTATGTCTAGGTGGGACCAACTGGATTCAATAAGGAATATTGTTAATAAGGGATGGGGGAAGATTTCCAATAGTGATACAAACTAACCCATCAAAGGTTTTCATATGGGTGGTTTTCATGAAAGAAACTTTGGCCCTAGATTTCATAGATGGATAAGTATGTCCATGCACTTTGATGCTTCTGACCTTAAATTTTGTGGAATTTTAAGTAATTTACCTACTAATCTAGCCAATAATGGTTATATAGGTAATAGGGTTTTTTTTGGATGTAAATTTGGAGCTCTTACACCTTCCCAAAGTATTTAATCTTACCATTTAGATCATAATCCGCAACACTTACCTCTATAACCTCCTAATATTGAAAGGATCAAACCAATTATTGATCCTTTGCTAGCAAACCAATCCACATATCTATAAATAGAAACTTACCATGATAAAGATCTTAGAAACATGTCCATTCTGTCTAATGCACCTTCCCCTTCTCATATAGGTCATGATGGAAAATGTAAGAGGTTGAATCTAGCTGGTGCCCATAGTGAGCCTCTTTTAAGGTATGAAAGGTTGAATTTGAGAGTTCAGGGTTATGCTAGTAGAAGGAAAATGATAGACATCCCAAATTTCAAAATTTCTATGAAAAAGATGACTATTGAAAGTCAATCTCAGTCATAGACACCAAGGGAAGTCTGAATATTGAATAAAATCAAGTTGGAGATTGATGACAGCACCACAGATTTAGGGACTTGATTAGTGTCATTTCTTACTACTAAGATGAAATATAATATTTGTCTTCATGAATAAGACAAACATGTGATTGAATTATTATCTAATTCAGAGGATTATTGGATGTCTAAGGGATAAATTTTGTTTTAGTGCTAAACTTTTATGGTAGAACTTGATATTTTAGTTCGATACTTTGATTTTTAGACTTTATTAAATTTTGATAATTTTGAAAATATAACAATTCTAGAGTTCTTATACATAATTATATATGCTTAAGTTAATTAATGTGTTATGAATTAATATGAATAAGATTTATCAAATTTTGACTTATGTATTTTATGATTAAAATGTGTATTCTTTTATATTATTAATTAATCTGGGTCCACACCCATTTAGATTACTACCCCTGATCTATATTTTTAAATAACTTGATCAATTAAAGTTTTTTTAAGTTTTAATTAAAACATGTCCTTAACCAATTATAGCTTATAGTTAATTGATTTTATTAAAAACCAATTAGTTAATATAAACTAATAACTAACTAAAGTTAGTTATAATTTATTTTTTTAACTAAGTTTGAAGGTATAAGAAGAGATCAAAGACTCATTTGAAGATAGAATAACAATAGGTATTGAGGACTTAGACACTTTATGAAGTCAGTCACTCATCTTTCTTATTTCTATACAATTTATTTGAGATAATACAACTTTTGTAGATAAATCTAATGGTACTTTATCTGATGGTTGAGTAATTGCTTATGCAACATAGGGATATTCATCTTTAGTACTGATTATCTGAAGTTTACTAAGCTTAACGTCTTTTGATGATTGATATTTGCAGTCCTATGCATAGATTTTAAATATTTAGATTGAATAATGATGAATATTTCACTATTTTTCAACATTTCATTCATCTATTTTGATTGTAAAGTTATTTTTCAAGTTTTTTGTAAAGAAAGAATGTTTGTTTTATCAATAAAGTTATCTTTTTTGGGTTAAGATGATTCTCTTTTTGAGACTCGCATGATCTTTGTAGTTTATTTGAATTTAATTTTAATATAATTAAATCTTTCATATTTCTTCTAAATCTGATTTTTGTTTCTGTTTTAGGTTAGCTTCTTAATTTTATTTTTAATCATTAGTTTCTATTTATTTTAATTATTTTTTTAGATTTTGTTCTTCTTTGTTTAGATAATGATTAATCCTTCTTAGTTTACTATTTTATGATTTCTATTTAGAGTTAATCTTTTCACCTCATAATACTTTTTGTTTTATAGATTAATTATTAGATAGTTTAATTCACTATTTATTTTTATTTGAGTTTAATGTTCTTTGTATTTATTTAATCCTTTAGTTTAAATAGTTGTCTTAATTAGAGTTTATATGTTTAGTTGTTTATTAATAATCTTTTTCTATTATTTTAAAATTAGTCATTTGATAATTATTTTGTAGCTTAATACTTATCAGTTCTTTTCATTTATTTTTAGACTTTATTTTAATTAGTTTCTAGTTTTGTTCAAATATTTAGATTAATAGTCCTATTTATTTAGATTTGACATTAATAGTTGTTTCATTGTTATTAGTTTAATTTTATTAGATTTAGTTTTAGATCCATTTAATCTTCTAATCTTTTCCCTTTTAAATTTTTATTAGTTAGTTCTTATAGCTTAGTAGATTGTTTTCCTAATAGGTTGTTCTCTTAGTTTATTTATCTTTCTCTTTCAAGTTTGTCTTTCTTAAATTATTTTCTTAGTTTTATTTAAGTGTAGTTGTGTGTTTTTCTTATTTTGCTTTAGTTGTTCATTTGTTTCTCTCTCTTTGCTTAGTAATTGAATGTCTTATCTCTCTTTTTCTTATATATATCTTCTTATCTTTTTGTCATCTTCTAGAATTGATTGGAGAATATTATAGTAAGAAGTGAAATATCATTGAATATATGAATACTTACTGAATCAAATTTTTATTTTTTAAGAGAGTATCTAACTCATAAGTTTTATCTTCTAGATATAATAGATTATAGATTCTTATCTGAACTATTTAATGATTTGATAAATGAATTTTTTATTGTTATAATGGAATAAGTTACTTTGATAATTTGTTGATTATTTTATAAAACTTATAATAAAAACCCCCTCACATCTTTATGATCTTAGATGAACCTTTAAAACCTCATGATTAGACTAGTAAGATTCTAACTTAACCATCATGATAGGTGATAGGGTTGATTCATTTACAGTATAAATTTCATCATCAATAAATTTGATGACTCCACTAGAAAAATCATTCAAAAATCTTAATTGTTTTAAGTTTGTTTTATTCTACTAATGGTTTTTAGAGGTCAATAACCTCTTATTATTCAACCTTTAATAGCTTTAGAAGATGATCAAATTGATGTTTCTTTCAATCTAACACATTACGCATGGTATAATCATCCTAAACATCTTCATCAAGTTATTAAAGTCATAAATCAAGAAGAAGAGATTATAGAATTTGAAATTTATTAGTATTCAAATCTTATGCATGAGACTTAACATGATATTCTGAATTCAAATAGAAAAATTTGAGAAGATAGAGATAGAGGTTTAGCTTTTAATCCTAGGCCTAGAATTCATTTTCTTTCTGATTCATTTCTTTTTGATAATTTTATTTTACCTACTAAAATTACTATTACAAATATATATTTAAATCAAGAACATCAAGTTTAAGATAATCACTTTATTTAGGAAGAAACTACTAAAACTTCTAATGGGAGATCAAACAATGGGAAATCAACTAGTGGGAGAACCACTAGTAGTAGAGCAGAGATTAGAGGATCTACTTCACAGGTTAAAAAATAATAGAGAATAAGATGAGCTCACTGAAGGTGAAGATAAAGTTGATGCTCAAGAAGAGCATCAAATAACTATAACACCATAGATTTTTGCTAATCTAATTAATGTCAAAAATCATCTTGGTAAGTTACCTTCTTTTAAGAGACTAAATATACCAAAATTTTTTGGTGTTGTTGGAGAATATTGGGAAGATCACTTAGAAACTTTTAGACTAGTTTGTGACTCTTAGAATAACTAGTGAAAATATTTGTTTAAGTTTTTTTGCCCAAACATTAGAAGGAAAAGCTTATCAATAATTTGTTAGTCTACCTGCTAAAGTTATTTATAATTGAAGAGATGTAGAAGATTGGTTAGAATTATCTTTTGCTAAATTCATAGAATATTTTGATTTAGTTAATGATGTTTCAAATATTTATTTAGATCCTAGTGAGACCATGTATTATTTTATGCTAGATTCACCAAGCTGCATCAAAAGATTTTAGGTAATCTTAGACCTTCAAAAAAGTTGTTTATTCTTTATTTTTTCAATGATTTACCTTTAAAATATAAAATGGTTTTAGAAGACAAAGATATTATATAATATGATGAAAATATAAAATTTTGTATTAAATATGAAAATAAGTTTAAGTGTATTGGTTTTAAAGATAGGTATTCTACATGATTAAATTTAGATAATTCAAAAATATTAAAGGCAATATAAAGTCTAGATAATGATATGGTCATTGTTAAAATATAGCTAAATCATAAAGATTCTTCCTCAAAAAATAATAATAAAGAAGATAAAAATGATTTAATTTCTTATTAGTATAATGTTTGTGAACTTAATCATAATCCTGACACATGTCAAGTTATTAAATTCAATAAATATCTTCAAGGGAAAGATGAAATAACTAAAGATTTAGCATATAATATAAAGACGATTGATGATCCCTTAAAAATGAGAATGTTTATGTTATAAATACTAGGAATAAAAATTATAATTAAAAAATAATATAATAAAAAATAATAAATCCTTTTTTAATGATAAAGGTAAATCAACTCAGAATAATGCTAATAATTCTAATGATAATACTACATAAAATAATCATTTTGAAATTGGATATAATAAGAGTTAATATTAGCATTATAAATCTAAAAAATTTAGACAAATTGATGCTAAGACTTACAATATAATTTATGACTTGTCAATAATTAAATCTACTTTTTTTTGCTGCAAACAACTAGTCTTTTGAGATAGCTTGATAAGAATAATGTAAGTTTGTAAGAATTTTTTTTGAACACATTTATGCCTAATATTTTGAACTCCCTATTTATTATATTCCCCCTTTCTATGTCACAATCAAGATTGATAATAAAATAATTTATATTTACATTTTAGACACAAGTGCTTCAAATAATGTCATGCCTAAATGCATTACAGATCAATCGGGTATATCTTATGAAGCAAATAATAAGAAACTAGTTTTGATTCTGGATAAACTAAGGGTTGTAGTAATTTTCATGACATAGTGATTAAAGTTATACAAGATAAACGTATTATATGTATGACTAATATTTAACTGTTAGATATTCCTAGTAATTATGCAATGCTATTAGGAAGGGATTAGTCTAAATTCATCAGGTCTTTCATTGAAAAAGATATAACATGGGTTCATGTTAATAATGAGATTGCATTCATTAAGAAAGAATATTTTTTTGGTACCCCAATTAAATCACCTTCTTCATCTAAAATTTCTTACATTAAAACTAGTACTAGAGCTTATAAATTATTGAATGTAAATGAACCAAAAAATTGGCATGAAAAAATATTTAAAAAGAATCTTTTATGGTCTCTTTACTTTGATGGAGTTTGCTCTCAATAAGGTAATAGTGCTAAATTTTTTTTGACATCTCCTATTTGTAAAATCTTTCCTTATAATTTCAAATTGTCTTTTGAAAACACTAATAATATATTAAAATTTAAAGCATTATGTTTAGGGTTAGAAAATGCCATAGAGTTGAATGTTAAACATTTAGATTTTTTTGGAGATTTAAAGATAGTAATAAGACAAGTTTTCAAGATTTATAAAACTAATAAAACTCTCTTGCATCATTATACATAAAAGGTTTGGTCATTAATTGAGTATTTAGAAGGTTTCAATATTACCTATATTCCTAGGTAATTCAATGTTAGAGCTAATAAGCTTACAATTTATCTTCTAATCCAACTTGGAGTGAGGTTGAGCCTACTATAGATTTTTTTATTAAAATATTTCATCCTAAGGTTTCTAATTTGATTGATAGTTGGCCTATGTTTAGTTGTGATGAGCATATAGATTCATTCTTTAAAGGTAAAATGTGATCATGATGACTATGTATTAAATTGTGGTGATTATTTGTAATTAAGTACTAACAGATTGCCTATTGGTTTGGTAAGCCTCAAATCTATGTTTTCACCCAATGATTGGCCAAAAATCTCTAGAATAGAAGACCCATTAAAGAGAATCATAGACGAAACCACTCCTATAAATTCAAGCACTAGAGAGGATCCTAAGTATGTTTATTTAAGAATTTAGGTGACTGAAAATGAGAAGGTTAAGTTCATTAAATTTTTTAAATAGTTTATTGATGTCTTTGTATGGTCAGACAATGACCTTAAAGGTTATAATACTAATATTATTAAAAATGAAATTTCTATTAAGACTGATATCAAACTAGTTAGGCAAAAAATACAAAGAATCAACCCTTTGTTAAAGGATGCCATTAACAAAGAGCTAGATCAGATGATTGAGGTTGGTGTCATTTTTCTCACAACATATTCAAAATGGGTAGCTAATCTAGTTATGGTTAGAAATAGAAATGGTGACATTAGATTATGTGTTGATTTTAGAGATCTAAATAAAACTAGTATAAAAGATAATTTTTTATACCTAATATAGACCAAATTTTGTAGTAGGTTACAGGATCTAAAATTGATGTCTTTACTAGATGGATTTTCAAGTTATAATTAGATTTTTGTGAATCTTGATGATAGACATATAACTAATTTTACCATATGTAAAGTTACCTTCACTTATAATATAATGTCTTAGGTTTAATGAATGTAGGAGCTTCTTTTCAAAGGGTTATGCATGTGGATTTTTATAACCTAATAGGTATAGTTATTCAAGTTTATTTTGATGATCTCACTATTCATTCTAAAAGGAGAAAGAAACATTTAGACCATCTTTGTGAAGTATTAACAAGATGTAAAAAGTTTGGCATTTATTTAAACCTAAAGAAGTTTATTTTTGGTGTGATTGAGGGCAAGTTGTTAGAACACAATTTTTAAAAAAGGTATTTTTATTGATCTTTAATGTTTTAAATCAATTAAAGAACTTTCTCCTCTTAAAAATAAATCAAGTTTAAGGTGTTTCTTTGGTAAGATTAATTTTTTTGAAAAATTCATTTCTAATTTTTCTGACAAATCTAATCCTTTACAATTAGTACTTAAGAAAGATAAAACATATATTTGGAATGAAAATGCTGAATTATCTTATAATTCTATTAAAAATGCAATTACAAGTGCTCATATCCTTACTAAACTTGATTTAAAGAAAGAATTTATTCCTTATATTAATGCTATTGGAAAGGCTATAGAAACTATAATAACTCAAGAATATAAAAAAAAATGAAGAGAAACCAATCAGTTATATGAGCCAAGTCTTAAAAAGATACAAAAACTAGGCACCCCCTTATTGAGAAATTTGTTTTCTCACTTGTTTTCTCTTTGATTAAATTTCAATACTTATTAATGGGAAACAAATTTTTTGTGTGATATAATATACATGTTTTATCATATATTTTAAAATAACTATCCAAATAAAGCTTGCTAAGTGGATCTTATGCATTCAATAATTTAATCTTGAATTTGAAACTTCTAAAAGTATTAAAGGTAATGAACTAGAAAAACACTTATTCAAAAATGTTATCTCAAATATTAATATTTAGCTTTATCAGTTGATAAAAGTTTAAATGCAAAAATACACTTAAAAACCATGAAAGTTGTTGAATTTTTAAAAAAATTTAATTTTGGTCTTGAAATCAATGAATGAAACTATTTATTGATTGAAGATGATTAGTATCATGTTTTATTTTATTATTTTCAAAATCAATCTTGCCCTAATAACTTAAATAAGAAAGAAAAGTGTTTCTTAAGACTAAAAGCATTAAATTTATGTTTATTATAAAATTTTCTATTTTATCATAATTGTGATGGAGTTTTGTTAAGATTTCTTATGCATAATCAAAATCAGAAAATTTTTAGTGGCTATCATGAAAGAAATGTGGTGGACATTATGCTACAAAAATAATAGCTTATAATATTTTGAGAGCTAGTTATTATTGACCTACTTTGTTTCAAGATGCTTATAAGTTAATTTGTTCCTGTATGTCTTGTCAGCAATTTGTTGGAATGGATAAACTACCTGCAATGACTTTAAATCCAGTTATTCCTAAAAAACCTTTGACAAAATGGGGCATTGAATTTATTTTAGATATTTATTCACCTTTATCTACAATTCATAGATATATTTTGGTAGATATGGATTATTTCACTAAGTGGCCTGAGGCTAAAGAACTCAAAAGTTCAGTAACAGGTCAAGTAATTTATTTTCTAAAAAATTAAATTTTCTCTAGATTCAGAGTTCTATATGGGATTATTTTGGATAATGAACCTCAATTCATTCAAACAAATTCTTAAAATTCTTAAGAAAATTTTCTATTATTTTCACTCATTCATGTAAGTACTATTTATATGAAAATAGATAAGCTAAATCTATAAATAAAAATCTGATTTATATTATGAAAAAACTAGTTTGTGATAACAAAAGAAATTAGCATCTTAAAATTTTTGAAGCTTTATGAGATGATAGGACTATTGTTAAGGTAACAATTGGTTATTTGCATTTCATGTTAGCATATGGGTTTGAAGCTACTTTACTAATATAAATTTAAATTTTTTCAGCTAGGATTACTTTGCAATATATAGCTAAGGATACAAGTTTAATTAAACAAAGGTTGCATGATTTAGTAGCTCTTAATGAATCCAATGCAAAAACATTACAGAAATTAGAAAAAGCTAAGTAAAAATTAAAGTAACTTTTTAAAAAAAAAGGTTTCTAATAAATTTTTTAATGTTGGTGACTTAGTTTTATATTGAAACAAAGCCCATGGGGACCCTATAAAATATCATAAGTTTGATACATTATGGCTTGGACCTTACAGAATTGTCATAGTTCTTAAAAATAATACATTTCATTTTAAGGATATTGAAGGAAATTGGTTGCATTATTTAGTAAATAGCCATCATGTAAAATTATTTCATGATTAGTTATCTTTGTATTACTCTTTTACTTTGTTTTTTGTTTTCTTTTTGGTTTCTTTTTCCTTTCCTTTGTTTTGTTGTTTTGTTTATTGTTTTGTTTTAATTTCATGTTTTGATTTGTTTTAATTTATCTTGAAAAGTTCAATAAAAATTTGTGGATGGAAAATATCACATTATGAAGGAAGAATGCAAGGAAGATGCGAAAGTGTTTTAAGTATCATTCATTTTCAAAAATTACTCTTACAAATTTATTTTTTCATGATAAATGAATATTATGGCTAAGTTATATTTAGTTGTTATAGTATTAATTCATTTTCATATTTTATGCTTAAGGAATTTGTAATTGACTATACATCCAACCTAAACTTCCTTGTTATTCATTTCCCTTTCTTTGTGCCACACTAACTGAACAACTCATCCCTTGCCAAATTCATTATTTAAGGAGTTCACACTTAGATACTTGAGAAGTGATCTGCCTGTATCACACTCTCAAGACAAAATTTGTGTTATATGATAGGTAATTTGTTGTTACTCAAATTTATTTCACAAAATTGACTATCAAGGTCGCTAGTGTTATGCATATTTTCAACACCCCCTAAATTTTTAAAAATCAATACTTATTGTCATAGAGATGACCCTCTTATGAAACCTAATACTATGTCAAGGACCCTATTGATTTATATTATTTTTATATGTATATTTGATTATGAAATAGTAATGATTGATTGATAAACTTATATATATATATATATATATATATATATATATATATATATATATATATATATATATATATATATATATATATATATATATATATATATATATATATATATATATATGTACACACACACACACACACACACATATATATATGACCCTCTTATGAAACCTAATACTATGTCAAGGACCCTATTGATTTATATTATTTTTATATGTATATTTGATTATGAAATAGTAATGATTGATTGATATATATATATATGACTCTCTTATGAAGCCTAATACTATGTCAAGGACCCTATTGATTTATATTATTTTTATATGTATATTTGATTATGAAATAGTAATGATTGATTGATTGATATATATATATATATATATATATATATATCAATCAATCAATCATTACTATTTCATAATCAAATATACATATAAAAATAATATAAATCAATAGGGTCCTTGACATAGTATTAGGCTTCATAAGAGGGTCATCTCTATGACAATAAGTATTGATTTTTAAAAAATTATTTGAAAAGCATGATGGATTAATGAATAAAATATGTATATATAATTATGTGTGATAAATTCTTTTGATGATTCAATTCAGTTCAATTTGAGGTAGTTTTAGTTGGAAAATGCATTACCAATTTAGATAGATTTGTAATAGTTTTTGATCTTCATAGTTGATTTAATTCATAATTTAGTACAGATAATGGTGATATGAATTTTTGAAAAATATTACATTCAAAATTGATACATTTGAAATCTATTTTGAAGGTATACATTTGATGTTTGGTTTAGTTTCATTCACTACTAATGAAATAATGGTTATTTGAGGAACTAAAATGCTTAAGTTGATATTTTATTTCATCTAGATTGTAGCCTTGTTATTTTATAGGATGATCTTATTGATTTAATACATGGTTAATATTATGATTACATAGTTGATATTCTAAGTCTCAGTCATCTTAATATTTGATTAAGTATTCAAATTTGGTGAATATATCATCAAGGTATACACATTATTCTTTATATCTCATTGGGCATAGACATATAAAGTGTGCTACCAACTATTGGACTTGTTCATGAAGTAAAATATAAATATTATAAGGAGTATTTTGATCTTTATTAAGTTTGCATTTATGTTTAATTGTTTAAGTCCAAAGGGGCCTATAATAATTTGGATGGCATAATTCTAGACCACGATGATAAGTCAGTGATAGTTGCAAATGTATTAGGTTTTTCACGAGGTTTGCATAATTCACTAAGTGTCAAGGTCCCCTTTCATTGATCATGAAACATATTTAATAAATGTTTGATTTGGCTGAGTTAGAAATTAGTTAGCATTTTGAACTGTTATGGCAATGTAAGTTGGTATGAACATTGAATACTGAGGTATGGTTTTGATGCTCTAAGATCATCGAAAGATTTGATAGTTAGAAATTAATTGGAATGGACTTTTCCTCAAAAAATGGTAATTAGCTAATGACATGGTATGAAAAGATAGTTATGGATAAGCTTGTTAAGGTTGATAAGTAATTTAACTAGATTACTAAGTACATAATTAGTAAATGTAAGCCAATCTCATTTAGACACATTATAAAGTTGGTTACAAAGGTTAGTTGGTAAAATAAAGTATCAAAATTCCTAATTTCTGGTTCATTCTCACAAGCTCATTTGTAGGAGTGGAGATCTAGTTCTTTGAGATTGTGTGAAATTTTAGAGGTTATCAGTTAGAATTTTTTTGGGAAAGTGATGCTCGGTATGTTATGTAATATGTTCATGATGATGAAAGGTTTACAATTTTAGTGGAGTCATAGTTCTATCAAATCTGCATAAGTAAAATGATAAGTTTTTAGTGTTTTTGAATAATTTTAATCATGAGATGTGGATAATAATATGAAAGATATAAAAGTTCATCTACATGAAAACCATTTAAAAGTTAAAATGGTTTCTTTGAAGTTTTTAATAAATATTGTTTTGCTATGTATGAAATGGTATAGAGAAAAATTACATGATTTTGTGCATGAATTTTTGAACACCTTCTGATCATAAATGAATAATAACCTCTAGTTTTTATTTGATGAAAGACAAAGATTTGACTATCAAAATTCAAGGCACAACTTTTCTTATTTTTGAGTTATACTTTCAAAAGTTGTTTCAAGGAATATTTGATAATGTGACAGTAGTGCATGTTGGTCATTTTTGATGTGGAGGGTCATTTACATGTTTCTGGGGAAGATAGTAAAATAGTTATTTCAATTTGAAATTGGGTTAATGGTTGAATGTTGAGGTTTTCATTTTGTGAATAGATAGTGTAGTTTCAACATGAGTATTTATTATCAATTTATCAGGGTTTTTGCCTATTTATAAAGATCAAATATCAGAGTTATGGCATAAGTTTTGGTAAATTTTCTAGTGTGTAGATGTTTTGAAGTTATATTATTTTTCATTGAGATTATTAACAATTTATTCTATGTGGTTGAAGATGATAGAATTCATATACAAATTTGTATAAACAAAGGAAAGTTTTCAAAAAAATTTGGTTTTTCACCATTCACAAAAGTTGTTTGTTTTGTTTTTGAAGCATTATCAGACAAATCGGTATGCAATTTTTTTTTGGTTGAAACTAATATCAGACCTAAGGTTTATTTTTTGATCTCATATGTGATGAATTATTAAGTATTTTAATTGAAAAATAAATGAGTTTGGAGCAGTAATGGTGTGGACCATAGAAAATGTTGAAGTAATTTAGTGCATGTAGTCTTAAGTTACATATGTGTTATTTATTTTTCAAGTCATATGTTAAGGTTATCAAAAGATATATATGGTAAAGGGTTAATATTATCATGTATGTTTACATGCATAAAATGATTTACATTAAAAATAATTATAGGCTTCTTGTGCATTGAGATATTGATTCATATATATTCATGATTTGAAAATATTTGAGTTTGTGAAAGCCATGAAGGTGTTTTTGTCTTAGTTCGGTTATTTGTTATGAATTTGATACTTCACAGTTAGCTCAAAAATCTTGGGATGTATTTTTAGTATAGTGATTTATGGTTGATAGTTATGAGGCTTGAAATGTTTATATAAATTTGAATAACTTGGTCGGTTATTTTGTTGAAATATGTTTGGTTGACAAAACATATTTATGTTCTTAAATTACATTTGGTGGTTTCAATCATAAGTTATGACTTCCTTTTCAAATAAAGTGGATAAGTATGAAAATTTATTTAAGGACACAACTCAGAATTGAAGTAAGGGTTTTTAATTTGAATATAGATATTGAAGTTAAGGTGCCCTAATACTTCTCATCTAAAATTTGTATAAGGCATTATATTAGAAAAAGGAAATGATGGTTTAATAAATATTTCCATATAGGAATTGTGTGTCATTTAATTGAATAACTAAGTTCACTATTCATTTTAAAGGAATGTGTTGAAAAGATCTATAGTTCCATTTTTGAAAGATTTAAGAATGATACACTAAAAATGAACTTCATAAGGTTTCCAAAACTTATAAGATAAAATGATGATGATTATAGATTGAGATTTTAGTTTAAATTAAACACCATCACTTATGGTTGGAATAGTGTGATAAATTTAAATTTATGATACAATTTGAATTTCATTTATTGAGTTATTGTATCCTTCAATTTTGTTTCTTTGGACACTTATTTTCCAATCTTAAATTTGTTTGTTATATTTCAAATTATCCATTATGTCTAGGTGGGACCAACTGGATTTAGTAAGGAGTAATGATTATAGGGTATGGGGGAAAAGTTCTAATAGTGATACAAACCAAACCATCAGAGGTTTTCATAGGGGTGATTTTCATGCAATAAACTTTTGCCCTAGATTTCATAGAGGGACAAGGATGTCTAAAAGCTTGGGATGTAGTTTTAGTATAGTGATTTATGGTTGATAGTTATGAGGTTTGAAATGTTTATATAAATTTGAATAACTTAGTCAGTTATTTTTCTAAAATATGTTTGGTTGACAAAACATATTTATGTTCTTAAATTACATTTGGTGGTTTTAGTCATAAGTTATGACGTTCTTTTCAAATAAAGTGGATAAGTATGAAAATTTATTTAAGGATACAACTCAGAATTGAAGTAAGGGTTTTTAATTTGAATATAGATATTGAAGTTAAGGTGCCCTAATACTTCTCATCCAAAATTTGTATAAGGCATTATATTGGAAAAAGGCAATGATGGTTTAATAAATGTTTCCACATAGAAATTGTGTGTCATTTAATTGAATAACTAAGTTCACTAATCATTTTAAAGGAATGTGTTGAAAAGATCTGTAGTTCAATTTTTGAAAGATTTAAGAATGATACACTAAAAATGAAATTCATAAGGTTTCCAAAACATATAAGATAAAATGATGATGATTATAGATTGAGATTTCAATTCAAATTAAACACCATCACTTGTGGTTGGAATAGTGTGATAAATTTCAATTTCATTTATTGAGTTATTGTATCCTTTAATTTTGTTTCTTTGGACACTTATTTTCCAATCTTAATTTTTTTTGTTATATTTCAAATTGTCCATTATGTCTAGGTGGGACCAACTGGATTTAGTAAGGAGTAATGATTATAGGGTATGGGGGAAAAGTTCTAACACTGATACAAACCAAACCATCAGAGGTTTTCATAGGGGTGGTTTTCATGCAATAAACTTTTGCCCTAGATTTCATAGAGGGAAAAGGATGTCTGAATGCTTGGGATGTAGTCTTAGTATAGTGATTTATGGTTGATAGTTATGAGGCTTGAAATGTTTATAGAAATTTAAATAACTTGGTCAGTTATTTTGTTGAAATATGTTTGGTTGACAAAACATATTTATGTTCTTAAATTACATTTGGTGGTTTCAGTCATAAGTTATGACATCAGTTTGAAAGAAAGTGGATAAGTATGAAAATTTATTTAAGGATATAACTCAGAATTGAAGTAAGGGTTTTTAATTTGAATATAGATATTAAATTTAAGGTTATTTAATACTTCTCATCTAAAATCTGTATAAGGCATTATATTGGAAGAAGGCAATGATGGTTTAATAGATGTTTCCATATAGAAATTGTGTGTCATTTAATTGAATAACTAAGTTCACTATTCATTTTAAAGGAATGTGTTGAAAAGATCTGTAGTTCCATTTTTGAAAGATTTAAGATTTATACACTAAATATGAACTTCATAAGGTTTCCAAAACTTATAAGATAAAATGATGACGATTATAGATTAAGATTTCAGTTCAAATTAAACACCATCACTTATGGTTGGAATAGTGTGATAAATTTAAATTTATGATACAATTTCAATTTCATTTATTGAGTTATTGTGTCCTTAAATTTTGTTTCTTTGGACACTTATTTTCCAATCTTAAATTTGTTTGTTATATTTCAAATTGTCCATTATGTCTAGGTGGGACCAACTGGATTTAGTAAGGAGTAATGATTATAGGGTATGGGGGAAAAGTTTTAACAGTGATACAAATCAAACCATTAGAGGTTTTCATAGGGGTGGTTTTCATGCAATAAAATTTTTCCCTAGATTTCATAGAGGGACAAGGATGTCTGAAAGCTTGGGATGTAGTTTTAGTATAGTGATTTATGGTTGATAGTTATGAGGTTTGAAATGTTTATATAAATTTGAATAACTTAGTCAGTTATTTTGTTGAAATATGTTTGGTTGAAAAAACATATTTATGTTCTTAAATTATATTTGGTGGTTTCATTCATAATTTATGACATCCTTTTCAAAGAAAGTGGATAAGTATGAAAATTTATTTAAGGATACAACTCAGAATTGAAGTAAGGGTTTTTAATTTGAATATAGATATTGAAGTTAAGGTACCCTAATACTTCTCATCTAAAATATGTATAAGACATTATATTGGAAGAAGGCAATAATGGTTTAATAGATGTTTCCATATAGAAATTGTGTCATTTAATTGAATAACTAAGTTCACTATTCATTTTAAAGGAATGTGTTGAAAAGATCTGTAGTTCCATTTTTGAAAGATTTAAGAATGATACACTAAAAATGAACTTCATAAGGTTTCCAAAACTTATAAGATAAAATGATGATGATTATGGATTGATATTTTAGTTTAAATTAAACACCATCACTTGTGGTTGGAATAGTGTGATAAATTTCAATTTATGATACAATTTCAATTTCATTTATTGAGTTATTGTATCCTTCAATTTTGTTTCTTTGGACACTTATTTTCCAATCTTAAATTTTTTTGTTATATTTCAAATTGTTCATTATGTCTAGGTGGGACCAGCTAGATTTAGTAAGGAGTAATGATTATAGGGTATGGGGGAAAATTTCTAACACTGATATAAACCAAACCATCAAAGGTTTTCATAGGGGTAGTTTTCATACAAGAAAATTTTGCCCTAGATTTCATAGAGGGATAAGGATGTCCATTCACTTTGATGCTTCTGACAATGAATTTTGGGACATTATAAGTAATTTTCCTACTAATCCAACTATTATGGTCTATATATGTAATATGGGTTTATTTGGACGTAGATTTGGAACTCGTACACCTTCTTAAAGTAGTTCATCTCACTATTTAGATCATAATCCACAACATTTGCATCTAGAACCTCATAATATTGAAAGGATTGAACTAATTATTAATCTTTTGCCTACAAACTAATCCACATAGATATAAATAGAAACTACCCATGCTAAAGATCTTTAAAACATGGCCATTCCTTCTGATGCACCTTCCCCTTCTCATGTAGATCCTATTGGAGAATGTAAGAGTTTGAATCTAGCTGGTGCCCATAGTGAGCCTCTCATAAGGTCTGAAAGGTTGAATTTGGGAGTTTAAGTTTATCCTGGTAGAAGGAAAATGATATACATCCCACCTTATAAAAGCACTATGAAAAAGGGGACTACTGAAAGTCAATCTAAGCTAGAAACATTAAGAGAAGTCAGAATGTTGAATAAAATAAAGTTGGAGATTGATGACAACACCATGGATTCAGGGATGAGATTAGTATCATTTCCTACTACTGAGATGGAATACAATGTTTGCCTTCATGAATAAGACAAACATGTGATTGAAGTGTTATATGATTCAGAGGATTATTAGATGTCTAAGGGATAAATTTTATTTTAGTGTTGAACTTTCATAGTAAAAATTGATACTTCAGTTTGATACTTTGATTTTTAGACTTTGATAAATTTTACTAATTTTGAAAATACAATAATTTTGGAGATTTGATACATAATTAAATGTGCTTAAGTTAATTAATATGCATTATGGATTAATATGAATAGGATTTATCAATTTTTGACTTATTTATTTTATGATTAAAATGTGTATTCTATTATATTATTAATTAATATGGGTCCCCACCCATTTAGATTAGTACCCATGGTCTATATTTTTCAATAACTTGATCAATTAAGGCTTTTTTACGTCTTAATTAAAACCTAACCTTAACCAATTATAGCTTATAATTTATTGACTTTTTAAAAAGTCAATTAGTTAATATAATCTAATAACTAACTAAAGTTAGTTATAACTTATTTTGTAACTAAGTTTAAAGGTATAATAAGAGATTAAGGACTCATAAAAAGATAAAATAACAAGTCTTGATGACTTAGACACTTTTTGAAGTCAATAATTCATCTTTCTTCTTTTTATACAATTTATCTAAGATAGTACAACTTTTACAGATAGACCCAATGGTTCTTTATTTGATGGTTGAGTAATTACTTATGCAACATAGGTATATCCAACTTTATTTATCATTTAATACTGATTATCTAAATTTTTCTAAGCTTAACATCTTTTTTTTATTTTTATTTGTAGTCCTATGTGGAGATTCTAAGTATTCAACTTGAATAATGATGATCATTTTGCTATTTTGTGACACTTCATTGATTTATTTTGATTGTAAAGTTGTCTTTCAAGTTTTTTGTAAAAGAAGAATGTTAGTTTGTCAATGAAATTATTATTTTTTGACTAAGATGATTCTCCTTTTGAGACTCACATACTCTTTGTAGTTTATTTGACTTTAACTTTAATATAACTAAATCTTTCAAATTTATTCTAAATCTAATTTTGTTTCTATTCTAGGTTAGCTTCTTAATTTTAGTTTTAATCATTAGTTTCTATTTGTTTTAATTAGTTTCTTATTTATATTTTTTTCTTGTTTATCTAGATAATGATTAATCCTTCTTAGTTTACTATTTTTTTATTTTTGTTTAGAGTTTAAAATCTCATGTTTTTATACTTAATCTTTTCAGTTCATAATACATTCTAATTTATAGATTAATTATTAGATAGCTTAATTCATTATTAATTTCTATTTGAGTTTGATGTTCTTTGTCTTTATTTAGTCCTTTAGTTTAAATAGTTGTCTTAATCAAAGTTTATACATTTAGTTTTTTATTAATAATATTTTTTGTTCTTTTAAAATCAGTCATTTGATAATTATTTCAAAGCTTAATACTTGTTAGTTATTTCTATTTATTTTTAGACTTTTTTACAAAAGTTTCTAGTTTTGTTAAAGTCTTTATCTTAATAGTCCTATTTATTTAGATTTGATATTAATAGTTATTTCATTGTTATTAGTTTATTTCTATTAGATTTAGTTTTAGTTCCATTTGATCTTCTAATCTTTTCCCTTTTAAATTTGTATTAGTTAGTTATTATAGCTTAGTATTTTGTTTTCCTAATAGGTTGTTCTCTTAATTTATTTGTCTTTCTATTTCAAGTTTATGTCTTGCTTAGATTATTTTTTAATTTTTATTTAAGTATAATTGTGTGTTTTTCTTAGTTTCCTTTACTTGGTCATTTGTTTCTCACTCTTTGCTTAGTGATTAAATGTCTTATCTCTCTTTTTCTTAAATCTATCTTCCTCTCTTTTTGTCATCTTCTAGAATTGATTGGAGAATATTAAAACAAGAAGTGAAATAACATTGAATATATGAATACTTACTGAATCATATTTCTATTCTTCAAGGGACTATCTAACTCATAAGTTTTCTCTATCAGATAAAATACATTATATATTCTTATCTTAACTAATTCATGATTTGATAAATACAATTTTCATTATTATAACAGATAAGTTGGTTTGATAACTTGTTGATTATTTCCTAGAACTTATAAGAAAAACCCCCTTGTGTCTTTATGATCTTAGATGAACCTTTAGAACCCCATGATTAGATTGGTATGATTCCAACTTGACCTTCATGATAGGTGAAAGTGTTTATTAATTGATGGTACAAATTTTATTGTCAATATGTGCTTCAAAGAAAATTATCTAAAGTACATCCCAACATTTTTTCCATAGTTCACTTCAAAAAAAATTCTCTAAAGTGTACCCAGTCATCCTGCCAGCACTCTCCAAGTTTTGGTGTAGGCTAAATAATTTTCTCTGACTTAAACCCAAGTGTTTTACCCAGATGTAGGATGGAGATTTTTTTTGACCTACATAAAAAAGTCATGCAAGATACAAAATGTTTTCCATCCAACATCCTTACCATGCCCTGTGTAGTCTAGAGAAAATTCTTCAAATTACACAAAGCATGTAGTCCACATAATTTCTCCCAAACTACACCCCAAAGACCTACCAATGTTTAGTGTGGAGAATTTTCTGTAGACTGCATGAGGCTTTTGCTACCCCCATGTAGTTTGGATAATTTTCTATGAACTACATAAAATTTCTAATTAGGTGTACATGTGTATATTTTCTTTGCATTTACATATTTCCTACCAAATGAAAAATATGCTAACTTTGGATATTTTTAATGCTCTCATGCAATTTCTCAACCAATAATAGAGGTTTCTCCTAAAAAATAGTCATGAAGTACAAGTTCCAAGGAGTGGTTCCTTCATCCTTGGTTGATTCAAATGTTGACCAAAGACCCAGCTACATTAATTCAAGTTGGAACTTCTGGTTAAATAAAAGGTGATTCCAAATAGGAAGTTTTTGTGGAATACAGGGAAGTAATGAAGAACATAAAATAAGTCCTCCAAAAAATGATCAAGGATCTCAAAGAAGCCCTAAACATGTGCATAGATAAGGATTTGGATATTTTAGACAAGATTAAGGAACTTCCTTTCGAAATGATGGATGATACTCAAAAAATCCTTTTGGCTTAAATATTTATCCAAGAATTCACTTCCTTGGTTCACACTAAAGTTGAAATAAGAACATTCACATTGGAATCCACTGATAAGTTGGTTAAGTTTCAAGTGATTATAGATAAGTTATAGATAATTTTGGATAGGCACAAAGGTGTACCTATCAACATAGCAGACTCCATCACAAGAGCCCTCACCATATCTAGAAACACATCAAGACTAGAAAACAATGAAGTTCAAGTAGCCCTAAAGAGATATGAAGCTTACATGGAGAATAATAAAAAGGAAAAAAATCATGTGTCTTTAGACACTTTGACTATTTTTAAATCTTTTTGTATGTAATTATGTTATATATAGTTTGTATGTAGGAAAAGTATAGTGTCCTAACCAAAATCAAACTCTATTTAGATTAAATCAACGTAGTTAGGATTTTCCTATTTTTATTCATGGATCCTCTCTATAAATAAGAGGATTCTCTTTTATAAAAGGATATTTTAAAGATTGAAGTGAAATGTTGTTGCATTGAGAAATAACTTTGAAACTTTGTGTTCAAATTGTAAATCTTTATTCAATAAATATAATAAAATCAAGTGGCCATTCAATTATTGTTAGAATAAGATTATGATGTATTGAGAATGTTCTTACATATTTTCTATTCCATTTTTTTGTGAATTTAATTGAATTGTAGTGTAAATCTACATAAACTAGAAGGTGCCAAAAATATGATTTTGAAGTCTTTGAGCTGCAATATCATTACTAGATTTATGTCTTATGTTTATGATTGGAAGTGACTTTGGAGACTTTGAGCTATGAGTTATTTTCATTGCTTATTGAATCTTCATTGAAAATAAGGTGGAGACTTTGGGCTGCACTTTTTTTCACACATTTTTGTTTCTAGATTGACGTAAGAAGAAACAAAGTTCTTTGAGTCTTCATGGGTTTCTTGTGATACACACTTTTTGGTATTATTTTAGTTATTCTTACATCTAGCTAATTTGGATGTCAGTTATTATTGCTCCAATAAGTAGTTTTACATTTTTATGATACATTGTAAGAATCAAAAGGGCTTGTAGTATAAGTTTGTAAGCAAACATCAATTCTAAAAAAGAGAATTGAATGATATGGAAACACCCACATGATAAAGTTAGTGTGAATAAGTGTAATTAATTGCTTGTTGATTTTAGTTAGCAATAATAAGGGTGCCTCCCCTTTCCTCGAGGAGAGATTTAATCTCATCATACTATGATGAAAGTACCTTTATGTTACCATTTTGTCAATATAAAATATTCCCTAAATAAATTTGAATGATCTAATGATCATCATCAAAGACATGGAAATGTTTTATATGATCAGGAATAAAAGGATAAGGTACCAGTTCAATAGAGCATATATTTACCTTAGATCTTTGAAGAGGTTCCAAATTAGTAGTAGTAGTAGCTACTAAATCTACAAATTGATTTTGCTCTCTAAGAAATACTACTATGATGAAGGCTTCAAACTATCAATCAGATCTCATGCTCTATGTTTATATCTTTTTAGATAAGATATCTTACACTGGTATTTGTTTCTACCCTGATTAACTACCAAATTTGAGTTACCAAACATTATCACCTAATTTACATTATTCTTGAGTGAAAATTATAATCTCAAAATTAAAGTTTCATACCCAACCCTATTGTTAGTACAAAGTACATGTAATATATCCAAGAAATTCTTCCCATGTGGATCAATTAGTTTAATTCCTATTCTTGATCCTTGTTTGGATTTGGCACCATCAAAGTGTAAATTTCATAGTTTATTAGAACCTTTAGATTATATCTTTTATATTTGATTTTGCATAGTAAAAGTGTAAAAATAAGGACTATGAGACTCATACTTTACCTATTCATTCTTCGCATTATACTCTATGATAGGATACTGCATCCTTGTCTCCCTATCAATATGGATTTGATTTTCAATGCCTCTCTAAGGTAGCTAGATGTGAGAGAAATCTATAGAGAGATATCCATTGAGTGTTTTGGACTAGTACCTACTCAACAATAATACATTGCCTTCAGGTATATCTATTGTAAGTATATCAATGGTCATATGGAATTATGGTTTACATTCTACATGAATATGTACATTCCTCAGTTCTCAATCTACTGGTACTAATATTTTATCTAGTTGTGAAATTATTCTCTTTGAAGGGCTTAGAGTTAGACCAATATTTTGACATATAGAAGTAGGCATAACAAATTTTGAGGATCCAAAATTAGCTAAATAGTTATGAATATTCTTACCAAATGCTCTGATAGTTAGCAAAAAGGGTGGAGATTTTAGCTTGATTTTATACATGACATTAATGTCATTATTTTTCACTTTATCTATAGATGCTTTGATCCTTTCCATAAGGGTTTTCCTTATGGTAGAATTATATAGTAGCTCCTTCTATTCGATGATCTGAGCTAATTCATGAAATTAATATTTGATTTTTATTTTATTCATATCTTCAATAATGTTGTATCCTTCTTTTCTCTATTCTTGTTTGTTCTAATGCTGATCATTACCTCTTGAGGAGGTGGATTGTTATCAAATTTAGGATTGGGTGGAATAGTTGTGATATTTAGATGAATAGAAATTATGAATGGTTGCATATTCCTTAGATTGTAACTAATTTTATAGAACTAATAAAAAACATGAATCGCATCGATGTTATCCTCTGGCACATTATCATCTTCACTTGGAAAGGGAAACTCATTAGTCTCAAAAAACATGGTAGTGATAGAAGGGTTAGGATCTTAGCAAGATACTAGGGATTATGCATTTGGTCCTACCTTACTACTTCTCTTTGAAATATTTCAAAGGTTACACAAAACTTAACATATTTAAGCTCACCATGCTAAGAGGTATTATGGAGTCTAGACCGATTAGGTAGAGCTGTCTCAACCATGTTAATATCTCAAAGCTTTCTAGGATACTCTATATTATTTTTAGGATTATTGAATGGTTTGTTGTACCTTTGGAATCTAGAATTTTGATTACCAATTAGGGAATTAGCATTTCCCATCTTTCATTACATATCAAAGAAGTCATTTCTTATCTTTTAAACCATCTTTTGAATAGAATCTAACTTCAAATTTATAGAGTCAGTGACCTATAAAATAGTAGTAGAATATGTGGCCAGTTATTGATTCTATTGTTAATCTTCCTTGTGCATGGCTGTTCAAGAAACTATAATTTGGTTGTGTTGTCTATGTTAGAGGAGGTAGTTTGTATAACTAGTTCTGATTGAACACCATAATGTTCTACTTTACATGTGGTGTAAAATTTAATGTTGGGAAGACATTATTGATGTTAGGTGTGACAATCACTTAAAGATTAAGCTTCCTCTTAATACTAATGGCCTCTTTTTATGCTAATTATAAGTTGGTGGTAGTATCGTCTCTTCTCAAAAACACTACAATGATTGGATCTAGAGAATTTTTTTTACGTCTTCAGTGCTAATGCTTCTTTTGGTTTATACCTTCAGGGTAACCATGTATACATATTTTGAAACCTTGCATTGAAAGCATAGATAGGTTCATTAAGCTCCCTCTTCATGATGGTGAAGTTTTGATATATCAAATTAGGGTTGGTGACCAATCCAAATTATTCTAGAAAATCTACTTGACATGTATCCCAACAAGTGATGGAATTTTCCATTAGATTCAGATACCAATCATAAGAAACATCCACAAATGTAAAAAGGAACAAATTGCATGTAACATCCTCATTGATAACATTAATTAATATTAAATCAACTTTATAAGATTTTATATGTTCCTCTACTATCCTTACTCCTAATAGAGAGAAGGATGGTAGGTACTTTTTAGGATTCCTAGGTAAATCATGCATGTCTCTTAGGATGACAATAGTATAGCCAACCAACAAAGGTGTTTGAGCCATTGGATGATTAATAGGGGAGTGTTCCTTATTGGGGAAGGTGTCATGGGTCGTTTAGGGATAGTTTTAGGTCTCGTATGATTTGATAAGGGCAACACTAGAAGACTACTTTGAGAGCTAAATTTGGTCACTCTCTTGGGTGACTCCAGTGCAATTCTATGTAGAAATTAACCTCTTTTATTATAGGTACTAGCCCTCCTTCTAGAAACAAAAAGAGTATGTTTATTAGTTTTTTAAAAACACTGATATCATAATGAGGTAGCCTCTAACATTTTAGGATCTCAATGGAGGTGAACTCCACTCTAGGGCAGAAGTTGTAGGTATGTGGTCTTAATAACTAGTTGATGGAATATAAAGTAGAGCCTGAAGGTTGTTAATAAGGTTTTTTTGGATAAAGGGGTGGTCCATAAAAAGAAACTAAAAATTTATATGAGTTGGTGGATGGATAGTTACTAATCTAGAGTGGGTAGGTCTCAAAGTAAACTCAAAAAGGAGGGAAGCGTAGAGAAAAAAAGAAAGGTTCTATGGTTTTAGGAATCACTTCCTTGGTTGGTTTCTAAGTGGATAACTACCTTCAAAACCTATGTCCGCTACTAGTAGATATTACACACACACAGTCAGATATGGTTAAGAATTTTAGGATGATATTTATATAGGAAACTTAGAGGTCTTAGTCAAAGGTTGCTCATTTTAGAACAATTATTGCACACTCTTAATCAAGAGATTATGGATCAGACTTAGTGAGGTATTTAAAGCAATTATTGTACACATATAGAAAACTATATCAAATGAAATCACTTATACACAATAATATGAATCAATCAACTTAATTTCCAATAATCTTTCCAATAATCAATGTAATTTACTAATCCTTCAATAGTTATTACACATCTAAGACTAGCATATCAATAAATACAATAAAAAAATCATTCATAGCTTATACAAACTAAGAGTTATTAAATCATACAACCAAATAAATAAAACCTAATTACACAAACATTGAAAATAAAAATACACAAACACATGAGTTGAAAACCAAAATTGCTTCTGCTCTTGTATATTGAAAATTATCTTACCCTTCAAAACTATGGGTTACATATGTTTAAATAGACTTGGGGAAGGGGTCACCTCATCCTCCAAATTAATACAAATTATATTACATGTCATAGTCAAAATTTTAGTTCTAACTATGGTTAAGAACCATATAGAGTTATCTTATAGTTGTTAATAACTTAAGTTAGCCTTTACAAAAATCATGCCATGTGTGCATGTGTATAAAAATGAATAGGAAACTTTACAATATGGTTAAAACTATACAAAAAACTATAAATATAGAAATATACATCACTATAATATGTACATATAAAAACTAGGGTCTTTATGGTTGTGTTAATGTCTACATGGTTGTATGGACTTTAGTTGGCATAGAAACTATGGTTGTTGATGTAGAACTAGAAGTAGCTTCTTGAGACTACTTCTTCTTCACCTCTATCTTGAGCCAACACTTATGTGATACATCATGTTGCTACCAAATTATGTCTAAATTCAAAATAGGTGGTCTATGTACCCTACCAACTTATCTTAGGAGCTTTGCATGCTCTACCTTAGTTATCTAGAAGTTGATCTTGAAGATTTCAACTTCAGTCACTTTCTTTTTAGAAAAGCTTAACTTGGCCTCTATGTCTTCCAATGGTAACCCTTGTACATTTTACTTAAAATTATCTAAATACTCCTAAATGAGTTGATCAAAGTTAATCTTATTAAACAACTTCCCTGTAACATCTTTGTCTTTTTATAATATTAAATCATTAAAAAATTTTAGGATAAGGCTCTCATGCTCTTCGTATTTGGGGAGCAAATTCCTAATAGTTGTCAACCACTCTCTAGCATCTTCTATATTTATGACCATCAAGTTGAGTGCATTGGATTCCTCAAGTGGTATCATGATATCTAAATGGATATAAGTATTATTAGTAGTGTAAAAAATTAACATATTCAATTCATTCTCATTAGATTTCAAAGAATTAAATGATTTGTGAGTATTAACAGCATGGGGGGATAATCCAGCCTACATAAATTCTAATTCCTTTAAAGAATTATAACACTTTGAGGTTGATTTCTAGACTTCAACTTCAAATCTAGATAGTATATGCATAGTATTCTTTAGTTCTTTCAATTTATCTAATTTTACTTCCAATTCATATCTTGGTAACTATGTTCCTACATGAATTGCCACTAGGGCATCCTTTTATGATTTGTCTAGATATCTAAAGTATTCATTATATGGGGGTTGCCACAATTGTCTATTCTATATTTTATTCAAGGATAAGACCTCTTTCATTTCTTCAAAAATTAATTCCCTATTAGCATCATCTTCCATCCTCCTCTTCCTCAACATCCTCATCAAGTTGTTATTTCTTTGTTACCTTGAAAATAGTGTCAGGCAAAGAAGGCCAAATGATTTAAGACCAATACAAACCTCCATATTGGGGGAGTGGATGGACTATGATCATTTGTGTCTTTGTCATCTTTCTCTTACTTGAGTTAGTGATAATGGTCTCATGGGATGAAGTGGTGGATGGAATGGGGAGAGTGGGATGGATTAGACATGGATCTAGAGAGTGGCCATGCCTATTTCAACCTTCTTAGATGCCATTTTCCTCCTCAATGATCTAACTACGGTATTTCCATAAGGAATATTAAAAGTGGCCATGGTGGAAGTGGATGACATGGTAGTAAAATATGAATCAATGGTGGTTGAAGGTAGAGAAATAATGATGACATTATTCTCAAATTTTGGTGTGAGTAGGGGAAATACAATAAATAAGAGGAGTTAAATGGATCATCAAAGGTGGAATTGACAACTTCCACCTTAGGGTTTTTCAAGATAGATGAAATTAACATAGAACAAAAAATGGGAACAAAATAAGAGAGCAAGGAAGTGGTCTCTAAAGCCTTTATACTTGTAGTATCCTCCATATCTTGTGCCTTCCCATTGTTTCCCTAGAGGACTAGAGCCTTGGATTTATCTAAATATACTTCTTCATCACAATATTATTGCTATACCTCCTCCACTTCTTCTTGTTGAGGCATAATAGGCAAGTTATGTGATTATTCAATTGTAAGACTACCTATAGGGGGAGTCCTAGGCTTCTTCTTGTAGCAAATGGTAGTCTTAGTCTATGAGGAGGAGCCTTACTGGAATGAGGCAACTGGTTCATCTATATCTAACCTTAAAGATGTATATCCTCATATCTAGGGGTAACTTTAGGCATTTGAATTATATTAGTAGTTGGGGACTCTTGTCCTTTCTCTTCCTCATTAGAGGAATCTAAATTGATGGGGTATCCTAAAGTTCCCATAAGATCAGTTTTACTCACCCTTGGTTCCTTCTTGATAAAAATTAAATTGAAAGTAAGCTCATGTGATGGATTTCCTTACTCCTTAGACTAGATTATTGTCTGGACTTTATAAAAGTTTGAGTGTGTCAACCTTAAAAAGAGTGTCATTATACTATGTACTTCCTTCATAGTGATTAAAGGTTCCTATTAAATCACCCTTAAGTGATCCTCCTTCAAACCAACAAGCCTTGATCTTTCCAAGTCCTCATCATCATTAAGTGCAATCATGAACAAAAAGTCATAATCATAATGGATGTGTTAGTATGGGATGTTAAGGCCTTGAATATTCTTTTGGATGGTGCCATGAGGATCCCAATCCCTATGTGGTAATATAGGAAAATGGTAAATTTTCCTTTTTCTACCCACATATCCTAAGTGTTTACTCATTATGTAAACCATTCTGCCAATAACCATGTGGTGTCCATAGAATGTGATCTTATTTTTGATCAAGTCCTCCTCTATGCCATACAATAGCTAAAAATTAATTTATTACTTAGCCAATTTTTTAGGTATGTACTTCATGAGATATAGGGGATGAACCTTGTGTCCATAGATCATGATAACAATGTAATCAGGATATAAAAATAATCACCCCTTAAAGATAGCATCTTCATAATGCTTGCTCTAACCCTGGGCATTAGATAACCATGAATTGCTTACAAAATTTGAGGATAAACATCCTCATAAATCCTCACCATGTTCTTGGTATAATAATATATATGTAAAAATGAAAAATGATCACAAATTCATTTCTTGATATATTCAGTGGTCGAGCTCCATAGCTCACTAAGGGCTTTATACACTATTTCCATGATAACATCCAAAATATAATACATCATATAGAAATGGCCCACCATAGAGGGACACTTGTCCTTATGAATGATTTATTCTCTCAATTGGTAGATCATAATCTCACCCAAGGCAAATGTTTCATCAATGATCAACATTATATGTAAAAGTGATACCTAGTCCAAATTGAAGAAATGGATGTTGGGAATTCCATAGAATATTTGAGTAGTGCAATGCCAATCCACAATATTATCCTAAATTTATTTATTTGAGTGGGATTTTTTCCTTTGTATGTCTTTTTTTCCTTGGGGAGAAGCCATGAAATCAATACTTTTTCCATTGTATTATCCTAATTCCATGAAACCAACTTGTGTTTGTCAAAACAAGTATCTAGTGATGGTAAGGACAAATACCTCTAAAAGTCTACTCTAGAGATACATAAAATGATTGTTTGATTATCCATATGGTATAAAAAATCATCTTACATAATTTTTTCTTGTGAATAATAGGTCTTGAATGAGGTTGATGCATGGAATAACCTTAGGCTTGGACACAACTGAATGTAATCCCTATCTCTTAAGTGCTAGCAAGTCTATGATGAATAGTCACTTTGAGGGAGATAAATTTTTATCCATTTAAAAATATATCAATATAATTTATAGCATCCCATGATTCAAATTAGTTCACATACCCATTGTCAAAAATGATGACATTGAAGATTGTATCTATAAATTCTTTAATAGAAAATGGTTATGGTGGTAGTGCTCTCATAAATGGTTTGGATGAAGACTCCATTACTCTTATATATAATTGTAAGTGCTTATAGTTTTCTTTTGTGCTTGATGAACAAATTTCTTTAATGCTAGATACTGGTTCACTTACAATAATCTTATAGGTAGCAAGGGATTTTATCACATCGGATATCAGTCGAGCTCAAGTTCATTTGGTTGAAAGCATTGAAGAATTTTAATGGATGCGCATTGCATATATAGATATAGAATTGAATTCTAGTTCATGCATTATAAATGCCCAATATTTACCTATTTTGTATTTTTTACATAGTTCAAATCTCTCATTAGTTTTAGTTGGTATGTAGCTTTGGCAAATATTAGGAAGTCTTTTGGAATTACCAGATAAGTATAACAAGATTTTAGCATTCAAGAGTTGAGAATTAGGTTTTATGTTTGGATTAAGCTTTACAAAAGACCTGAAAAAAAGATTGAAGACCAAACTCCATTGAGCAAAATGTCTGAACAAAATGCCCAAACAAAAGAAAGGTCCAAAGATCTAATTTTTGAAGTGTATATAAAGCTTATGATCCATTAGAAAAAATGTTCAATGCAAAAACCAATATTTGTTAGAAAAAATGTCTGAACAAAAAGGCTCGAACAAAAAACCTAAGAAAATTTATTTGAATAAACATAAGTTTTAGAAAACTTACATAATTCTAAAAAATCCCAAAAAGGCATTAATAAGGGTTAGTCCATAAAACACATAATACCATGCTCATTTATTTTAAGTATAAATATTAGGGATAAATCCTTTCAAGAATTTGCATAAAAATATAGAAGAAAGGCTCAACAAATAAGGCCAAAATATAAAAAAGTGGGTCCAATTTTCTTCAACAAGAAAAGGCAGATGTTGGGTACAAAAATAGTCTAGTTATATTCTCTTGGAATTGATTTTATGCTTAAATATTCACACTATTTAATAATATCCAAATATATGTACTTATATTTATATAGATATGCAAAATTACGTTTCTATTGACTCCCAACTTGGTTGAAAACTAGATTTGAGTCTCCAAACATCAATAATTTTTTTGACATTACATTTCAAAGTGAACTATAACCCTAGGGTCAAGGCCTCATATTATGCATGATTATTAGTGCATAGAAACTGTATTCTATAAGCTATAAGGTATTCCTTCCCATCAAGTTTAATTATTGTTATTCCTACAATATAGCCTTACTTGGATCAAACACTGTCAAAATATAAGGTCCAAATTGTGAAGGAGCTTCAAATTCTCATTCATGATTTTTAGGATTCGTTATGAAAGTGTAAAATCCAACGTATGATGAGGAAATTTTGAATCTCTATTTCTTCATTATTTAATGTGATTTCATACTTTGTATTTTGTTCCTTATCAACTTTAATTTGATTGGCTACTTATTTCCAAGGTAACCACATATCTGATAATTTTGTTTACATGTATCCATTCAAATTATTTGACTAATAATGTCCTATAATAAATTTATAAGCCTTAAGAATGTCAAATAAAATAATGTTGATGTATTACTAGACATGTGGCTCTAAAATAAGTTATATGTAGACATTAAATAATTCTCCAATAATTAGGATAAGAAAATTTTCTAATTGAAGGACCACTTATTTCGACTTAGTGGAGTTAGTCCTAAATTATTACATATACCTATGGGCATCACATTGGTTGAAGCCCATGAGTCAAACAAACAATTATGCACATTTTTTTCAAATTTTATGAGAGTCATCATGAAATCTAGGACCTCATGTTTGTCTTTATAAACAACCATATTATTTTGCAACCTTGGATTTTTCAAAAGATGGTTTACTAGTCATGGATTTTAATAATAATTCTCTTTGTTATATAATTTAAGAAAAATCATGGAGGGTAATGTTTAATTTATTATTATTTATATCCTCAATTATGTTGTATCCACATTTTATAGATGGATCAATATGTTGATACTGATCATTGCCTTATAGAGGAGGTGTATTTTTATTAGCTTTTAGATTAGGAAGAATGACTACATTATTATTTGGGTGTGTAGAGGTAGTAGTAGGCTACTGATTCTTATTTATTAAATTGTAATTATACCTTTGAAACAACCAAACATCATGAATCTCATTTGTGTTATCCTTTAGTTTTTTCTCATCCTTAATTAGGAATGGAAATTCATATGTTTCAAATATCATTGTAGTACTTAAAGAGATAGATGTAACATGTGAGGATGGATCAGAATGATTAGGGACAATCTCACACCCATCCATATCATTTTGAAATATTTTTCAGTAAATACATAGCTATATATAATCTAACTCACCATGTTTCATTGTGTTGTGGACTTTACACTAGTTAGACAATGTTACCTCAAAGATGTTTATCTCAATAATCTTATTAGGTGATGGATCTGGATTATTGCTTGGCTTGTTAAATAGTTTGTTTTACCTATGGAATGTGAAATAAATATTTTTTATTTCCCACATTGTGTAATCTAAGTGTTTATGCATACCAATAAACTCATTACTAATTTTTTATTCCATATGTTGAATGATATTGAACTCTATTTTGGTAGCATTATAATCTATGCCTTTTGTAGTAGAGTGTTTACTATAACTATGGCTTAGTTTTGACTATATTGATTGGGAACAAATACATGATTAATCAAAAAGTTTAAATTCTAATTTGGTGAAACATGAGTTAAAGTTAACTATGTAAATACATGATTTTGTTTATTGGCCATGTCATTATAATTAGAATTTGGAATAGGATTCAAAGCTAAGGAATTTGGAACCTTGACGCTCTAGAAGGAGACTTGATATGGAAATCCTCCAACCAAATATTGATCTTATTCACGGATATAGTAAGTAAGAACAAATGGATTATAACCAATGTTTATGTTCCCAACTCCCAAACTACTACAAATCTTCTTTGGAAGGCACTACCATATTTTTTCAATAATTGTACTAACTAGAAATAAATTATAGTGGGTGATTTCAACACTCCCCTCACCTTAGGTGACAAGAAAGGTGGTCTCATTTAACTTTGGATAGCATTATAGAATTTAAAAAATTAATTATAAATGTGGGTTTAGTATAGTGGATCCTAATGAAATCCTATTTACATGGTCCAATAGAAGGCTGGGAGAAAAACTAATTTAGGTCCACCTTAATAGATTCTTGATCTCTTTAAGTTGGGACATTATTTTTTCCAATATACATTTTTCTCTTCCCAAAATTAGGTCCAACCACAACCCCTTGGTCTTTGAAGCAAACAAAATATCTAAGCTAAAATGTAGTCCCTTCAAATTCAAAAGTATGCAAACCCATCACCCCAACTTCATTGACTCCCTAAAAGAATGGTGGGAAGAACCCTTTTCAAGGTTAGCCATATTAATTCTCACAAATAAGCTCAAATTCCTAAAAAACAAGCTAAAAATCTAGAAAAAGGAAGTTTTGGGAGATATTTTTCTACAGAAAAAGGCCCTTGAAGTAGAGCTTTCAATTTTTGAAGAAATTAGTACCTCTAGGAACTATAATGAGCATGTGGATTCTAAGGGAAAAAACCTCCTATGTCATTTTCACAATCTGGAAGAAAATAAAGAGGCATATTGGAATTTAAAATATAAATGTTTATGGCTAAAGGAGGGACATATAAATACAAAAAAATTCCATCATTCAACTTCTAGACATATGAATATCAACAGAATCCACCAACTTCAAATGGAATATGGGGCCATCATCAAGGATGAGGATGACATATCCTGACATATTATTAATTTTTTAAGAACCTTCTCTTAGAGTATGGTAAACTTGATAATTTATTAGTCTCTTTTACATTATCTAATTTTGATAAGGTCTTCTGAACTGTGGACAATGCTTCCCTCATCCAAAACCCAAAAAATGAGGAAATCAAAAGTGTTTTCTTCTTCATGGATGGTCTCAAGGCACCCAGATTGGATGGGTTTCCCCTTTTTTTCTTACAAAAATATTTGGATACTATTCACCTAGAAGTTGAAGAAGAATCAAAGAATTCTTTCACTCTAAATCCATTCTTAAAGAAATCAATAATACCTTCCTAGTCCTAATTCCTAAAAAAAAAGGTGCTACTAACATTCAAGATTTTTGGCCCATTAGCTTATGAAATACCACATACAAACTTTTCTTCTCCATCCTTCTTAAACACATGTAATCCATAATTGACTCAGTCATTAAGAAACAATATAGGTGCTTTATAGCTAGTAGGTAAATCATCTACAACATTTTTGTAACTCATGAAGCTATGCACTCCATCATCAAGTCTTCAAGACAGGGCATGCTACTCAAACTAGACATGTCAAAGGTTTATGACCAAGTTTCCTATTGCTTTCTGATGTAGATTCTAGAAAATCTTGGGCTAAATTACACCACCTATAAAATCATATAGAATTATATTGCCACCCCTAAGTTCATTATTATAATCAAGGTTCCTAAAGGCTTATTTCCCTCCTCAAGAGGTTTAATATAGGGAAACTCCCTCTCTCCATACCTATTCATAAGTTTAGCTAAACTTTGGGGATAATTTTGAGGTGAGCCTACAACCAGGGTCTGATAAAGGGTATTTTGATGGCCTATAATACTGACCCTATCACCCACCAACAATTTATCGATGACAATATCATCTTAAAATATTCTTCTATTGAGGAATCCAAGATCCTCAAATGTATCCTAAAAAACTATGAAAAAGTGTCTAATGCATCAACTTAAAAAATATTTTCATCTTCTTTATCAGTACACCACCCTATCAATAGAGAAGAATTACTAAAATGTTAAACTTCCAAGCAAGCAAATTACTAGATAATCGCCTAGGTATCCCTCTCTTTTCTATAAAAATAGAATCCTAAATTTAGAACCCCCTAATTTATCACATTCAAAGGAAATTTGTAGGTTGAAAAGGTCACCACCTCATCCAGGCATGGAAATATCAGCTTCTCAAAGATTCCATTTAGATTATTCTTATTTACTTGATGTTAATCTTTAAAATTCCATCTAATGTTACCTCAAAAATTGAACAAATGTTATAAAAATTCATATAGAGAGGCACTAAGGAAAGATCTAGATTTAATCTAGTTGTGTGGGAAAAAGTCTTTCTCCTTAAAGCTAATGGAGTGTCAGCCTAAGAAGCATAAAATCTATGAATAGAGCCTTTTTGGAAAAAAAATGGCTGGCACCTAATGAAGGATAATGGAGAATGGACAAAAAAATTAAAGGCTAAATACATGGAAGGAGTGGAGGAGGATGACTTCCTATGGGAAGAAGGCCTCACTAATGGATCCACCTTATGGAAATCCATAACTAGCTATAAATATCTTTTGAAGAGGGGCATCCTTTGGACAATTGGTAATGGATAGAAAATTGATTTTTGGGAAGATTATTAGATATCCCCCACCCCCTCTTATCCTAGGAGACATGGGTTGGGTGGTATAGATAGCTCAAGAAAAGATGGGTCTCTAAGTTAAAGGATTATTAGGAAATCAAGGAAGGAACAAAGTGTTGGAAGGTCATCCCCAACAAAGATATTACCTTGGAAGAATTAAAATCCATTCAAAACCTCAACCTAGCCTTAAATTAGTCTCAAATTCCCTTTTTATAGAAGGAATATCATTTTTGTAGAGAGTGGAAGATAATGGCTCCTACTTGGTATCCTCAGGCCATGCCATTGAACTCAATTTAGAAAGCAATTGGGACCACTAGAAAAAATTATAGGTAAATCACCTAACCCCTAAGGTCAATTTCTTATTTTATATTATGGTGTAGAATATAATTATGACTATGGAAAAATTATCCAAAAGGGGATTGATTATCCCCAATAGATATTTAATTTTTAGAAGTGAATAAAATTATACTCAACACCTTTTTTAGAATACCCTCTCAATATAATTATTTTTAATTAGCTTCTTAATATCATCAACATGTCATGGGACAAAACTAAAAGTATCTTGGATATCATTTTACAATGACACTTCTTTTGTCACCTCACCCTTCCTCACTGGTTCTAGTGCATTTGGAAAATTTACAATGATAGCCTATTCCTCAACAAAATACACTAGTTGAAGAGCATCTTCCCCCATCTCTACCGGTTAATTTATTAAAATTATAATTCCTTTCCTCCTAAATATAAATATCCTACCCCCTTATCCTTTTTCATTCTCAAAAACTAAGATCTTCAATAGCTTATTTTCCCTTCCACTAAAGACTTAATATGCAAGCAAACTAAATGTAAGGTTCTTCTTGAAGGGTGGGTGAAACTAAACTTTGATGGGGCCTCAAAGGTCAACTCCAGTCCTATAGGGGAAGGAGGCATCATAAGAAGTTTTAAAAGGGAGATGTTTGCTTATGCAATCCCATGGGTAAGTAAAAAATCATCTTACCAAGACTAAGGCAACCATTTGGGGTATATAGCTAGCATCAAGCATCAAATAGAATATGACCATTATATAGGGTGATTAATTTAACATCCTTAATTATTTGGAAGGAAAACCTATACCCTCACACACTATTAAGGATATCATTGATGATGTGATGCACATTCTAAAAAACATACCTTAATTCCAACTCATACACACTTATAGGGAAGGAAATGGGGTGGCCAACCTCTTTGCTAGAATAAGAGTTGATCTCCACCATTTAAACAACTATCATGATGTAGGTAACATCCCCCTAATGTGTATAACATCATCTATGCTGAAGGCACTAATGCAACTTAAAATAATCATCCCTTCACACATACAACCCCTCAACTCGATGGGGCAATTCCCAATTCAATTGATATATATTCATTTCAATGAAAGGGGGATTATTTATTTTTATTTGACCTTGGTAGGAATTCCTTCCTATTTTATCCCTAGATATTTTGGCCACATCTAGAATTTTTGACTCTCCCACTCCATCTCTATACTTCTAGCACTTATGGGTGGTGAAAGAGATTGCTTAGAACCCACATCATGTAAAGAGGTCCATGAATAAAATAAGGTATAGAAGAAACTCAAGAAGGGGGAATTATAGAGTTTATGGAACACATTATTGAACATAATGCCATGGTTTCCCAAGACTTCATCATGACATGTATAAAATGAAAGGCCACCATACGAGGCATCAGCATAAACATCTCAGAGGAATTCATCATTGACACCATGGGTATGTTTTATGTAGGAACCAAGGATTTTAAATACCAATCAAAGAAGCAAGAATACCTAAAGCAATTATTTAGAATGAATGACTTCATGCAGATAGACAAGAAAGGATTCCCTCAAGCTAACCTCCCATATTATTGGCTTGATATTTACTTTCAAATCATGAGGTACATGACTCTATAAGGTAAGTATACTTTAATTTTTCACACTATTTCCTACTCTTAAATCACTTCATTAGGTTTAAAATTAGTCTTTCATATTTCTTACTTATTTCCTTAGAAATTAATATTCTACTCCACAAAATAAATAATACAAATCCCATCTTCCTTCAAGGTATAATCCTCCTACTTGTTAAACATGGTCAGACCATTTTAGGTTAGAATGTCACCTCTAGGGGATCCTGTTTTAAGGAGGAATCCCTAGTGGAGGACCCTATAAAAGGATCCCACCTACCTTCTAAACGCTCCCCCCAGAATAGTTTATCTTAGTCCCCCTTGATGACCTACCTATCAAACTATTGTTCATCCCCAAGGCTAAACCCGTTGAAATTAGGAATATTACAACTTCATCTTATAAAGGTAAGGCCATAATGATGGAGAAATTAGAAACTAACAAAAAGAATAATGGAAAATTTCAACTTGAGGGTCCAACAAGTAGGGTTTGGACTAGCTAAGCATATCTAGGACTAGAATGAACTTCATTGGGTGGTTGAGGCTATTGTCGAAACATTTGTCCACTCTAATCATCCCCCATGATCCCCTATTATTAAATCTCACAAGGTCTTAAAATCCCCATGGGCTCCCCCAAGGGGATCCCCCCTAAATAGAATCCTTTGTAAGTTAAAGGCAAGAAGTGACCTAGAATGATCTTCCTTGAGGAATAAGTTGAAGGCCCCAAGAACCATACTCATGCCAAGGTTTAAAAAGACAACACCAACATCCTAGTGAAGGACACTACTACTACTAAAGATACTCAAGAGGGACCTTTTTCCTAGATTAGTTTTAGTTTTTTGTTTCCTATTTTTATTCTAAGTACTCATTTTTTTGTTTTTGTCCTCTTGACCCTAGTTGGCTTGTTAAAACTATTTTAATGTATTCTCATGATTATAGGTCCCTATAAAAAATGGTTTTTACCATATCAATTTAAAAAAATCTAAGAAATTTGGATTGATATTAGGTATAGAAATATATTGAAATTAAGGAGTGTAAACTAGTAATTTGACTCAAGAAAGGATGGTTAGTATTATGTTAGTTTCAAAAATGAAAATAAAATGAAATAAGCACACTAATTAGCATAAAATCTCTAGGCCTATACACTAAGGAGAGATTAGTTAATAAACATGAATAAAACACACAACTAAAATGTAGCAAAAAACCTTTTACCTTCCTTAGATGCTCCAAAATGCTTATTTCAGTGGTTTGCTTGGCTTGTGCTCATGAAGTCTTCATCAAAGGAGGCTTGGCTATCTCCTATTCTCCTTAGCACCTTGTGGCTTTGGCTTGGATTGGATTGGAATCAATTTGGCATAGTAACACTAATTTCAATAGCTTTTGGAATCATTTTTGCATTATAACTTTTCATTATCAAGAATTTTGGATATATTTTAGCATAATAACCTTGCACTAAAATAGCTTAGAAATGATGTTCATGGCTTCTCTATTTATAGATTTTTGAGATTAATTAGAATCAACTTGAACCATCTATCTCAAGATTGAGATGTGTGGCTAAGGATTAATCCAATTTTGAAATTAAAATTGATAAATAGGCTCATCAATATTTGGGATAAAGGAGAAATTAATAGGAATGGAGGGCATTGATGAGGCATGTGAGGACCATAATCTTGATATTTGTGGCATTTATGGCCTAGGGATGTCTTCTTAAGAAATGAGGTCACTTGATGATGTAGATATTCAAAATTCATTTTAAAAAATAAGTATTCAACAAGTTTCCATGGAATTATTAATTAGGCTTTAATTTGGTTTAATTATCTCTTAAGCATGATTAAGTACTTTGTGCACAAATTACAAAAATTGATCAAAATGCCTTGTTATTGGCTCAAAATTTGACTAGATTAGAATTGGAATTTGATGTCAAATGCATTAGATCCATTATCCCATTTAGGATGTTGTTAAAAAAATAATAAAGGCACATATCTCGTGTAAGAGATTTTATAGAAAAGAACAATCTACAACACCTAGGTGAAAAATTGGCATTTTGACTCAAAATGAATTGATCAAAGTTAGCTAGCACATTAATTGCATTGCCCCATTTAATGATACTCTAGCCAAAATTGGCACTTTAATATGTCAATTTCAAGGTTTTTAATGTGATTTATTTTTTTTAAGCCAAATTATGCATTTTGGTAGAAATTAGTCAAAACCTTGGTTGGAGGTCATTGGTGGCCAGATTTAGGTGTCTATAGTTTTCTCCTATTTGGAAAGGCATTACAAGCTAGAAGCACAGTAATGTCTTATAAAATAAATAAAAATTATCGTATCCGTACAACTACAATGATGATAAATTAACTCTATGATGCCCCTTCAAGGGAATGGTTGTCACAAGTAGGTCGGGAAACAGTCCTTCGATAAGAAGTGAAACGAGGGGACCAAAGAAAGGAAACATGATGGTGTGAAAACAAAATGATTTTGAAAAAGTAGTCAAAATAATTGAGAATGCAAGATAGATGGTGTAAAATGGTTTTCCCAAAGGTGGTTATATGCATTGTACCCTAATAGTGACAACATGATATGATAACACAATGATTTTCCCAAAGGTGGTTATAATCATTGAGAAGATGGAGCTACCCTAGCTTGGATAGACAAACAATATAATAGCATGCCCCTATATGGGTAGAAAAATTAAAGTGGTGACAACACAATGATTTACCCAAAGGAGGTTATAATCATTGAGAAATTTAGGTGGGATAGTGTGCAATGATTTACCCATAAGTGGTTATAATCATTAGACCTTGATTATGACAAACATGATTGATTAGTTTATTGATGATGGTAACTTAACATAGAGGGTAATGATGAATTGTAATAACCTACTAGTAGGGAGATTCTCATTTGAAATAATAAAGGTTAAAATTATTTTGTGGTTAATTATTCTATTTGGGATGTGATTGGGATTAAATCAGGGTATCAGTGTCAAAGAGATGCCACCATTGATGAATAGACTTATTTAAGTTGAGGTTTGTTGTAGCACATGTTGGTAATCATCATGGTATAAGATCATGAGGACTTGGCCAAAATATGTATAAGGACTGACTCTTAAAATCCAATACTCAAAATAGAAAATAATGCACCAATGATAAAAACCATGATGACAATGTAAAAATATGAATATGGATGGATTAAAATAGAAGTGTGAGAAAGGAATCAATTAATGAACACATATAGATTTAATCAAGGCAATAGTTTTGAAAGCAGATAAACAAATAAAATAAGCAGAAACAAGCAAACAAATAATGCAATATAAACTATGCAAACCTTGACCCTAGAAAATAGGTGACAACTTAACAAATAAACATGGGGGAATAGAAGAAATAGGAGGGGGTGGTTGAGATGTCTCCATATGTACTAGGTAAGTGGATGTTTTCTACATAGTTCCATGGATGTAATATCTAATAAAATTCTTTAGGCCAAATGTAGTTCTCCTAGGGAATGGGAAGAAAATGATAACTAGTGAAAATAAATAGAATGGATGTGATGGAAGAATAAAAATGGTCTTGAAAAATTGAAAGTGCATGAGATAAAAGGCCAAAAATGACAGAGAAACTAAGTGACAAGTTATTTTCTTAAAACTTAGTAAGGGTTCCCAAAATTCTTAAGGTAAAGAAGTGGTTCATGTGTTTTTTTTGTTCTTTTCTAGCAGTTTTATAAATGTTTTCGGAATTATTTTCAAGTATCTCAACTCAATCAATAATGATGAGACACTAAATATTTCAAGCTCACAAAATGGTGAGAGCATTCAAACTTAGGTTTCTTGAAAAATAGAAAGAGCATTCAAACTTAGGTTGCTTATAAAATGGTGAGAGCATGGCTTAGGTTACTTGAAAAATGGTGAAAGTGTGGCTTAGGTTGCTCACAAAATGGAAAGAGTGTGGCTTAGGTTTCTCAAAAAATGATGAGATCATGGTTTAGGTTTCTCACAAAAATGTGAGAATATGGCTTAGGTTGCTCTCAAAATGGTGAGAGTGTGGCTTAGGGTGACTGAGCTGACCTCAACAAGTATCGAACAATACCTACATAGTCTTAGAGTAGGACCTCAATTCACTATAGTTCCACCCTATAATAAAGGGATTTAATTAGTGTAGTAATCAATTCAAACAAAATAGGCATAGTTGGTAAAAAGGCATAGTATGGCATATGAAGTGGCAAGTTGGTACGTCAAAGCTCAAAAAAAATGTTGCCCTTAATTTACCCATAGGTAGTTATAACTTGGACATAATGGCATGGATCAATGGTACTATGTTGCCCAAAGGTAGTTATAATTAGTAACAAGACCTGTGATAAGAAATGAATAATAAATGAAAGATGTAATTGCTAAAACTTATATCATATTACTCATAAATATGATCTCTATTTGAATTACTTAAAATAAATGATGAAACTGATCAGATTCATCGATGCTAAAAATGTGCAATGAATGAAAAAAACCAAGGTCAAACAAGCTCGGTGGATAGGATTTAGAATGTCTTTGGTAGATATAATGGGATGGTAAAGTAGATAAGGCTAAGAGGATGGATAAGAAGGATATTTGTACAAAAAATAATAGAGATAAAATGGTATAACATGAAATAATCCTTACAGAAAATACACCTTAGCACTCAATCATAGTACCACTTGAGGTGAATAATATTCATTAGATCATGAAGTTAATCTTCATCTAGTGTGGCAAGCTTATATGCTCATGATCCATAATTTATAGTAATGATGAAAGTCCCTATCCAATTTTGTTTGAATTTACCTTCATGCTTCTTCTCAGCCATGGTATTCTTTTGGTTTTCTTTAAAAACAAGATTACCATGTTCAAAATTTCTATTTTTAACATGCTGATTGTAATGGTATTTGAGTCAAGTATGATATGCCTAAATATTATTGAGTGTAGCTATGCATTTTTCATCAAATAGGTCTAGCTCTTTTAGGAAAGCTACTTGATAGTCATGATCATCTAGGACATACCTAAAAGATATGCATAGTGAAGGCAACTCAACCTCAATGGGAAGGATGGATTTTATACCATAAACAAGTGAATATGGAGTGGCTCATGTGGGGGTATGGTGATTGGTATGATATTACCAAATGGTATGGAATATCTGTAGGTACCAATCATGACTGACATCATTGCCAATATTTTTGAGAATAGTGACAATGGTTTTGTTTGATGCTTTAGTCTGGACATTACCTTGAGGGTAATAGGCTATATAAAAATATTGTGTGATGTTATATTTGGTATATAGCTAGGCTACATCCTTGTTCTTGAATGATCCTCCATTATTAGAGATAATGTCAGAGGGGATACCGTAGTGGCAAATGAGATGGTTTAAGATGAATTTGTAAATTTGTTTTCCAGTCATGTAAGTGAGGGGTATAGCTTAAATCCACTTAGTAAAATACTCAATGGTAGTAAGGATATGTTTATGGCCATCAGATGAAGTGGGGTTGATCTTTCTAATTAGGTTGAGTCCCCATGTATAAAATGACCATGGTGTCAAAATTAGTTTCGAAGTTTGTGCTAGGGCATGAATCAAATTAGCATGCTATTGACATTTGTCACACTTATTTACATATGCAACTACATCTCTGTCCATCATGGGTTAATAACAACTAGTACACAAAAGATTTTTAGATAGGACTACCCTTATATAATGAGCTACAAATACTCCTTTGTGAACCTCTTTTAATACTAGGTAGACTCTACTGAAGTAGAGTTCCATCAAAACTATGGTGGTAAAGGGTGGATCCAAGTAGAGTATAATAAGTGAAGTGATGGATAAAGGCTTTGGTTTGTTTTTAGGATAGATTAGGTGGTAAAACTTGGTCATGAAGGTAGTTGTAAAGGTATGAGTACCAGATAGATTAAGACTAATAATATCATAAATCATTACAATGGTTGAAGTTTCATGAGCTAATGCAAATAAATTCTCAATAAGAAACTGATATTTTCTAGCTTTGTCTATTTACTGAATCAAAGAGCCAATAGTAGGTATGGTATCTACAATTTTATTACTAGCCCTTGGTATATGCTCAAACTGAATGTCAATAATTTATCACTTGATAGTGTCAACCATAGCTTTATATGGAACCAACTTGTCATCCTTGGTTTGAAAATAGTCTATGACTTGGTTGATGATTAACTGAGAATCACCATAAACCTTTATATGAGATATATTCCATTGTATAACCTGTTGAAGTCCTGTGACAAGTGCTTCATACTCAGCCATGTTGTTTTTATAAGGAAAATTGATTTTGAATGATTTAGGGATTAGATCCCCATATGGTGTAAAAAATAAGAGGCCTACCCCTAATCCATGTGTAGTAAATGAACCATCAAAATATAGCTTCTATTGATGATCCTCAAGAGGTGTGTCAATGATAGTCATTACGGATTCATCAAGAAAATGAAATGTGAGTGGCTTTGTGTGTATAAGGGGTACTTCAAAAAGTTGATCTGCAAGGACCTATCCTTTGATTGCCTTTTGACATATTCTATGTCAAAATCACTAAGAATCATGATCAATTTGGCCATTCTACATTGTAAAGATATTTTAGATAGTAGATACTTTAGTGGATCTAATTTTGAAATGACCATGGTCTTATTATTCAACATGTAATGGTGTAGTTTTTGAGCTATGAAAACCATGGCTAGACAATATTTTTCAATAGGTGCAAAGTTGTGTTCATATGTGACCAAGGTATGGCTTAAGTAGTATATTGCATGATATTTTTCATTGTTATCATGTTGAGATAAAATTTCCCCCAAGGTATTGTTAGTAGCTGATAGATACAACATGAATGGATTTCTTGGAATATGAGGTAACAAAATAGGTGGATTAACTAGATAGTCCTTGAGTTGTTGAAAATATATTTGGTAGTGGTCATCCTAGTGAAATGAAACTCCCTTATTTAGAATATGTGTAAATGGATGACACTTGTCTTCTAGCTAAGAGATGAAGCATCAGATTGACTGGATCTTGCCCTGTAAACTATGAATTTGCTTCAAATTGGTTAGTGGTGGCATCTCGATGATAGCATAGACTTTGGTCGGACCAACTTCAATGCCCATATGAGACATAATGAAGCCAAGTAAATTTACTATGGTTACTCCAAACACAAATTTATTTGGATTGAGTCTAAATTTATACTCCTGTAATCTTTCAAATATCTTATGTAGCATTGTTGGATGGTTGGCTGTAGTCTTAGATTTTCCTAATATGTCATCGACATAGTCTTCAATAATATCATGCATCATATCATGGAATATGACATTCATGGCCCTTTGATATGTAAGTATGGAATTTTTAAGACCAAATCGCATGACTTGATAACAAAATGTTCCTCACAGAGTGGTGAATGCTATTTTATGTTGGTCTTCTAGTGTTATTCTAATCTAGTTGTATCTTGAAAAGCCATCCATGAGTGAAATAATTTCATAACATATTGTGGATTTGATGAGAATATCAACACTAGGTAATAGAAATTCATCCTTAGGATAAGATTTATTTATGTCTCAAAAATTAGTATAGATTCTAATTCCTTCAAGATTTTTGCTAACAGGTATAACGTTTGATATCCATTCTAAGTAGTCAATGGACTGGATACATCCTGCTTCTAAGAGTTTTTCCAACTCTTTCTTTACCAAGACAACAATATGAGGATGGATCTTATGTAACTTTCATTTCACCAATTTGGCATTAGGATTGACCACAAGGTGGTGCATAACTAAGGTAGGGTCCAAACCTGGCATGCTAGACTAAGCCCATGTAAAGATATCTATAAATTCTCTCAATAGAGATGTAAAGACTTCACATTCCTCCTTAATGAGGGATATGTCTAATTTTATCCATTTTGGGTCTGATGGAGTCCTGATGTTTACCTCTATTATATCTTCAACTAGAAGGGTCAAACCATCTTCTAGGATAGTAGGCAAAAACTTGAACTATTAGAATATATCAGGGTCCTTTATTAGGACTTGTTCTTCAACATCTCATAGACATGATGAATATAAGTCCCCTAATGGGAGAGTTGGCTGTGTGATAAAAATAGTCATAAATTCCTAAAAAAATTGATCAAACACTTGTTGTTGCTCAAAATTAAACTTGGATCCATATGCAAGTTCATCATTGTTGGTCTCTTGGTCTAAATTCAAAGAAGAATGAACACCCCCATATAATGGTACCTGAAATTGGTTTTCACCAATAGACTAGCCTTTCTATTTAGTTTTTCCTTGCTAAAAAATAACCTCAAAGAGGTTTTCAATTTAGGACCTTAATATTTTATTTATTTGTTTTTGGCCAAGGGTGTTTACCTGCTCTACAAAATAGGCTTTAGGATCTAATGCAATTGAGAATCTTGATATATGATCTCCCAATGGAACATTATCTCTAAGGCTTATAAAGTCATAGAATGCCTCATCATTCTAAAACTCATCAATTGACAAATTAGATTCTTGTTGGTCCCAATATATTAGTTAGGGATATCATAATGGTAATGGGTTGTGATGAATGACTTGGGTAAGGGTACAAATGGTATTGTTATCAAATAGGTTAGTCTTAGCTAGTTCATCAAAGGTAAGGTTATGATCATACTCTACTTCATTTTTGACATCATCATCATTAGCCACCAGTGATAGAACTTGAATAAGATGTGTGGGGTCACCCCAAGTAGTTTAAATCCAAGTCCATAGGGTCTTTTATATTTAGTCATAGAGATTAGTTCAATGGTCCCTTATTTATTTGGTCTAAGGCCTCTTCTTTCATAATCTTAATGCTCCATGATCCTCTTGGGAATAGGATACTTTGCACTTCTATAAAAATTAGCTTGGTTGTCATTGTAAAACCATGATTCATCCCCTTCAAGAGGGTATGGTTCTAGGCTATATGTTGGTATAAACATGATAGGTCCATTATCTTTGTTATTTTATTTCCAATGCATATCTGGGGTATTTTAAGGTCACCTAAAGGTCTTTTGATTCTAAGGAAAATTGAAAATATGGAAGGTATCATGGGTCACATACTCCCCTGGGCCATTATCTAAAATGGTGAAATGATTGGAAGCTTCCAGAGGTGTCATGTGGGAAAGGGAATCCAGGGTATTAGAATTTATGTAATTATCCTATGGAGGATCAATATGTATGGCCTTTGCTTTATCCTAATTAGAACTTGGATTCATTCGATATTAGTAATTTTAGGTTTGAAACTTAGCCTCAAGATGTTTGTAGTGTTCATATGGTTGTAAATCTCTTGGAATATTCACTTCCATCCCTGAGTGGGAGAACTTGATCCATTGGTGCAACATTGATGGGACTGCATGAATCTCATGTAACCAAGGCCTACCTAGAAGCATATTATATGAAAAATCAAGATCAAGCACATGAAAAAGTGTATCATGGGTCAATGATGATAAATGGTAAGCTAATGGTGCTTTGTGATTCTCTTTCTTGATTATCATAGGCTTTGATAGTTATCATTTTTGGCTGGAGATCTACCATTGTGTACCCAATAAGCTTGAAATCTTTAGAGACACTATGTTGAGGCCTAATACATTATCTGTAAGGACATGTTTCAATTTATACCACTTTATATAAAATTTTATGTATAATGGATTATTATGGAGTGGGCCAAAGGAAGACATATCACCTTGGTTGAATGTGACTTGTTGGGCTGGGGCTAAGTGTCCAACCAAAGCTTGAAATTTATCTAGGGATATGTCACTGGTAATAGTGGATTGATTTAAAAACTCATTCAAAATGTTCTTATGGATTGTTGGCATTCATAGAAAATCTAAAATAGAAATTTGTGCTAGTGTCTTCTATAATTGTTCTAAAAGATAAAACTTCTTATCTTGGTCAATAGTGAATGGTTTATTCTGAAGTTGAATGGTTGGTTGGATCATATGTAAAGTGGTAGATGGTTGTGGGCCTGGGATAGTAATCTTTAACCTCTAAGTTGTGATTTCATAATCAAGATTAGATGTTGGACCATGATTGCTAAAAAATATTATGAATGGTGTGGGACTAGATAGGACAAGTCTCAGTTACTCTTGCACATGTATGTGGTCACATGGCAAGAGCAAGTTATCGATATATGGTCCAAAAGTGGGAGTTCAAATTTTCTAGTTTGCCTATGTGCATTCCTAGGTCAAAGAAGGATTATCCATTTAATTTGGTTGAGTGGTATTGTTTATCAATGGTCTAGATTTATTAGTTCTCGATAGGGGATTAATGGAGATGGTATTAATGCTACCCCTTGCAATATGACCTACAACCCTATTGTAATCATGTGAAACCACATGGTAGATTTATTGGTTATTACCATTTTGACCTTGGTTTTGTCCATTTTTTTGAAGTTGTGGGTTTTATTATTGATTCTATTAGTTTAGCCTTTAATTTTGATACTATTGATTTTGTTGTTGCACTAGCTAGTGTTGTTATTATTATTGCTAATTGTTATACTGCTATTATGTGTTATGTTAGGAAAAGGAGTTTTGATAAATCCTAAGAGTTTGATTAGATGTGGAAGCACCCTTATCCAATTTTATCTCCCCATTCTCTAACATATTCTTAATCAAATCCTTAATTTGTACACATCTTCATAGATTATGCTTGTTGACCTGATGATATTCATAAAATTCATTTTCATGGTACCAATTAGGATAAGGAATGCCTTTTAGGTAATGCTTTGGTATAAGCCAACTAATAATATTAATAATGGTAATTTTTTAAAATATATACCCAATAGGCTCTCCTAGGTCACTAAAGACATGACAAGTAGGCACAATTCTCCTTAAAAGAGGGGTTTGTAATGGTAAAGGTTGTTACATTTATTGTGCAAGTCTTGGTTGTTGTGCTTGTGGCATTGGTTGGAGAGGTTGTTGAGTAAGATTAGGATAAAAATGTGGTGCATATGATGTTTACACTATTTAGACATGATGTGACTTGGTTACTCCATTACCCACAACATTCCTATTGTGGTTGAATTGCTTTAGTCTATCTTGGTTATTGGCATGTGATGGTTGTGATGCTTGCACTTGGATTGGATGTTGGTTTTGGCCACTTCCTTGATTGGTACCTTGATTCTGATGTAAGCTTGATGATCCCTTTATTAATAAGGTCTCACTCAATCAACAAGCCTTTGTTGATGATCTCCTTGAAAGTATGTGCACATTGTAGTTCTAGATGATAAACTATCTCACTATGAAAATTTTTAGTAAACATAGTGGCTAATTATTTATTTTGTAAATTGTGGGTGAATCAACTTGAAAGGGATATCCATTGATACAAATAACTTTCATAACTCTCACCAACATTTTGTTTTGCTTGTGTTAAATCAATAAATGAAATCTCATGTTTGAGATTATAGGAAAAGTGTTACATGTATTTATTGGAAATATCATCAAAATCTATTACTATATTCTAGGGAAAATTTAAAAACCAATCCAAGGCTTGTCTATCCAAGATCCTTAGAAACAACAACAAAAGGTATATATCCATATACGCCACTAGTTGACATGCGACAAAGAACTCAATTGAATGGGCCTTAGGGTCACCTTTCCCTTTATATTTTTTAAATTTTGGTGGTTCGTATCTTAGAGGAAATGGCATTTGAAAATAATATATGTTGAATGGATAAGAACACATGTCATCCAACTTAAAAATTTTAGTATGTTTCCTAGCTTGAATGGTAATAATTACATCCTTCATCTATTGTAATTTTTAGGATAGAAAACTAGAAGGAAGATTGGTTTGAGTGAGAACATTGGTTTGGGTAGATGGTTAGGAGGTCACAAGTGGGACACTTTTACTAGGGTATGATGGAGATATCTATTGGGGTATATTAATTTGGTTGAGAAATGGACCATGAATATGCATACATGTATTATGATGTACTTGAAATTGCACATTTGATTTTATGATATTCAGGTTTGGGTTGGCTATGAAGGTTTGACTTAGAGGATTTTGTGGTTGGGATGGAGGGATATAACTATACTATGCCTACTATGGTTGAAAATGGGACATGTTGTTGACTAATCAAACTTGTTTATTGAGTAAGAACTTGTGGACCAAGACCCTGTCTCTAAACTTGAGGCACATTTTGAATCAATTGTTATTTAGGAGGTACTTGAGAAACATGGGAGCCTCCTTATTGCATGAGTCCTTATTGGGAAGTGAAATCATGTTGAAGATTCAACATTTGTCACTAACCAATATTTACACATTATTGGTTAGTCATCATTTGGTTTTAGATTGGTACACTGGTCTACGACTGAGGAGGTATATTTACCACTACATGACAAGGTGGAACATTAGTTACCCCTTGTTAAGGTGGTAATACATTCATCCTTTATTATGTTAGTACACTAGATTGTTCCTATTGTTTTGGAATACTACTCATCACTTGTTTAGGAAGAGTAGGATTTATCATATTATGTTATTGAGGCATAACACTAGTTACTAGTTGATTACCTCATCTTATTAGTTACATGATTGATGAAACAACTAGTTGAGTTTGGGATGTATAAACTCCCACTCCATAATTTGGAGAACCACTTGTAGTGTTAACTAAAGGCATATTTTGTTGACTAGTTATTTGTGTGTTAGTACCACTTTGATTTGGATTGGACATTGCTCACATATTGTCCACTATATTTTGCTCATTATTCTGCATAGAAGTAAAAGACACTTCTTCAATAATGGGCATATAAATTAAGTTATCTACTAAAGTTTTTTATATGAATGGGTCTAAAATATGATTGTCTTAACTAGTTAACTCTATCAAAAATCCTATTGAAGGAAAGAAGTCAATAAGAGGTTTGCTCACCATGGTCATCTAATTGAAATTGCATGATAGATTCAAGTAGGTTTGATATGTTGTTTGTATTTAGTTAAAGTGGTCTTCCATGAGGTTTTTAACTCTATTAGTAATATTATGGTCTTGATATGTTGTTTGGACTAGAGACAAAGAATCACTAGAAGAAGCATGTTGATCATAAATTATGTTGTGGGGCATTCTTACTTGTCTTGGTAAATTATCATGATGGAAGTCTACTAGAAACTTGGCCCCTACCTCTATGGCTCTAACCAAAATCTCTTCTTTGTCTCCAATAAATGATGCTCAAATAAAAATGGATCATAAGTGGAAGGAGCATGCATAGATCATGATTGTTGAAGAGCTGGTTCATTAGTTATGGGTATTGTAGCTAAGTATTATGTAGTTTATTCTTGGTCTTGTTCTAAATAAGGTGGTATATTAACCAAATAGTTAGCCAATAGATACTATATTTGTGTCCCAAATTGAGTATTATAACATGGATATGGATCTATCTATTAAGCAATATTATCCCCATAGGGGTCTTGCACCACTTCTTACTACATAACCACATTACTAATCCCCAGATTGTACATGAGTCCACTATGAGTGTAGGAATACCTATTGGGATCCATAGTAAATGTTTTTGATATAAAAGGTCAAAGAGATATATAAACTCTAAAAATACAATGTCTAAAAACCAATGTTTAACTTGGTCTAGATTCACCAAAAGGATCAAAAGGTTTATGTAAAGATTTGTGATAACACAAGTTAATTTTAAGTGTCTAACGTTACATATCTTACACAAAAAGATTATGTAAATGAATCAAAAATAAAAATTCCAAACTCTAAGGTCAAAGTGTTTCAAATTAGTCTAATATAGGAAATTAAAAGTTGCTAGGTCTTTTGGCCAAAACATGAAATTAAAATCTATGCTCAAAAAAGGCATGCGCTAGGACTCTTAGCCAAACAACATCAAAAGATAAACTTTAAAATAGATGAAAGTTTTGATCTAATGGATTTAAAACACTTATAACAAACACTAGGCATTTGATTCTTGGACATGGACTCGATCAAATAAGTATAAAGTATGAAATAAAAGGCACTTTAGAGATAGTTTATTTTCTCACAAATAAATGTATAAAACTTGGTTCTTTTGACAAATAAGATAAACAAAAAGTAAACAACATAAACATGCTAGAAAAAAGTTCACAAAAGTATACTTGGATTGGTCTAAAAATGTAGGAACAAATTTGAACTCTATATAAGAGGGCTTATGAAACTATATCTGAAATGTTTTAGGTAGCATAATAGTGCTAGAATACCCAAAAGGTGTGACAAAATGCTTTTTTCAAAAAATATCTAAGGCAAAGATAATTTCTCACAAATTTGATGTAATAACACTACCTTTATTGACTAAAAATGTTGTCGTGAACAGACTCAAAGTGCAAGTGTTTAGCACAAAATGACTTAATTATATCAAGTGGTGATAATGATCATGAGTCTTTAAATGACCTTCAACCCAAATTGGGAATTGAACTTGAGTTCCCTAAAGTTTAGTGTAAATGGTGAACCCACATAACACATCAACCCTATGAAATTATAAAGGTGAAATTTATAATTTATATTATAAATGAAGGACTTAAAGAACTTTAGCAAAGATCTAGACTCAATTCAGTAGCATGACTAAACCAAAGTGAATGATATGACTCCAAGTTTTGATGAATTTTGAACAACAAAAATTAATGATTTCTCATAAATTTAATATCATAACACTACCTTATTCAAACAAAATTGGGGAACATGTGTTTGGTTTGAATTTTTTGTTTACATCAATTTTTTACTCCAAACAAGACTTTAATTTAGGACAAAACCAACTAATTAATAGCCCTTAGATCCTAAACTGACAAGGTTGCTTGGTAGTGTTGGAATATATCAATATACATCATTTGAGAGGATTTTAAGTGTTTATCTAAAAGTAAATGCACATGATATAGTAGGGTTTTTATACCCCCCTTCTCTCAAATGATAGTATTGTGACATGGACCTTGAGGTGCACCTTGCACCAACAATAGTTCCACGATAAGTGGGGATTTGTCTAAGATATACAAGTTTCTAAGAATTCTATGGGAATCAATTGCATAATGACTTTCACATTAAACAATACAAAATAAAATCATAGATTTTACATCTGTATCACTTGGCTTATTACAAAAAGTTCTAATCCTTTTTACAACCACTACATTCTATTATTCACTCAGTGTTGTGTGATGTCTAAAGTGCCACTGTGTCCCATGGGAAACTCCAATATGGATCCAAATGAAGTCAATGCCAATAGATGAAACCCTAAGTCAAATTTTTCCTAAATAACTCATGCGAGGTAATGGCATACCCCTTGCAAGACAAGTTTGCATAAAAATAAAATATTAATAGAAATATTTTAGGGTCATTTTCAAGGTCACCTAAACTTTGATGAGTTTTTGTGGAGTGCTTTAGACAACATAATTTCTAAGCCTTAGATAAGGATTTTTGAAATAGGAATGGAACTTTTGATTCCAAGGGTTCCTTAAAGGGGACAAATGGAAGAGCATACACACAACACCCCTCTCTTTGCTAAACAAAATTAGATCAAATAACTATTAAAGACAAACATGACAAGTGTGTTCAATTTTAAGACAAAATGAAAGATTTGGTGGTGTTTATTTGACCCCTTGATCTTAATTTATAGTTTTGAAAGCTAATTACAAGATTTAAGAAATAACAGCCTAAATTATTTCCTTTAAGCACCAAAATGAAAAGTTTGAATCATTTTAAAACATCCTAAAAGAAGTTTAAAAGGATCTATTTAAGCATGCTTCGATGATTTTTCAATTAAAACCTAAAAAAAAATGTTAGCAAGATGTATATCTTAGAATCACTTTAGAAGATGAAACAACCAACTTAGAAAAATGAGCTCTCGAGTTTGTGTAAAAAAACATAGTGACTATCATTGGATATCCTAACCAACAATGATGAATTTTATGCAAATCAATGATGGTTTTACTAATCAGTGATAATTATGTAGATTGACATTGGTTTTATTAATGATAACTGACAATGTTTATATAGATCGATGATGGTTTACTCAACTGATGATGGTTATTGTGTAAAATCATGACAAATAAAAATAATAAAACAAAGTTAGAAAATCAAATAATGAAATTTTTAATGATCCAAATCAAGATTTTAAAGTTATATATTGATAATCTTCATGTGTGGGATGCATTTGGTCCCATAAAGTATGCCATTATATGAAATAATAATTTTACTCATGAGAGGATGGTTAGTATCGTGTTAGTTTCAAAAATGAAAACAAAATGAAAGAAACACACTAACTAGTATAACATCTCTAGGCCTAGACAGTAGGGAGAGCTTAGTTAACAAACATGAATAAAAAAAATAACTAAAATGCAAAATAAACCTTCTTTTACCTTCCTTGGATGCTCCAAAATTCTTTTTGTAGTGGCTTGCTCAGCTTGTGCTCATGAAGTCTTCATCAAAGGAGGCTTGGCTATCTCCTCTTCTCCTTGGCACCTTGTGGCTTTGGCTTGGAATCAATTTGGCATGGTAAAACTAGTTTTAATAGCTTTTGGAATCATTTGTGCATTATAAATTTTCATTATCAAGACTTTTGAAGATATTTGATCATAATAACTTTGCACCAAAATAGCTTACAAATGATGTTCATGGATTCTCTATTTATAAATTTTTGAGATTGATTAGAATCAACCTGAACCATCCATCTCAAGATTGAGATGTGTGGCTAAGGATTAATCCAATTTTGTAATTAAAATTTATAAATAATCTCATCAATATTTGGGATAAAGGAGAAATTAAGAGGCATGGAGGACATTGATGAGGTATGGGAGGCCCATAATCCTGATATTTGTGGCATGTATGTCCTAGGGATGTCTTCCCAAGAAATGAGGTCACCTAATGATGCAGATATACAATATTTATTTCTAAAAACAAGTATTCAAAAATTTTCCATGGAAATATTAATTAGGCTCTAATTTGGTTTATCTCTTAAGCATGATTAAGCACTTTATGCACAAATTAATCAAATCGATCTGAATGCCTTGTTATTGACTTGAAATTTTACTAGATTAGAATTGGAAGATGATTTTAGATGTGTTGGATCTATTATCCCATTTATGATGTTTCCAGCACAAAATAACAAATACACGTGTCTCATGCAAGAGATTTTATATAAAAGAGTAATCTAGAGCACCCAGTTGAAAAATTAGCATTTTAACTCAAAATAAACTGATCAAATTTAGCTATCCCATAAATTGAATTACCCTATTTAATCATACTCTAGCCAAAATTGTCACTTGAATATGTCAAGTTTAAAGCTTTTAATGTGAATTAGTATTTTAAGCCAAATTGTGCATTTTGGTGGAAATTGGTCAAAAGCCTAGTTGAAGGTCATTGGTGGTTAGATTTAGGTGTCTACAAGGAGTATACTAATGGTCAATATTTATGGATTTAATATAGGCCTAAGGTAATGTATTGATATGTTGGGCCCTATGTAAGAATACTACAACCATTGAATCTAATTCATTTTTGTAAATTTTGAGAAATAATGCAACATTAGGTCTATATAAAATGTCTATATGACTATATATATTCTATAATCTTGCATTAAATGCTCTAATTGGATAATTAAGTTCTCTAATAGTAAAATGTTGATATATTACACTAGGATTAGTGACATGCCTAAATTGTGCTATAAATGTATTATGAAATTGATCTCATGATGTTATTGAATTATCATGAAGGTTAAGGAACTAGTCATAGAAATCATCTTATAATGTTGAAGATAATAATCTACATGTGATCTCTTTATGAACCACATTCAGTAATCTAAAATGGATATAAAGGCATTAATATTCTCTTCTATAGTCCATTCCCTAGAAGGAGAGAATGAAAAAGGGCAATTTTGGTATTCCTATATAAGTCTTGGACAACATGAGCTACAACTATGGTAGAACCAACTAACTAGGACATAGTCAAATGCTAAGTTTGATTCCCTTGAGTTGGTGAATTTGGTTGAGCTAAAACACTCCTATAGATACCTTTATTTGATATGGGTCTTCGATTAACCTATAAATGTGATAATAATAGTAGGTTAAAATCATAATTAGACATTTTAAATATTATTGGTGGATCTATTTTATGTAATTTGAGTGATCTCTATGATCAAACATTATGTGTCATCATTGTAGTGCTAGATAAAACCTATTGATGTGGGTTTTATGCACACCAAATATTCTTATGGGAAAGTCCCTCCCATGTTATGATTGGCAAGGAATTACAAGGCATGTGTTACAAGTCTTGGTTTTTTAAATAATGATATGGTGAAATAGCTTTGGATGTGACAGGTGTCTAACACTTAACCTAAAAGTCTAATTTTGGTGGATGAATGGATATATACTAAGGTGGATCTGATAAAAAATATGGAAAGGAAAGGCATAAAATAAGGGCTTTTATGGTCCACTTAAATATTAAACCCTTGTAAGTTAACTTACTATAATAGGTTTAGCATTTGTCTTGAAAAAATGTTTGTTATATGTTAGTTGTAAGCACAAAACACAATCAAACATAATTACGAGTCTAAGGAAATAGTTGAAATATGACCCATTGATTATAATCAAAGATATTTTTAGTACCATATTTCTATTCATATCTAAGGTCACTATAAAATTATTTATATGATCTATAAGAAAAGAAGTGATTAAGTCTAATCAGATTATTCAATCTAATCATTAAAAATAAAGAACACATACTATTATATATATTTTTTAACTTAATGGAAATATTTAAAATAAACATAGACATTTGGAAGATATGGCACATTCACAAAAACATACAAAATAATTAATAACTTTATTATTTTGAATTAATTGTCAAACTTCTCCCCCTTTTATAATAAGTAAAATTCAAACAAGTATATCTTTGGATGGGTATCACCTCATCTTCAAAGCTCATTTCATATTTTCAAAGTTTAAAATAATAGTCTCTTAATTTAGCATATAGACTTTGCATGATCACAATTTTTATAAATAAACAAGTCTTAATTTAACTTTACATTTTTAATGTACAAATAGATCAAAAAATATAAATGTTACTATGTAAAAATTAGATCTTAGAGATAACTTCATAAATGCTTAGTAGAATCACTAGTGATGATTGGACTTGAATTAGATTAAACTCAAATTGGTAGTGTATGAGTGAAATTGATAAAAATAGGGGATGATCATGTGGCACTAATTGTGGAGGGAATAAACACTATCGTAGTGACTAAATATGTAACTATAGTTGCTATTGAAGTTGGCCTTGACTTATCATACAAAGGAGTTTTAGTATAAACAAATGTAGACATCACAAGTCCTATTAAAGTATAGAACATCATGTATGTATGAGAATAATATGAAATTGTTGATAGTTAAAATGATAGAGATGAAGATCCTATGTAGGCAACCAACTTCTCTTGCTTGTTTCTTTTCTTGTATGCAGTCATGCATGTTTTAGAATATAGCACAAGGAAAATTTTAGTCGCAAATATTAAAATTAGCTTAGGGTTTTTTAGGTGAATTAGTTTTAAAATTATGGAGAATCATTCTGAAAGGTAGATAATTGTGTAATTTAATCAATCATTAGAATGGGGGGAATCAAATTTTAGATCATGTGATTCTACTATCATAGTTACACCTTCATCATCTACACATGTATTTGAGCCGTATGAATATGCATTCAAACCATACGCATATGCAATTAGTCCATTTGTATATGTAGTCAAGCCACTTGCATATGTAGTCAGGCCATATACATATGCATTCAAGCCATCTGAATATGCATTCAAGCCATCTACATATGTAGTCAATCCATCTAAATATATAATTAGTCCATATGTATATGTAGTTAGGTCATCCACATATGTAGATAGGATGATTACATATGTAGGTAGGTTATTTATAAATATATCTAGGTAATATTCACATATAGTTAGGAAATTTCCATATGCAATCAGGTCATTTGTGTATGTAGTCAAATCAATCTATATATGTAGTCAAGTTATTTGCATATGTAATCAAGTTGTCTACATATACAACCAAGTAGTCTGCATATGCAGTCAAGTTTTTTGCATATGTATCTAGGTTGTCTACATATGTAGACATCATGAATTCATATGAAGTCATGCCATATACATATATAGTCATGTCATCTTCATATGTAGCCAACCACACTACATATGCAGTCAGGTCATTTGCATATGTAGATAGATTGACTATAATTTTCATGTGTAGGAAATGTTGACCAATTTTTTGTCCTACAAGCCAAAATTGGGCACCCCCTCCTTTTTCTTTGAAAAATTCATCCAATCCATGTTATGGGTAGATCATCCCTCTGCTTCCTTATGCAAAATATTCTCTACCTAGCCTTTCTCATGAAAAATCTAGGTGTTTCCCTCATTCTACTTTGCCAAGTGTATTTTGGGTTTATCAAGAGAAATTACTTCCCCTATAGTAGGGCATTTTAGGTTTCCTAAATGACTTTACTTATGAAATTTTAATAAGTAAAGTCACTTGATAAAACCGATTTGGTCTTCGTTGTGTAATTTAGACTTTGAAAATGTCTTTACATATAAAGGTTCATAAATAAAGTCACTTATAAAACCCGATTTAGTCTTGATAGACCAAATTAGGTTTTCCAAGTGTCTTTACTTATTTGCCTTATTAATTATAGTTGATGTAAAACTCAAAGTAGAATATCTTGGGAAGTTTGAAATGGTCTATCTAGTGCAAATTGGGTTTGTGTAGGTGCATTACTTGTCTACTTTTATTAGTAGAAGTGATTGAAGAACCTAAAATAGTCTAAGTAGTTCACAAAAGGCAACGGATTTCTTTTAGAGCATTTTGATAGCTTAAAGGACATTTGCAAAAATTTTGAAGGGTATGTGTCCTTAAAAAGGGCACTTGGGTGTCATATAAGACCCTTACAATTATATTAAGAGGTAACTTTGGATTCAAGGTATCCTTGTGAAGGGCACCTTAGTCAGTGGCAGGACCAAATCAAAAGTTTCAAAGGGGAATTTTGAGGCACAAAGTGCCCTTATGGAGGGTACCTTGAGAAAGATGAAGACCATTTTAGAAAGATCAAAGGGCACTTTTTGATGAAAGAAACCCTTAAAGAGGGCACTTGGGTAAGAAAAGAGACCATTGTAATTACTCTAAAGGAAAGAGATGTCAAATCCTGAATGTGGAAGAAAGACATAGAGAATTTCCTTCAAACAAAAGTCTAAAGGAATTCCTTCAGACTTTTTATTTGAAGGAAATCTCCTGAACAAAAGCTCAAAGGTTGATGAAACATAGTGCAAAGGGTGAGCAACTAGAAGGAAATGCTTCAGGTATTTGTTCAAAGGACAAAAGTAAAATCTTGTGGGATTGAAAAAGGAGAAGGTAAGGAAGAGACAAAACATGATCAAAGTAAAGAGTGGAAAAGTAGAAAAACACAAAATAGTTATAGCAGTTTGTTGTTCCCAAAATTAGCTACGCTCATTTTTGGAACAAGCCCTATGAAACTTGTCTGTTTCATATTTTCTCTCTAAGTTCATTTTTCAAGGAAAGTTTTTGTTGCTGTCGTGTTTGCTCTACTGGCCTCATTCAAAGTTCATGACATTCCCTTAATTGCATTTTCCTAAAAATGTGAAAATCGTTACAATCTCGATGCGACCAAAGGACAAAATTTTCATTTCCCAGAGTTAGTGTTTTCTAGCATTTCCATGAAAGGGCAGCATTTTTTTCCACCACTGCATTTGCTTTCCATCTTCCATGCAAAGGTGACATTTTTCACCACCCTTGCATCCATCATGTAAGAGTGGAAATTTTTGCCACCCTTGCATATTTTGGTCTCTTCCATGAAAGAGTGGCAAATTTTGCCACCTATCATCTCCGTTTCCTCCTCCTCTAGGTGAAAGGGTGGTGATTTTTGCCACCCTTACATGTTCTTCTACTTTAACATGCATCAGCGGAAATTTTTACCATCGACATACTTTCTCCCTGATGTGCACAGGTGGAAATTTTTGTTACCTATGCACAAGAACTTATCCAATATGCAAGGGCAGATTTTTGCCACCCCTACATACCTTCTCCCCATTTTTCGTAACTCTGGGAAATTTTCATTTTTCCTATTTTTTGCACTCGCTCCCCTTTTCTTCCACTTTTTGACCTTCTCTCACCTCAGTGTTTTCCAGCGCATTTCCCTAATTGTGATCATCAAATGTGAAGTTTTCCCAGATTACTAATTTTTCCCCTAATTGCACAATCATGATTCTTATTGCAATTTCTCTAAAGGATCCCTCTTCATCGATGTCTTTTAAACAAAAGTTCTTCTAGATCACTGAAATTTCTCTAAAGAAGTCAAAGATAATGAAATACAAGTATCAAGGTGATTTTCTAATCACCTTAGTTGCTTCTAATTTTGATGACATTAAGGATATAGAGATTGGGCAAGTGGATATGGCCGAGTTCATAGAAAGAACCAAATTAAGCAATCCCAGCCATGAAATGAAGAAGACTAGAAATAAAGATTGAAGCTGTTCTTCCATGCTTTATTCAAAATGCACTTTGTAATTGACTTGGGACATTTTCATGTGTACTTTTGTAATATGTAATTACATGTAAAAAATCTATAAAATATCCCAAAGTCAATGTTGACTCTTCTTTGATTAGGTTTTCAATATTTTAATCTTTTTCTAATTTTGAAGGTTTCTCCCTATATATAGAGGGAACCTCTTTTGTAATGGATCGATCTCTAGATAATTGAGAGCAAAAACTCTGCTAACATTGAGACACTTCTTGACACTTTGTGCTCAACTTGTAAATCATATTCTATTGAATGAATGAGAAATAGGTTTATTTCAAACTTTGTGTTGGAGTAATTTGTGTTACTTAGGAAATAGTTCGTATGTTCTCTTTCCTAATAATCTCTCATCTGTTTGATTTAATAAACAAAGTGTGTGTATGGAAATTATCTAAAGATGGTTTTAAAAGATAAAAGAAAGAGTTTGAGCTACTTTTATCTTGGTAACCTTGTTATTCATTGTAGTTTTAAGTGAAGACTTTGGGCTTCATTTCACTCTACTGTTACGTGTTTTTTGAATCAGTGGAGGCAACAAAAGACTTTATGCTTATGTGGGTTTCCTTGTGGACTTTATTACTACTTCAGGGGATTTTTTGCTCTGCACTGGATACCATTCCTAAAAGAAGAGGAATTATTTCAGCCATTGATTGATACTTCTCTCTCTTGCTCCTTGGACATCATCTCTAAAAAAAGAGAGATGGATGGTGTTATACTACCCTGAGTATTATTTTCTACTTACTTATATATACATATAACATATAAGGGATTCATAGGGAACTTCCCCTTGATGAGAGGAGAGATTTATCTCATTAAGATGTGGTAAACCTAAACTTTTTGTGGCATAAATCTCCTTATATTATGGTTGATATACCCATTTTATCATCATTTAGTTGATGACAAAATATTCACCCAATAGTTTTTGGTGACTCCGTTGAGAAATAACATGTAGTCTGAAGCCTCAAGTTTTAGATTGAAGTAGTTCCTTCCCTTATCCATTATATTATAGACTCTGGTGACTCCATTCCATGTCTTACCCATTATCATTATAGCCTTACCATCTTCCTCCATATCCATTATATTATCTGGTCTACAAAACTAGAGCCACTAAGAAGAGCATGTAGTTTAAAGTCTCAAGCTTCAAGCTGAAGTAGATCCTACTCTTTTCTATTTTTGTTCTACAATTTAGCAACTCCACATTATACAAGAAGCCAAAAATCTCAAGGTGTTGTTGACCATGCTTTTGAGTTGGTGCGGCAGAGTAATTTCGAGTTGTTTCCTCCACAACCTCACCTTCAAGGAACTAGGAGTCTTCCTCCTAGCCTTACCAGGTCACCAGCACAAGGCAAAGCTTCTTTTTCTACTGCTAGTAGAGCTTTGCCTATCCATTCTACACCTATATTTGTGATCCCACTTTTACATAATCAAATCATGGCTCAAGGCCCTTGGGGTAACTCTTTTGGTCTACTTAATTTGACTCCACCCCTAAATGAGCTTCCACGTAATTCAAGTAAAAATTTTCCAAAATTTTTTGGTGATGGGAAAGTTCATCTTCATGAACACATTTTAGCTTTCAGCATAGCCTATGGCATAATAGGGGTGGAATTTGAAGACATAGCAGTCAAGCTATTCATGGAGACACTACAAGGTGCTACTGCAAACTAGTTCTACCACCTATAGGCTAGATTAATGACTGATTAGGACACTTTGAAAGACAAATTTGAAGCCAAGTTCAAGCCTAAAAAAGATACACATGCTTTACTAGCCTAGCTCACTCAGATGAAGAAGGAACCTCATGAGCCTGTGAGGGATTTTATTGCCGGGTTCAACAAGCTGAGGCATAGGATTCCCATGGTCACCTAGCCAACACATTAGAATCTCAAGTGTTGTTTCATCAACTCACAGCTACCTGAAGTGAGTTTCTTGCTAAGAAAAGCTAGGCACAAATACCTTACTACTGCTCAGGACTTGGCTACTGAGGTAGAAGATGACCTTATCTTGGTTGGAAAGATAAGAAGAGATCCTAATAGAGGTAAATCTTCTCCTTATAAATACTCCCCTTCAGCCACCACTGATCCAATGGTGCAAAAGCTAGCAAATGAAATGTGAGATATCAGAAGACAAATGGCCCAAGTTATGTCTGCTTTTCCTAATCAAGATATGCCAAGGAGGACATTTCAGAATCAAGCATACCATGGCAATGCTGCTAGGAATCAAGGGCAGCCAAATCGCCTTCCTCCCCCATAGAGGAACCTTGCCCTTGAAGTGCCTCCAACCAACTTAGCAATTGGATATTTGGAAATATAATATGATTTCTCTTTTCAACCTGAGTTTGATCAAAAAGAATCAGGTGGTGACTCCCACATTAGTTTCCTAAACTATTAGGATAAACCCAGAAGAGAAGGCAATGTAGCTGAGGGGTTATATGATGTATTCACTTGAACCAAGAATCAATCAACTCAAAAAGATGATAAGGAGAAAGTAGAGTAGTGACCTCAACCAATAGTTTCAATTGTTAAGTAGGGATCCACTCTTCCTTTCCAGCCAAAGAACCTATCGATTGCAAGAAAGGTAAGTACCCCAAATGCCCCTACACTTTCTACTTCAAATTCATAGTCCAGTCCTCCCCCTTTCAAAAATCAAAAGGATGAACTCACATCCTCTACTCCTAGCTCATTTTAAGCATTTAATATCATTGACCATATAAAGAAAACCAAAATTCAAATGTTTGAATTTGAATTTCTGTAGTCTCATCCTGAGCAATTAGACAAGTTGGTTCAATGTGTCAAGAACCAAACTGTCCCTATAAGACAAGAGGTTAAGAAAGTAACTCATGGTCCCCTAAGGAACATGCCCATCCAAAAAAATCTTGTCATTACCCCTCCTATTGCCCCTGGGAAAATAGAGCCTTTCTATGTTTCCCTGTTCATAAATGGTCACCAGCTCAACAATTGCATCATTAATTCTAGGGCTTCAAATAATGTCATGCCTAATAAAGTGGCAACATCTCAGGGTCTCACACTAACCAAGACATTTGGGAGATGTTTCTCCATGGAGAAAAAACAAGTGCCACTGTTGGGGAAAATTAAAGATGCTCAATTTGCATTTGATGCATTTCCAGACAAGTGAATCAAGATGACTTCCCTAGTGGCTGACATCCCAGCATCATATGGCATCCTTCTTGGGCAGAAATTTTACAAGGATGTTGGAGGGGACTTAAGCATGGACTTGTCTCAGGCAAGAATCCCTGTGAAAGGTGTAATGCAGAGGTTGCTTCTTGAGAAGGAGGCAAAATACATTGTCACTCAGACATCAAGGCCTGAAGCTTAAATTCTATTTGACTCTTTAGGGAGGGGTAATTATTTTTTGTCTACTGAAGACATTCATGTTTCAACAAATGAAAATCCTATAGGTGACAATCTAGGAATTGGTTTAGATGGAACAACACTGAATATGCCTGATAGTGCCAATGATTGGTAGGGGTTGAATGGGAATAATCAAATCATGTGTTGGACTAAACCAGAAGAGCAACCAATTACGGTAATGGACCATGATACTACAAATCAAAATTAGGAAAAGGAAATTTTTTCTAAGAGAGCAAAGATTCATGGTTTTTGAATTAAAAATTAAGCCTTGTTGTGGGGCATGAGGAGAAAACCAAAGGGAGGACACAAAAAATTGGTTTCCTGGTGGAGAGTTCCATTCACCCATCACCGATTTTGGGGAGAAAATGGCTTCTTGCTAGTTTATCAAGATAGAGAGCCATTTTCACTACCTCACAGTGGGTAGCATCTAAAGTACTTCAATCCTTGAAGTATTAGATGAGTTCACTTGTATATTTTTATAGTTTTTGTGTTGATTGTTTTCTTTTAGTTTCTTGTGTTTTTTCCTTTTTTTGGCTTGACTCCATAGCCCAATCGCTTGGATGAAGGCACTTAGAGATTGGTTTCTACTCTCATTGGTTGGTTCGATCAATGGAAGTTCCCCAACAAGTGCTAGCTATTATTCCCAAAATTAGCTATGCTCATTTTTGGAACAACCCCTACAAAACTTGTCCATTTCATATTTTCTCTCTAAGTTCATTTTTCAAGGCAATTTTTTATTGCTCTCATGTTTTCTCTACTGGCATCATTCAAAGTTCATGATGTTCCCTTAATTGCATTTTCCCAAAAACATGAAAATTGTTACAATCTCAATGCGACTAGAGGATAAAGTTTTCATTTCCATGCAAGGGCAGCATTATTTGTCGCCACTACATTTGCTTTACATCTTCCATGCAAAGATGGCATTTTTCACTGCCCTTGCATCTATCATACAAGAGCAATAATTTTTGTCGCCCTTGCATCTTTTGGTCTCTTCCATGTAGGAGTGGCAAATTTTACCACCCATGCATCCCCGTTTCCTCCTCCTCTAAGTGCAAGGGTGGTGATTTTTTCCACCCTTACACATTCTTCCACTTCAACATGCATCAACGGCAATTTTTACCACCGACATACTTTCTCCTTGATGTGCACAGGTGGCAATTTTTGCTACCTATGCACAATAACTTCTCCAATATGCAAGGGCGGCAATGTTTTCTGCCCCTACATACCTTCTCCCCATTTTTCATAACTATGAGAAATTTTCATTTTTCCTATTTTTTGTGCTTGCTCCTTGTTTCTTCCACTTTCCAACTTGCTCTCACCTTAGCCTTTTCCAGTGCATTTCCCTAATCATGATCATCAAATGTGCAATTTTCCTAGATTACTAATTTTTTCCCTAATTGCACAATCATGATTCTTACTATAGTTTCTCTAAAGGATCCCTCTTCATCGACATATTTTCAATAAAAGTTCTTCTAGATCACTGAAGTTTCTCTGAAGAAGTCGAAGAAAATGAAGTACAAATATCAAGGTGTTTTTCCAATCACCTCAGTTGCTTCTGATGTTGATGACATTAAGGATATAGAGATTGGGCATGTGGATATGGCCGAGTTCATAGAAAGAATCAAATCAAGCAATCCTAGCCATGAATGAAGAAGATTGGAAATAAAGATTGAAGCTGTTCTTCCATGCTTTATTTAAAATACACTTTGTAATTAACTTGGGACATTTTCACATGTACTTTTGTAATATGTAATTACATGTGAAAAATCTAGAAAATATCCCAAAGTCAATGCTAACTCATCTTTGACTAGGTTTTCAATATTTTAATCTTTTTCTAGTTTTGAAGGTTTCTCCCTATATATAGAGGGAACCTCTTTTGTAATGGATCAATCTCTGAATAATTGAGAGCAAAAACTCTGCTGAAATTGAAACACTTCTTGAAACTTTGTGCTCAACTTGTAAATCATATTTTATCGAATGAATGAGAAACATGTTTATTTCAGACTTTGTGTTGGAGTAATTTGTGTTACTTAGAAAATAGTTCTTATGTTCTCTTTCCTAATAATCTCTCATCTGTTCGATTTAATAAGCAAAGTGTGTGTATGTAAATTATGTAAAGATGGTTTTAAAAGATAAAAGAAAGACTTTGAGCTACTTTTATCTTGGTAACCTTGTTACTCATTATAGTTTTAGGTGAAGAATTTGGGCTTCATTTCACTCTACTGTTATGTGTTTTTTGAATCAATGAAGGAGGCAATTGAAGACTTTGTGCTTACGTGGGTTTCCTTGTGGACTTTGTTACTACTTCAGGGGATTTTTTACTCTGTGTTGGATACCATTCCTGAAAGAAGAGGAATTCTTTCAGCCATCGATTGGGACTTCTCTCTCTTGTTCCTTAGACATCATCTCTAAAAAAAGTTAGATGGATGGTGTTATACTACCCTGAGTATTATTTTTTACTTACTTATATATACATATAGCATATAAGTGATTCATATGGAACCTCCCCTTGATGAGAGGAGAGATTTATCTCATTAAGATGTGGTAAACCTACACTTTTTGTGGCATACATCTCTTTATACTATGGTTGATAATCCCATTTTGTCATCAGTTAGTTGACAACAAAATATTCACCCAACACAGTTAATGAAGTCAAAGGGTAGAATTAGAGACCACTTAGACCAAGACAAGTGGCATATACAACTCAACAACAATATTTAATACATTTAGGTAGAATGTATCTACCAAAACCAATAAAATAGATTGGTTTTTGAACTATAGGGGATATCAACCTATGTTTTCATGCTTCACCATTAATGCACAACCAATTTCACCCAACATTAAAGAGAGCATGGTCCAACCAAAATAACTTAAGAATGGATTTGTCAATTGATATAAGGAGTATCCCATGCTTTTACAAGCCTAAGACAATAAAGGAGGTGACTTGGACATCTAAATCATGTTTGTCCCATATTTAGTTGGAAAAATATGGTAGCAACATGGTATTTTGGTCTCTACAAAAGTGTTTAAATCAACATGGGTTTCCATTCCTTGATTTGTTAGCTATCTTATTTCTAGTTTTGTATATATTTATAACTTCTAATTTTGACAAGGGATCTCTTAGTTTGTATGGTTTTATCTGGTGTTAAGTCATTTTATTTTTATTCTTTCATATATTTATTTTAGCATATTTAGTGAATAGTGATTTTATTCTCTTGGAGGTCAACAAGAAGTGTCCAGAATAGAGTATAGGTGCATGTGAATAGGCTATCCATAGTGTGTCTTAGAACACCTCTGGTAGTTATTCCTCCCTATATCTCCATACGACCCCCTATTGAAACATTGATGTAGGAAAGGTTCTCATTTGAATGAAGTGTATGCTTGCTTGTCTCTGGTGTAAAGTGTATGTCAAAGCTGAGTAGACCAAAAATTTTGGTGCATCACCACTTTAGTTTATGTTCTAATTTCTAGTATTTCTCTCCCTTTTCATACCCTACCATTATTAGTCGTAGGAAATCTAGGGCCTCAAGGTGCATCAAGGGGAGCTAGCCCCTAATCTAGAGATTCATACCTCATGTTTGCCACTGACAACAAGAGGGATGTCTCCATTGTGTCATGTGGATGAAGAGATTTGAACCTACCTTCATAAGGTGTAATCTACTATGTCAATAGTTTTTGTCACACCTAGTGGGATAGTTTTTCCAAGGAGTTGAAGGATTTTTTGGTGTGTTCTTTAACCAATCATCCTTTGGAGGCATTTCAACCAACACCAGTGGCAACTCTGAGTTGAATCATCTGGTCAAACAATCTTGGTTCCATCAAGAGATCACATTTTAGTATGTATAATCCCAATACTTAGCAACATAGGCCTTAGGTTCTTTCATATAACTTTGATCAAGCTCAGGTTATTCATGGAATCACCTCAAGTAGCTATTTTGGTTTCCCTTCACCTATTATAAATGAAATAATTCTATAGTTTGAGAAAAAAATTATGGAGATAAATAGATTAGAGGAGTAGGATAGATATCAACAATAGCTTATGTACAAATAGGAATACTTGTTTAGGTAAGCTTAGGCCTTGTAATCCATGAAGGAGGAAGTAACAAAATGGAAGAGTCCATTCATTCAAGACAATCAACCTTGTGTGCCTTCTCCCATTCCAAAGTAGCCCCATCCTATTCTAAATAAAACCCCCTCTTGTGCACCAAATCCTTTCTACCAAATAACACTTGCTTACTCTATCTCATATAATACATTAACCACTCCTGCTCTTAATCCCTTGCACCTTGATTTTCAACACCAAAGGGCATTATAGCAGCCTCTCATGAAAATGAATCTTCTCAATTCCTTAGATTATGAATCCTCCTTTGAAGTTAATCTCCTATGCCTTTTGAAAAATAGCATGTCTCTCTTCAAGAAACTCTTCTTGTGCATCAACAATATCTTCTTAGTCTTCCTCAACCTCCTCAAGTCTTTCAACATGTTTTCAAGATTCCAGGTTGGATGAGGCAATACCATGATATATCTCAGGGCCTTGGAAATGATGAAGTTGCTACCTACTCTTAAGAGAAGATTTTCATCCCCAAGGTAATGAATTAAAAGGAAATAATGGAATCATGGGGTAAAGAAGAGGATAAAGGTTTTGATCAAAACCTTAAAGCAAGTAAAGCTGCTCTTGCTCATGGTGATCCTCATGATCTCCAAGAAAGGATTTTGTAAGAGAATATAGCCAAAAAAATTGTAGAGTTGGAGTCTAGAATGAGGTTCCTCTACCAAGGTGTGATGGATGGTTTAGACCAAATAATAGATTCTATGTCTGAACACACCCCATCTACACTCCTTCAAGAAAGTTATCAAGCCACATCTAATGTAGAAAGTTATCAAGCCACATCTAAGCCAAATAGAAGGAAGATAATCATTTGATTCTATCTCAAATATTGACTCCTCTTCCATATGAGTTTGTCCATCAACCCTCCACTCCATTCCTTCTCAAGGAGGAACATGTTTTGAAAGAGGCAAGTGAAGAAGAGAGGATCCAATTTGTAGCTACCCAAGAGGATATCATGAATGACAATGAGGATGAGATCATCATAGATGATCCCTTTGAATAAATCATCAATAATGGAGAAGACATAGGTCAAGCATACATGTGGATGTTCCAATAATATGAAGAAGAGGTTGACAGACTTTATTTGTTAACAATGGATGATGAGGAATGTAAGCATGGTGAGCTCTCCCCTTCCTTATTTTATGAACTTACTTATTTCTTTGATGAGGAGAATGACCATGCCATGGTACTAAAGTTGGAGGAGGATCAAAAGAATGTCTTTAAACAACTATAGACTCTTATTTTTTAGTAAGAAAAAGAGAGGCCTATCCATCTTGATGAAAGATTTGAAGAAGAGAGCTTTGAATAAGAAGGTGACATTCTATGGGTTGAGCAAATAGTTTGTGATCTCATTTTAGACATCACAATAGTCACCCTTCTTTAAGAAAGCCATGATGAAGTAGAAGATTAGTTTGATAGGCTCTTCAATGAGGTAGAAGGGAACAAGTTAATCCATGATGCATATCAAGGGGGTTATGAGCTAGATGAGCCCTATGGTGATGAGATAGTAGCCATTGACTTCTTGGTGAGATACACTAGCATGAAGGGCCATCATGAGGCAAGTTTCCAAGAGTAATATGAATACATATATGTTGGAAGCATGTTTGACCTTGATTTATTTGGATACAAGCCAATCAAGGTGGCAGGTAAGAAGAGAAAGTAACCAAGTCTCCATTCCATTCATCCACTTATTTGGAACCATAAGTTTTCTTTCCACGAAGGAGACTTAAGAAGTTTTTCCTTTGATATAGGAGGAAGGATAATGTATCTATTTAGTTTTACATAGTAGTTTGCTTTTAGTTGTGTGTATTTTATTTCCCCTAAGTGTTATTGCACATGTGTGTGTATTTTTTTAGCCTTTGTGTCTATTTTTTCCTTATTGTTTGGGGTAAAATCTTTATTGGTTCATAGGTCCCTATGAGGCTTTTATTGACTTCTCCAAAATGCATCCTAACTCTATGCCCAATGGACTTTGTGGCTATCAATATTCCTAAGAATAGTAGGTATGCTTCCCTTATGAGTCACCAATTGTGTTGACCAATTTGTAGTCCTACAAGATAAAATTGGGCACCCCTTCTTTTTTCTTTGAAAAATTCATCCAATCCATGTTTTGGCTAGATCATCCCACTGCTTCCTTGTGCAAAATGTTCTCTACTAGACCTTTCTCATGAAAAATCCAAGTGTTGCCCTCATTCTACTTTGCCAAGTGTATTTTGGGTTTGTCAAGAGTAATTACTTCCCCTACAATAGTGCATTTTTGGTTTCCCAAATGACTTTACTTTTGAATATTTCATAAGTCAAGTCACTTGATAAACGTGATTTTGTCTTGGTGGTGTAATTCAATCTTTGCAAATGTCTTTACTTCTAAAGGTTTATAAGTAAAGTCACTTACAAAACCTGATTTGGTCTTGATAGACCAAATCAGGTTTTCCAAATGTCTTTACTTATTTTCCTTATCATTTGAAGTTGATGTAAAACCTAAAGTAGAAGCTCCTGAGAAGTCTAAAATGGTCTATCTAGTATAAATAGGGTTTGTGTAGGTACATTACTTTTCTAATTTTATAAGTAAAAGTGATTGAAGAACTCAAAATGGTCTAAGTAGTTTACAAAAGGCAATAGATTTATTTTGGAGGGAATTTTGAAAGCTTAAAGGACATTTCCAAAAAAAATTGAAGGGTATGTGCCCTTGCAGAGGGCACTTAGGTGGTGTACAAGACCCTTATAAGTATTCTAAAAGGCAACTTTGGATTCAAAGTGTCCTTATAGAGGGCACCTTGGTCGGTGGTAGGACCAAATCAAAAGTTCCAAAGGGGAATTTCAAGGCAAAAAGTGCCCTTGCAGAGGGAAACTTGAGAAAGATGAAGACCATTCCAGAAAGACTAAAGGGCTCTTTTGGATGAAAGAAACCCTTGTAGAGGGCACCTAAGCAAGAAAAGAGACCATTGCAATTAGCCTAAAGGAAAGATATGTTGAATCCCAAAGGTGGATGAAAGACTCACAAAGAATTTCCTTTAGACAAAAGACTAAAGGAATTCCTTTAGACATTTTGTCTGAAGGAAATATCTCAAACAAAATCTCAAAGGCTAATGAAGAAAAGTGCAAAGGGTGAACAACTGGAAAGAAATACTTCAAACAAAATGTCTAAATCAAATCCTTCAGACATTTTTATGAAGGACAAAAGGAAAATCCTATGGGAGTGAAAAAGGAGAAGGCAAGGAAAAGAAAAAACATGAGAAAAGTAAAGAGTGGAAAAGGACAAAAACAAAAAATAGTTCTAGCAGTTGATGAAGTCAAAGGGTAGAATCAGAGACCACCCATACCAAAATAAGTGACATAGACAACTCAATAACAAGAGTTAATACATTTAGGTAGAATGTATATACCAAAAACCAATAAAATATATTGGTTTTTGAACTATAGAGGAGAGTAGCCCATGTTTTCATGCTTCACCATTAATGCAAAACTAGTTTCACCCAATAGTGAAGAGAGCATGGTCCAACCACAATAACTTAGGGATGGCTTTGTCAGTTTCTAGGAGTATCCCATGCTTTTGTAGGCATAGGATAACAAGGGTGTTGACTTAGACATATACAACATGTCTCTCTCATAGGTAATTGGAATAATATGATAGCAACATTCTTTTGGTCTCTGTAGAAGTGTTTAACTCAGCATGGATTTCCATTCCTTGATTTGTCAGCTATCTTTTTTCTAGTTCTATATATATTTGTAACTTCTCATTTTGAGAAGTATTCTCTCATCTTGTCTGGTGAAGCCCTAAAGGAATTTACTTTTAATTAGAAGAATAATTTATACCTCCATTTGAGCTTTTAATTTTGCATATGTATATGGTTTTATCTTGTGTTAAGACATTTTTTTCATACTTTCATAATTTTATTCTAACATATCTAGTGCAAAGTTATTTTCTTCTCTTGAAGGTCAACAAGAAGTGTCCAAAATAGAGTATAGGTGCATGTTAAAAGGTTTCCATAATGTGTCTTAGAACACCTATGGTATTTCTTCCTCCCTATATCTCTATAGGATCCCCTATTGAAACACTGATGCAGGAAAGGTTCTCATTTGAATGAAGTGTATGCTTGCTTGTCTCTAGTGTAAAGTGTATGTAAAAGCTAAATAGAACAAACATTTTGGTACATCACCATTTTAGTTTAGGTTCTAATTTCTATTATTTCTCTCCCTTTTCATCCCCCTCATTGTTAGTAGTAGGAAATCTAGGGCCTCAAGGTGCATCAAGGGGAGCTAGCCCCTAATCTAGTGATTCATCCCTCACATTTGCCTCCCATAGAAAGAGGGATATATCCATTGTGTCATGTGGATGAAGATAGATGAGCCTCCCTTCATAAGGTGTAATCTACCACATCAATAGGAAATATGACTACATACATAGATGGCACAATTATATATGCAGGTGATATGACTCCATATGTAGGCATCCTATCTACATATGTTTTTGATCTGTCTACACATATAACACCTTATTAAATGTCATTTAATTTAAATTTGAGCTAATTTTTGTCTATAAATTACAACCTCACCCTCATTTTTCACATTTCCACCTAGTCTTCTTGCACTCCAACCTCCACTTCCAACCTTTAACTTTTGGTGACATTCTTCTCCTCCCTACCTAAAAAGATACATGATCTCCAACTACCAACACCATCATAATAATGGATGCCTCTTATATGCATAGAGGTTAAAACAAATTAAAAAAATATAGTGTGTATGTTGATCGTCAAACTTATCCAAGAATAATAAGATAAATACATGAAATGGATAAAAAAGTGTAATTTCCAAGGGATTATATACATGCCATAATATGAAATAGATAATCACTTGTTAAATTATCTCTTGGAAAGATTCGACACTACGTAATCAAAATTTAAAATTACCATTGACTAATGTTATTTTTTATTTGGGATCATTCCCAAGGATGTCCATAGTGTAACATGCCTACCCCATAAGAACATGAACCATGTCAATACGAAGGTTTTGTTATTTGATGTATCAAAAATTTATATGAAGTTCTATTATGTTTTGCATATGGATGGTAAGATGATTTTATTTTAAAAATCATCAATTTTTTAGATTATTTTTAATTTTATTAGTGGTTATTACTAACACCATGTTAATGATTTTTTATTTATAAGTACCCATAGTCGTAACAAAATGGGGATTAAATTTGAATTTGTAACACTTCTTATTTTATATTTCCATGATTGATATTTTTCAAGATAGATTAGTATTATAGGGAATAACATTGTAAATTCCATTTTAGGATATTGTGTATATCCTGTGCACTCTCAATGGTCAATAATTTGATTGGTGTTCATTTCTATCTATAAAAATTAAAGATGATCTAAATTTTGTTGTTCAAAATGAAAATCCTACATTTTCATATACAAATTTTATTTTCATTATACGATGGGGCATTTTTACAATTTTAGGGCACTAATATTCTAACCATACTTCATCAAAAAATGATTGCAACTCACTCTCCATTGGAGACCAGGAGGTTAGGTGGAAATGCACTATAATTATATTAAAATGTTTGTATGAAATCTTTAATATACCAAATATTCCCTTAATTTTTTATATAAAAATTATCTCAAACCATTTCTAGAAGGAAGGATTCAATTATGGGTCATCAACCCACTACGGCCTCTATTGCATCAGTCTCAAACATGGATGCATAATCATCTACACAACCATTGATTAGTCAAAAATGCATGAGGATTTCAATTACAACTCCACCACATCTTAGTCAAGTTTATTATCATGTTTTTAGTATAATAAATTTCATATTAATTCTCATTATTGATGATTTCATTAGAAAAAATTATAAGTTTATCATTATATTATTTTAATCTTTTATATTTATAGTGTCAAAAATTTTACCATCACTAGTAGTTTCTATAATTTGGTTATAACAATATTCTATGGTGGCTATTCAACAACTAGGTACATAATTTAAAACTTTTAATTATCTTTGGTATATGTTAATTTAATATTAAATTTATTTTTATTTACTAATTTTACATGAGTTTGTCTTCTTTGATTTGCAAGTCCAACTCCCAATCAAAGGAGAAATTTTCCACCACAACCACCCCACACTACAAATAAGGGTCAAGGGAAAAATTTATCATTTCAAACGTAGATTGGTGCCACTATACATTTAATAACATCTGAGTTTTTAATTTTTTTTACTTAGTACTCTCCCTAATACAATGGGAACCACATTTATTTAACAAATTGATATTGATGATGAGTTTTTGGGGATTGATAGTGGGAACCCCATGAAATTTTTTAATCCTAATGAAATTATACATGTTCTCAATAAAATTTGGTAGAGACTTTTAAACAAACTTATACATCCACCTCTCCACCTAGGAGATACACTCCCACTAATGATATTCTGTAATCTGATGACTAAATTACATTTTTTCCATTGAGTAATTTATTGGATAATAATACTAAGGCCTTAATTAATTAATTAATTTATTGTTATTAAAATTAATGATTTATAATAATGGGATCATTGGGAAAAAAAATTATTTAGGAAATCAATTCCTGTTTTCACAACTACTCACAACACAATCTATTGTTTTCATTGGTTGAATATCAACCTACAAAAATTGATGTTTTTTTAACTAGGTAATTTTTGGAACTATTAATTTTATGAATATATTTAATTATGATATTTTAGATAAAATATTAAATAATATTTAATATTTAAATGTTTAATCTCAAGCATACTATAATAAATGGGCAAAAAATAAAACCCTTGTAGTAATTACAGAGGCAGAAAAGTAAAAAGTTGTGGTAATTTTTATTCTTATTTTTATCAATTAAATTTTATTTTTATAAAATTTAAATAATTAATATTTTTTGTTAATTTGTTATAAAAATATACAAATTTGAAGAATCAAGCTATTGTCCTTAATGTACATCTAAAAAATGCACAAAAAGGTTATTTAATTTCCACTATTTCACTCAACGAAAACTTTATTACATTAAACAAGTAAAATCATATTTTAAAGAAAATCATATGTAGCATGGTTTAGATCATGATGTTTTGTTTAAACATAAAACTAAAGTAAACCCCACCTTGATTCTAGTAAGAGATGCTTCTAAAGAAAAACATAAATATCTTACCAATATCAATAACACAACAAAAAATCTTACATATATGGAACCCTGACATATGCCACTAGCCAAGTGGAAGGTCTAGGAACCATAATGTCTTCCATTAAATAAAACTACACGGACACCCAAAAGTCTATCAAAAATTGATATTTCTAGTGGTGGCATTTTATTTATGTTTTTTAAATATTTTAATTTGAAGATTTAGCTTGAGCCTCAAAAATTGCAATTGTATTTTTATCTTATTTGTAACATTTAATATATATTTTGTATGTGTGGCTTATTTAGCATTTATTATATTCAAATTTTGCATTTATATTTTCATCTCAAATTGTTATATAATTCAATGTATGTTAAATTTTAAATAATTCATATTAAATATTGGTAAAGAAATCAATTAATCAATTCTTATAAAAAACATAATAGTGAGCCTACAAGGTACCATTAAATACAAGACTCCAAGAAATGTAATATATTTATGAATTGAAAATAGAAAATATTGTTTAGTAAACAACATAAATATATCACATATGAATACAAATTTAATTTTAATACATTTAGAATACATAACAAATTAATACTTAGGTAGCTAAAACAATCCTTTTGAAACTTGTTCTTCATAGATGACATTTGTATGTACAATCTCAAAAGAATTTTCAATATCTTTTTTTTAATTTATATATTTGTGACCCTTATTTTAATTAGATGATTCTGATTTTAAAATGTTATTTCATATGGAAATACATCCACTAGATAATGTGAAACATACAAACTCAAACATGTCTCAATATTTTTATCCAATTTGTTCTAAAGTTTTGATTTAACAAAATATAATGAAAAAAAAACCCTTTCATCTTCCATGGATCCCAAAATAATTGTTTGACATAATTCATATAATCAAAAATATTTTCTAATATTTTCTTGAAAAACATGACTAAGATACATTTTTTCTATAGCCTTGTAAAAAAACCACTTTATGTTGGTTCATTTAAGCACCAATATTGATCAATCAATTGTAAGTCCAAAATATGCTGATTGGGATGTCAATAAATCCTTTTGAAAATTACCCTTAGCTTAAACTCCATTTATATCTACAAACTTACCAAAATGATTAATGAGAGTTCCCATGCATTTGATAAGTAAATTACTCGTTATTTATTTACCATCTATAGTGTTTCAAAATAAAGTATTCATCACTCCCATGTATTCAAGTAAGTCATCCCTTTTAAAATGATATTGAATTTTAGTAGATAAGATTTGTTAAATATTTCTCAACTTGTTTCATCTCTCATATATAACATTATCATATAAAACCAGTGTTATAGGAACTTCTTTAATTTATGCTCAAATCAGATTAGTTTGTTTTTGGAAAATGTGTATTGGTATCTCATTTCCATTAAATAATATACAAATATGATCATTAATATTTAATTTCAAATAGTTTTTAGGGCCCTTAATATCTATTAAAATTTCCCAACTATCGAAAACTATTCCCTTAAAAAATTCTTGTGAGAAGTATAACATATATAGATATTGACAAACCTATTTTCTCAACCATATGAAGTCAAAAATATATATGGGTTTCTCTTGTGCATGTTTCATCAAAAAAATCATTTATTTTTACATGGGTAGAATACCACACAATGTTATCAAAGTTTTGAAATCTATCAAAAGGTACAATAAATCTTTTAAATTGTCAACTTCCATTTGGTAGTTAAACATAAAACCTGCTAACGGTGGATATTATTCAAATATTTTGCATGTAGGATCATAGATAGAAATCCATATTATATCAAAATCATTTAAAATTATTTTCCCATTGGTCACTCCAATTACATATTTCTAAAACTCTAAAAATATTTTTGGACTGTTTGACATGTATGCATGTAAGTAAAAAATAAGCTCCTCCACTTTTTTGATACTCATAAATATGCTAACAATTTTGTAAGAAAGATTAATTTTATGTGTCATGCAATGAATTGGAATCATAAATGGGAAAAATATTTTTTTTAGTCAGAGACATAAACCAATTATGTTTCCTTGTGTTATTGATGCACCATCTGCACCAACACACACTAACTTGGTACATATATCATAATAATCCATCCCAGTTATATCCATTAAATTAGAAATAACCAATTTTTAAAGGTTATTGACATTATAATTTCCCATCATTTTATGTAAAAATAATAGGTGAGTTTGCCTTGAATGGTTCTCAAATGTATGAACATGCATGTAAACCCATGATGAATTATCAAATATTGTTACCTTAATAATAGACAGTGAGATAAACCATTATTATTTTAATTTTTATTTCAAATCCTATTTTTTAATCATCACAAAACATTTCACCATTTCCTACGCACTAATATCTGACCAATGTGATATATAGAAAGGAACTATAATTTTTGGCATATAAATTTTATTTATCAACTTTTTTGAACTGAGCTTTAATTGTTCCTCCTTTCTCAATAAAGTGTGATTGATTTTTTGGTGATTTTATTATTCTAATATGTAATATTAATGCATGCATTCTTTTGAATTTTTTTATCCACTATTATTTTGGTTTGTCCATCTTTTTCTTTTGCTGAAACATATTTTTTACACAATTGTTCCCAATTGTGTCCAGCTTAAGTTGTATTTTTGTTCCTTTTCAAGTTTCCAATTACATATTGTACATTTACTGGAGAGTTTTTATTGATGTCATTGAGGTGTCTAGGTGAGTGGATGAAGTTTCTTGATAGTATAAGTGTCAATGACAAAGTGTGTAGTGTGATTGTCCTAGTATGCTTGAAGTAAGCTTGGTTGATCTTCAATTTTGGCATGATTAAAGATGGGTTTGAAGTATTGAGAATATGTGAGGGGTCATATCATAGGTAAAGGATGATTAAAGAGCTTGTGTAAGTGAATGGTATTCATATAGTTCTTCATTATTCTCATCTTATCATAGTTGGTTCTTTGATAGAAAAATCTGAGTAGACATATTAATGACATTATAGTTTACATGTTTGAAGGTTCCAATAGTAACTTGATATATTTATGGATTCCCCTATGTGAAGAGATAATATGGTTTAAATTTTAGGTCATGATGTTGAGCATATATAAAGATATGAGAGTGAAAATTTGGCCTCTTAGACAAAAGTTCACTAAGTTTCTGTACTTATCCAGACCATCATTGCACATCATGCAGATATGAATGAACAAACAAGTTTGTAAATTTCATGAAGGTACTAAAAAATATAACTAAGGTAGAAGGTTTACATAGAGATGTTGTCTATAGTGAGAATAATCTAACCTTAAAATTTAGAGTATGGAAGTGATTTCTAGCTCCAATTATAAAGCCTTAGAGTTTCTCTAGCATATTGTGATGGGCTAGAGATCATCAAGTTTAATTGCATTGAAGTTTGAGGTCATTGGTCTAGAATATCTAATAGTGATCACTTAAAAATACATATTGAGATCAATGGTGCATTTGAATTCAACATGTAAAAGGTTACATGCACTAGTGATAAGTGTCACAATCTTACTAATCTAAAAGAAGATCAATGGTGAGTGGTGGTTCACATTTATGAAGATCAATAGTGTAGGATAAGTCAAAGAGTTAATAAAGCATGCAGGATTACCAAGTGGTATAAGTGAATGGACTGACAACAAAGTGTTTAAAAGGCATGTAATAGTGCCAAGTTTCATAATCATAGGAGTTATGATCAAGATATAATGGTGAGTGTTGCAAGATAAAGACTTGAATGATCTGAGGAGATCGATGGAGCACGTTTGTTCTAAATTGTTAGGAAGTAAAAAAATGATGACAAGTACTAGACGTTTAATAATAATTATAGTTAAAGATCAAGATAATTTCAAAGAAGATCAATGATGAATATTCATTCAAGTTATGAGAGGTCATGAGATGTTGATTAAGTGTTCAAAGTTTAACAGTTTCTTAGTGACCACTAGAATTCAAATATTCAAATTTATGAGGGAAGGTTAGCCTACATATTCTATGTGATAAATTTTAATATATGGAGAATTTTATCATGGTATAAATGGAAAAGTTATAGAGGACTTCATGGAACATATAGATAACCTAGTTATAAGGTCTAATTTTTTATACATCAAAGATATAGATCTCCAAATTTTATTGTGTATGTGTTCATAATATGCAAGTAACTTGAGAAGTGTAATTGAGTTGTTCTTGATGGTATTTTGATGTTTTAAGATGAAATAAGTATTGGATCATGTCATAGACTTCATGTGGACCATTTTTTTAGATTATGAAGGTTTGGCCAATCTATATTCTATATGATTAGAGGCTTAGAAGATGACTGTGTGTTTGTTCTTGGTGATCATATGTACAAAATGATGTTTTGGTTAATCATGTTATAGCAAAATCGTGTTGTGATGGATGTTATCACTTAAGGTGGACCTATAGATCATGTGTCATGGGTCTATGTATTATTAAAATGTTATTGTGTTCTAATTTTTCTTGGAGAAGTGTAAAAGAGGTGAATGGGTCTCCAAAGGACCTAAAATGACACTTAGGACTATTTGAAAGAGTGTAATACTTAAAGGTGACTCATGTAGATGCCTTAAGAGTGAAGGCATGTGTTGTGGCCAGCAAGGATGGTTGTGAACATGATATTATTGATGGCTCTATAAAAGGTGAAATCAAAGGTGGTGATTTATAGACTTGAGATAAGAGGTGTGTGTGTGTGTGTGCCCAATGGATGGGTTATAGAGAAGATCAGGTTGATGACTGTGTGTATGACTTGTAGGTCATATTTATGATGTCAAAATAGTTCTCTTGTAGGTTTGAAGATTGAGGATGAGAAAAGAGGTCTAGAGTGATCCAAAAGGATGTTTTATATGCATTGAGTGTGAGTGAAGGATAAATGATGTTTTTGTGATCTTGGTAGCTGATTTGAGAGGTAGATCATAGTGTGGATTATGTGTATGACCATTTGGTCATGTTGTTAAGGTTGTAATAGAGTTTTCACTAAGAAGTGTAGCATGATACAAAAGTGGTTTTTTATGTTTATGAGTGTCTAAATAAGTGAAGGGGGATATGTTTGTATGGTGTTTCTATTAGATTGGTAAGCAATCGGTGATGAGGACATGTTCATATCATAGGTGCTGGGAGGGTGCTCAACATATAGGTTAAAAGGAATTAATGATCCTAGGGGTAGGTGTTCCTTATGTAATAGGTATTTCACTAAATTTAGGTTAGAAGGACTTGACAATCCAAGAGGTAGGTGTTCTTTGTGGAATAGGTGTTTCACTAAATTTAGGTTAGGAAATGACCATCCTAGGGTCAAGTGATCCTTTTGGAACATGTGTTTCACTAAATTTAGGTCATAAAGACTTGAACATCCTAGGGGTAGTTGTTCCTTATGGAACAAGTGTTTTAATAAAGTCTCATGTTTGCATACTTCTTATAGGACAATTAGTCCATGTGTTTGTAGGCTTGAGAGTAGGTTTTATTTTCCAAGAGGGTTTTCCTTATAGATATTGTGTTATGTGTGTGATCTTTAATTATCTATTTTTCATTGCTAGAAACATCTTAAATGATCCATGAATGGTTGTATTTAATGCTTAAGTGTTTGAAGAGTTTAAAAATTGAATAGGATTGTTTTTCACCACTAATTCACCTCCACCTCTTAGTGGTTTGTACCTATAAAAATTGGTATCATATTTGGTCCTTTGGTAAAGGCTTGATAGCTTCAAGAAGATCCAAGGTAAAATATGGGTAACTATCAAATGTAAGGATGTTTTTCCATAAAGCAAGCACCAATGTTCAATGGATCTAATTATTGTTTTTGGAGTACAAGGATGAGGACCTACATAATGTCCCTAGGGTTTGACACTTGGAAATCTATTATGGATGGTTATTCTACACCTACTATTCCTCCATCTAGTGTTGTAAATAATAAGTTGTTTGAGATAAATTCTAAGGCAATGAATGCTATCACTTATGGTATTTCAAAAACTGAATACACCAAGTTAATCCATTATATATCTACTAAGAACAAGTGGGATAAATTGAAAATTATTTATGAAAGATATTCAAAGGTTAATTTGGCAAAGTTACAAACTCACCAAAGATAATTTAAGAGTCTTAAGATTCAGGAAGAATATTTTATGACATCCTTTCTATAGAGAGTTGATGAGATTGTGAAAATCATCAAAGGTCTTGGAGAGAAGCTTGAAGAAGCTACTCTCTCTCTCTCTCTCTCTCTCAAGTTTGATTCTAAAGTATCTACTTTAGAATAAAGTTATGATCTTACTTAGTTGAAGATGGATGAATTGCATGGCATCCTTACTGACTATGAGATGAGGTAAATGATGATATACCACCAAAGAAGGAAGCATAATTCAAGATAAAAATGAAGCCAAAGAAGAATTTATAAGGTAAGAAAATCAAGAAGGATAAAGTATCTAATATTGATGAGGTTGAACTAATTGCTTTATTTATAAGGAAATTAAAAATAGGGTTAAACAAATATAAGGGTTAACTACCCTTCAAATGTTTTAACTGTAGAGAAGTAGGACACTTTGATAACAAGTTCCCTCATAAGCATAGGAAGAATGATGATGAAGACTATGGTGATGAAAAAGATGAAGATATGAAAACCTATAGGTCTGATAAGAGGAAGAAAGGATTCAGAAAGTATGACAACAAGAAAAAGTCCTTCAAGAACAAGAAGAGTCTCTACACCAATAAATATTGCATCTCATTAGATGAGAGTGAAGACAGTGACTTAGAGTATGATCATGAATATGATGGTCCTATTGAAGATAAATCCATTTTCATGGATAAGGAAGGAAGTCTTTCATATCAAAATTAGTCTACTTGGAGTGATTTAGATGATGATAAAGATGAGGTGGAATGTGAGACTAAATTTATGAATGCTCTTAAAGAACTAAAGATTGAGAAGATGATTAACAAGAAGATGAAGTCTAAAATTATGGAATATGAAGATAAATTTAGTGTGTTTGAGGAAATAATAAATGAAGACACCAAGGAGCATGAAGATATAGTCAAGCATATCAATTGTCAATTTAAAATCCTATCTACAAACCTAAAATCTAAAGAAGATGAATGTTAAGGGTATGTAATTGAAAATGAGTCATTAAAAGATGAGTTAGAGAAGACATATAGTAAGATGAAGTGGTAAAAATCATACAAGTGATAGAATTGGTCTTGGATACAATGAACAAAAAATGTAACTCAAGACAAGATGAAGACTAATGTAACTTAGATCTTGAAGGTCAATAATCAGTCAAGGAATGAACATGTTGGTATAATGAAGACAAATCAAATTAGACAACCAATGCCATGAGGTATGCAATTTTTAATGGTTATTATTACACATGTAATCAGTTAGGGCATAGAGTTAGAGAATGCAAGAAACTTGTTAGAAATGAGTTTGCATGGAACTATGATGGGGGTCATCAGTCAAAAGGTGAATCTTCTTCAAAAGGAGTAGTTTGTTTTAATTATAAAAAAATAGACATATTTCAAGATTTTATTCTAATTAGGAAAGGAAAGATAATATTTTTGTAAAATTTATAGTGTGATTCAACTATCAACAGAGAGGTCACATTGCTAGATTCTACAAGTAAAGGCCTACAAGATAGAATAGGTTTAATCAGGATCCTAGAGTGGAAGAAAGAAGGCAAGTTAACTCATGAAAACCAAAGGTGGTAAGTGTGAGTCATGATGATTCTGTATGTCCAAGTAATCTATTTTTTATGGTGGATAATTCTATAGAAGTTGGAGATTTTTAAGAGATTTCATTGTCTGCTCATGTTGTGAATGAAAAGAGCAAGCTCAAGGAGAAGACCAAGGTTTTAGTTGACGCTAGTTTTGAGGTGTGTTTGGATGCTTATAAGTAACATATTTTGTGTAAGTTTCAAGATTGGTTCTTATGTTGTCAAGGTTTGAAGGTGATGTTCTACAATGTAAGGAAAATTCTTCAACTGAAAAGGCCTGTCATAAATCTCTGTTATCCCCATGTGTTGTCAATATAGTTGTAAAAGATAAGAAGAATGTTGTAGTTGATAAATGTGTTTCTCTTAAGCCTAAGAATAAGAATAAGAATAAGAATAACCATCAGTATTAGATGACCAAAGAGGATATGAAATATGACGAGTTGTGGGAAACTCCTAGTTTCATATTGATCTAAGGAACCATGTGAAGTAGGAGGTCTATGTCTATGCTTCTTAAGGGACTCCTTTAAATGGAGAAGTAAGTGTTGTTATGGTGTTATTTAAAAGGTATTAGAAGGCAATATATTAGTGTTTCCAATTGGATATGGTGTGTCAAGATGGGAGAAGTTATTTTATGAGGTTAGAGTGATGTCATAAAGTGTTTTTATTATGTATGCATTATTTGTAGGATTATAATGGGTGTTTTTAGGTGGCATAATTATATTGATGTAATTTAAAGAAGAGTTTGGTGGTTATAAAGTTTTGTTCACTTATTTGTGATGTGTTCTAGGTGGTTTTGTGTCTTGATGATCATGTTTCTACTATTTTGATGTTTTTGTGTGCTCTTGGGTTTATCTTTCTTGTTATAGATCAAAGCCATGGTATAGGAATTAAAGGTTCCCAAAGGTGTGAAGGATCAAATCTTGGTCCAAAAGTGTGTGATGGTTATCTTTAGGAGTGAAAAAAAAATTAGAGGTGGGCACCACTAGAAGGAGGCTTGTTGACCTTGTTTGTTTTAAGATTTTAGAGTTTCAAGTTATGCTAGAAAAGTGGTTTGCCTTATGAGTTGAGTTTTGAGGATTATTAATAGGTTGAATAGGTCAAATGGGTTGTCAAATGAAGCTCATATATCTTTGAAGGTTTTTTTTAATAAATTATTTAAGTTTTTATCAAAATGGAGGCCTAATTTGCTAGTAGATTTGTGAAAGAAGTATGTTCTAGATGAAGATCTAGGTAATAAAAATTGGTGTTTTTAAGGAGGAATATGATAGTTCTATAGATATGAAGTTTTAGGTTTTGAAAATATGTCCATTAAAATTTGTGGGCTCTGTAAGTTCCAGGTAGGGCTACAAGGAGTCTAGATAGGCTTAGTGTGAAGATTTGATGTTTTTGCTCTATTTCTCCAAAAGATAAAGGCAAGAGTGTTTCAAGGGGAGTTACTAGGTTGGTTTAAATCATGTTTCCTATTTGGTGAGTGCTATGAAGTTATATTGGTGATCCTTGAGGTGGCTTGAGAGAGAAAGCTAGTAAGCCTATGTGGTGGTTCTTCATGGTGTGTGAAGATCTAAAGATATTCAAGAGGTGTAATGGCTTAGAGATATTAGGTAGATTCCCTCTCAAGTGTTTATTGGTGAGTTATAAAATATTTTATTGATTTTTTGGTACTTTATTCATTGGTTGTAGTGCTTGGTTGAAGAGAGTGTTGGCATGTAGCAAGAGGGAGTTGTCAAGGAAAATAAAAGGTAGGATCAAGGTAAGGGGGAGTTTTTATCATCTTTATAAGGTGGTCCTCTCCTATTAGTAGTATTTTTAGGATCTTAGGATCAATTTATGACCACTTTCTCATTGTGTCAAAGGGGGAGAAGGTTCCTATTGTGAGAGTGTTTGAAGAGAGAGAAGGAAGGTGAGTTGTATGATGGGTGTTGACATCAATGACAAAGGGGAAGATTTTTGGAGAGTTTTAGTGATGTCATGGAGGTGTATTGATAGTCTATGTGTCAGTGAGAATGTGTGTAGTGTGTTTATCCTTGTATGCTTGAAGTAGGCTTGGTTGATCTTCAATTTTAGCATAATTATGGATGGGTATAAAGTATTGAGCATGTTTGAGAGGTCCTATCAGAGGTCAAAGATTATTAGAGAGCTTATGGAAGTACATGGTATTCATTTGGTTCTTCATTATGTTCATCTTTTCATAGTTGGTTCTATGATAAAAAACTAAGTAGGGATATTGATGATGTTATATTTCACACGTGTGGAGGTTCTAAGAGCAACTTGATATATGGATGAATTCTTCTATCTGAGGAGATAATATGGTTCAAATTTTAGGTCATGAAGTTGAGCATAGATGAAGATATGAAGGTGAAAATTTGGGCTCTTAGATAGAAGTTCACTAAGTTTCTATGCTTTACCAGATCGTCACTACATATCATGCAGATATGAATGAACTAGCTAGTTTATGCATTTAATGAAGGTAATAAGAAATATTATTGAGGTCAAAGGTTTACATGGATATGTTTTCTATAGTTACAAGAAGCTAAACTAAAATTTATAGTCTTGAAGTGATTTTTATCTCAAGTTATAAAGCTTCAAAGTTGGTTTAGTAGACTATGATGGGCCAAAGACCGTTAATTTTAATCGCATTAAAGTATGAGGTCATTGGTCTAGAAGATCCAATAGGGATCACTTAATTATAAATATTGATATCAATGGTGCATATGAAGTCAACATGTCAAAGGTTGCATGTACTAGTGACAAGTGTCACAAGCTCACTAATCTGATAGAAGATCAATGATGAGTGGTAGTTCATACTTATGAAGATCAACAATGTGGGATAAGTCAAAGAGTCAATAAAGCATGTAGGACTACCAAGTATCACAAACACATATACTAACAACAAAGTGTTAAAAATTCATGTGAGGGTACCAAGTGTCATAATCATGGGAGATTTGATCAAGATATAATGGTGAGAATTGAAAGATAAAGACCTAGCTGATCTAAGGAGATTGATGGAGCAGATTTGTTCCAAATTGTCAAGAAGTAGCAAGATGATGACAAGTGATTGATGTTTAATAGTAAGCATAGTTAAATATCATGATAATGTTGAGGGAGATAAATTATTTATATTCATTTAAGCTATGAGAGGGAATGAGATGTTGAAAAAGTGTCTGTATTTTAACAGTTGCTCAGTGACTGTTGGAATTCAAACATTCAAATTTGTAAGGAAAGACTAGTCTACAGTTTTTGTGTTATAAATTTTGATATATGCAAAATTTGATCATGGTATAAATGGAAAAGTTGTATAATATTTCATGGTGCATCTATGAAAACTAGTTATAAGTTCTAATTATTTTTAAAATCAAATAAATAGAGATCCAAAGCTTATTATGTATGTGTTCATGCTCTACAAGTAACCCAAGAAGGGTAATTGAGTTGTTCTTGATGGTATTTTGATGTTTTAAGATGAACTAAGTATTGGAGAATATTTTATACTTTATGAGGACCATCTATGTGGATTATAAAGGTTTTAAAAATCTAGATTCTATATGATCAAAGGCTTAGAATTTTTTGTGTGTTCATTCTTGGTGATTGTATGTACAGAATGATGTTTGGGATAATTGTGTTGTACCATAAGGGTGTTTTAATGGATGTTGTCACTTAATGTGGACCTTTAGATCATGTGGCATGGTTATATGTATTTTTAAAGTGTTTTTGTGTTCTAAGTTTTCTCAAATAAGTGTCAAATATGTGAATGGGTATCCATATGACCTAAAAGGACACTTAGGCCTATTTGAAAGAGGGTACTACTTACAAGTGACCCATGTAGATGACCTAAGAGTGAAGTCATATGTTAAGGCAAAAAAATAAGGTTATCAACATGATATTATTGATGGCTCTATAAAATTTGAAATTAAAGGTAGTGATTTATAGACTTGAGAGAAGAGGTGGGTGTGTGTGATGTAGAATGAAGGAAATAAGAAAGGGTGTGTGCCTAGTGGCTGGGTTGTATAATAGATCAGGTTGATGACTATGTGTATGACTTATATGTCATATTTTTGATGTAAAAATAGTTTTATTTTATGTTTGAATATTAAGGATGAGTAAAGAGGTCTAGAGTGATCCAAAAGAATGTTTTGGATGCCTTGAGTGTGAATGAAAGATGATATCTGTGTGAGATTGGTGGTTGATTTGAGAGGTAGATTAAAGTGTGGACTGTGTGTATGACCATGTCATCATGTTGTTGAGGTTGTAATAGAGTTATTGTTGAGAGGTGTAGAGTGATCCAAAATTTGGTTTTGGATGTTTATGAGTGTGTGAATAAGTGAAGGGGGTTGTGTTTGCAAGGTGTCTCCATCAAATTGGTAGGCAATTAGTGATCATGAGATGTTTATATCATAGGTGTTGGGAGGGTTATCAACATCTAGGTTAGAATTACTTAATGATCCTAGGGGTAGGTGATTATTTTAGAATAGGTGTTTTACTAAATTTAAGTCAGAAGGACTTGACCATCTTAGGGATAGGTGCTCCTTATGGAACATGTTTTTCACTAAATTTAGGTCATAAGGACTTGACCATACTAGGGGTAGGTATTCTTTGTGGAATAGGTGTTTCAATAAATTTAGGTTATAAGGAATTTACCATCATAGGGGTAGGTTCTCCTTGTGGAATAGGTGTTTCACTAAAGTCTCATGTTTACATAATTCTTATAGGACAAGTAGTCCATGTGTTTGTAGGATTTATTCACCAAATTTGACCCCAATAAAATTTAGTCAATCCCTACTATTTTGAAATTTTGAATAAGGTTCCCTTGTTTCCTATAGGGTGTCATGTTGGTCTATTGTCAAACATATCCCTAGCCTAGCCTTGGTTCAAGTCTACTCCCCTTGTACTAGTCAAGTCAATGAAAGTCAACCATAGTCAAACAATCTCAAACCTAGTCAAAGGCATAAATTATGTTGGAGTGGTCCCAATATGGTTTTGAATATGATTGAATATCTCTCTAAGTTGTTTAATTATTCTTACCATGTTCAATATGTCAAAATGCCTTATGGGGCCACCTTTTAGCTAATTAATTGGCTTGTACAGATGGTGGGAATTAAAAACTACATCATCAAGGCAAATATCAATGTGGATAAGGTGAAATCATGTCAAAATCAGTTAGGTGATAGTTATAAGTCTATTATGATCAAGAAATGGTAGTGTTTCCTCAAAAATAGGAGTTTTTAGACACTTGTATTGACTTCTAAAGTCCACCATCAGTTGAAAACATGGTGGAGTGAATCTTCACCTCCCTACAGGTAATTTACACATTGGGATTGCAAGGAGAATGCAATAAAGTTCATCTGAAACTTATTTTCCTCCATTTTCACTTCGTAAATAAAGAAAGGCTAGATTCAATCACTTGGCATGGGCTGTAAAATTAAAATTGGAAAGATTCATTCTTGGGGTAGATAGTACTCTGAGTGAAATTCACTTTTATATAAATAAGCTGAAATTTTGTGCCTCTTACTTTATGAACAATTAGTTTGACTTTAGGCAACTTTTTATGCTTGTGCATCTAAGAATGGGTCATTATTTGCAATTTTTTTAGAATATTTTGATTTGATATGATAGGGGAGGATGTTGCATGTGTTTCTTAGGGATTTTATATCAGTTTTACACCAATATCTTAATTTTGGAGGTCTCAATAGTTAAAATGGCTTCTTCCTAAGCTTGTTTTGGTCCAATTTCACTACCACTTCTCTATAATCAAGAATGTGCACCTTCAGGGGCCATTGACGGTGTTGTGAAGATGTTTCTAGGTTTTATAAATGAAGTTTATTAAATTCAAGGATATAAAATGCATTATAGGTTCTTGAAGAGTCTCATCCTTACATTTTCTTGCTCTTTCATGTTCTTGCCTACATATCATAGTCAAACATTTATCTATAAGCCTTGCTAACATCATGGTATCACATATGGAGGTGTGATGAAACCCTATTTGTAACTATACCTATTTAATCAAGAGGATATGAAGATTTTTTTGGTCTCTCAGTCCTTAAATGACCAAAACAAAGATCCTTGAGATTTTTTAGGATAACATACACCATGAACAAAAGATTTTATAATGATCTTAATTGTTTATCCTAGTATCCCTATCCACATAAAAGGACTATTCCAATTTTGAGGTCAAAAGGGTGAGTGGAATATGTATTTTACAAGCTTAAATGTGGCTAAAAACACTAAAAAGGGCCAATGACATTTACAAGAAACTGAATTAAAAGGACCACTCTTATACCAAAGGTTCATCCTAAATTTATGATTCATGTTTGAATGGAATTTAATATGCACAAATAAAAATTGAAGGCTAAAATACCTTCCCAAATTTATAGTGTATCTAACCTTGAGTCATGATCAAATGCCCTTTTTTGTATATAGACTTGTGAGGGAAAACACAATCAAGAAGGGTTAGTAAATAGTGAAGTTGGATGTGAGAGTTTAGGTCTCATTTTGACCCTTAAAGGAGGAATAATGTGATTTTTTGATCATATCACTTCATAGGAAGACCAATAACTTTAAAACAAACCTAATTCATGCCCATACATACCTATAATAGGCCTAAAGGCATGAGTATCATATTTAAGGCAGGGTGTCCCAGTTGAGGACCTAGGAAAATAATTGATATGGTTTTAAAGGTTTCCAAGAGGGATAAAAGCATAAGGAGAACATCATGACATAATAATAATGAATAGGATGTCTAAATCTATAAGTCAAGGCTTAGTTATTAACTATAGGCTTGTATGGACTGAGATAAGTAGTGAGTTGAAAATAGGTTTTCCTTGTGCTAAATGGAACCATGTTAGCAAAGTTTGACTTGGAAAAAGTGAGGGATTATCTCAAATGAACCTCAAAATCATTTAAGAAAATTTTTAAGCAATTTTTTGTAGTGAACAACCTCCAAACATAGTCAAATAGGGTATGTGGGTAGTGAGTGATATGTAGGGTCTCCTTTACATCAAAAAGACTATATGGGTGTAGTTTGGCCTATATGATTAAAATATGACCTCAATTAATTCATTAAAAACCTAATTACACCATCCATAGGCCCAAATATTTCCAAATTCACCTATATCAAGGGTCTCTAAATGAGAAACACTATCATCATAACACCCCTGCACATAATCATATACTCCAAAGTTTGCCTTAGAAATGGTGTTAGATGAAGGTCTAAAACTTGGAGTTGAAGGATGATTTTTGGTAAAAAAAAACCCTTTGGATTTTGGGAATAACCTTTAATTATAAGTTTTGAGGAATATGAATGGGAATACACCCCTATTTTATATTTCTATAGGGGAAATTTTTCCATGCCTAAGGAGATAGTTTGAATAATAAATGGGTCAAATCATGGACTAGAGGTCAAGTGAGATAAAATGTAGTTTTGAATAGATATGACCCATCTAATGGAGCATGATAAATCAACCTATAATATTTAAAAGTAATCAAGATGCTCTAACCAAAAAGGGTTACATAAATATGTTGAAAACTACAAACTCCATTAGTCTAGCTTTAGATTCCTATAGCTAAACTATATACTCCATCAATATAAATAAAAATCCATTAGTATAGATTCATTAATTTCATATGCCTCATATAATGCAAATATTCTAGTCCAAAGTGTCAAGGAATGCCTATTGGAGAGTGATCTTGATGATAAGTGATATTGAGCTTGTGTAAGAGAATATCATGATCAAGAAAACTCCTAATTTTGGTAAGGGATTATTTGTAAATCCCTCTCCTCATCACAAATGAGACACTTGTCCTAACTTTCTTTGGAATGCTCAAAAGGAATCCTATGATGAAGGAAGTTTTCAAGAGAGAATGATTGAGAATATTTGTTATACCACACTTGGAGAAGAGGCTAATTTGGGATGAGATGATGTGTAAATAAATTTCATGACTCATTTTCCACTACATCCACATGTATTGTAATTAATTATCACATTTGGGCACTTTTCCTTATGCCTCTTCAACTTCTCTCTTCTTTCTCTTCTTCCAAGTTCTATAAGTATGAGCCATTTTGGCCATTGAAAAATATTCCAACTCTTGGTATGGTGAAGCCCTACCAAAATTGTACCTTTATTTTTACAAAAGCTAATGATAATTAATCTCATATACTCTAAGTCCATTTGTAATATGTGTCTAAGTGATCCATATTTAATGTCAAGTATAGATTGATTTCATCTTATTTTCATGTAATCCTTGGATGTGTTATTACAAATGACTTCTCTCCTATCAGGTTTCATGAAGTGTATACTATTTCAATAAACTCTTGAAGTGTGTATGAGTTTGGTGGTGTCATATCTAACCTTCCATTCACTCACCTTTATTATTTGAGCTATTATTTTCCTTTATGAGAAACACTATGGCTAGGGAGATCCATTAATGGTGTTGAGGCTAGTTTGGTTTTCTTAGTTTATTATGCAAATTCCAAGTGTATTAATGGAAGAAACTCTTGGTGTATCACCTCCTAGTGTATGTTTTATTTATGTATATTTATCTCCCTTTTAACCCATAATAGGTAATTTTAGTAGCATAATCATATCAAGTCATATCTATGGAGCTAGACCTTAAAATATAGAGGTTTACTTCCACTATAGGTGCCCCATACACCTAGAAGTATTCCTATGTTTTCCAAATATATAAGAGTATTGAATAACCTCTTCTAGGGTGAAATATTTATAGAAAACATTTATAGCATTCTTGGTGGGATAGCTAGTCCTAATTGCTTCCATGTCAAGGTGAATGTTGGTCTTAACAAGCCCAAGGTTACAGAAGTGTTTCTGATCTAGCATTTGGTGATTCCAAAAGGTAAGAATATCTAGTTGTAGATCAAGTTTTTCACATTATATTTCATGGTTAGGAGGAAGAAGATATGGCTAGGCAACATGTTTTCCTAGCTTTAAATACCCAAAATCCAATCAATCTTCTTGCATATGATCATATCCTTCCCAATGCCACTAAAAGTCTCCCTAAATTCAATGGAGAACATCCAATTACCCCATCTGAACACATTATGGACATCTCATTTTTTTTCAATTTCCACAATATCACTCAATTCAACCTAGCAATTAGGCTACTTTCCTTGTCTCTAAAGGGTAAAGAACTTGATTAGTATAGGACATTGGGAGGTGGTTGCATTTCTAATTAGCATGGATTTGGATAGTTTTTTGTAAATAGATTTGAGAATAACAGTGATCACATTTCACTAATCCATCATATAAATGTGATAAGGAGGGGTCCTAATGAATCCATGGGAGATTTCAATGAAATATTTCAAAGAACATGGCATAGGTTTCCACCTATCATGAGACCCCCTCCAAGCTTTGTGTTACCCACTATATCAAGGCCATTGGCACTGATGTTGTATTAATTTTGTAATAAATGAGAGGATTTACTCTATTTAATTCATATGAGATAAATATTGAAGCTAATAATAGTTTGATACTAGCTGGGAAATTGTCCCCAAGAGTTTCTATGCCTTTGTTATCTTATAGTTCATTTTAAACCCCAAATGTAGATAAAGTTCCCAATGTCAATGTCAAGTCTATAATCACTCTTAAGAAGGTGGATAATGATATAGATAAATATGAAATGATAAATTCATTACAAGCTCACCTTAAACAAGCTCAATTTCAAGTAAGTACTCTACCCAATCCCTAATAAATCACCAAGGTCATCAAGTTTTCAATAGGCAGCCTAATAGCTATAATCCTAATTCCATTCCATCCATAAAGGCTATTTTTCTATTCCATACCAACCTAGTTCAAGGAGAGGAAAATTTGGATCATTGGGGACAATATCAAGGTTAGTTTATGAATGATGGTGGAGGAGGTTGTCAAGCCTTAGTGGTATAAGAAAGAGTTACTCATTGCCTCACATCAGAAGAACAAAATATCATGAAAAAGGATACTCATGGAGAAGGTATTAGTAAAAGGTATGATTATTGTCAACGTTCAAAAAGGAGAAAACCATGTAAAAAAGGTTGAAAAAGCACTTAAAGGATTGTCAATTAGCACCTCTTCTCTATTACCTTCATAAATTGAGAATCAACTAATTGTTCCTAAGACTCCTCAAGAATTAGAAGGTGATGCTACCATAGATGAGTCTCTTGAACATACTGAATATGATACCTCAATTAGCTATTATGAATATATTGTCATTGGTACACCTCTTCACCCTAATGGATCAATCTTTGAGCTTGAGGAAGGAGCTAATGATGTGGAGGATGATGATGATCAACTTGTAACATAAGATCAAGAAGAGGCACTCATTAGCCAACATGATGTTCTACAAGAGATTGGTAAGAACATTGATAAGATTAAAGCCTTTTATATTGACCATGAAGAGTTTACATTTTGGGATGATCTTGATTTTTTTTTCTTGAGCTTGGATGATGCATCTCCACTTCATGAAGAGCTTGAGAAGAGTTTTGAAGGAGATGTTGCAATTGAATCTATTGAAGATCATGAAACACTTCCACTAGAAGAGAAAGGTAAACATGATTCATCTCAAGAATATTAAATGCATAATATGGATGGTGAATACAAGGTTACAAGACAGACAATAAAATTTGAATAACCTCTTTCATGTATTTAGTTACTAAAAACACTCAAGTTCGATGGATAACTTACTTTTCAAAATGAATACAACCTTGATGATGAAACACCACTTGAGGTTGATGTTGAATGTGAATATTAAAATGAGTCTATAATCAATGGAAAACCACTTGAACCAAGGACTATGGTTTCCATTCAAACCAATCAAGAGGAGTATGTTTCTATTAAACACATGTTCTTGGCTATGAAAACAAATGAAGTCAATGAAAGCACCATGGGAAGTAATCAAGGTGTTGAAAAAAAAATGAAAAGACCTAAGTGGTAGATTGCACACTCTTCTAGTCCACTTCAAAGAGATGTTATGAAAATCTTTCCTTTTGATCTAGGAGGATTAATTATTGATATTTAGTTTGTACACTTTAGAGTGTGTTTGTTTCAGTTTGTTTTGTGTTTCCTAAGTGATTCATTACACAAGTGTGTTTCCTTTCCTTTGTTCAAAGTTTTATGGAAGACTTCATTTTAAAAATTAATACAACCTTGATGATGAAAATCCACTTAGGTTGATGTTCAATGTGAATATCAAAATGAGTCTATAATCAATGGAAAACCACTTGAACCAAGGACTATGGTTACCATTCAAACCAATCAAGAGGAGTATGTTTCTATTAAACACATGTTCTTGGTTGTGAAACCAAATGAAGTGAATGCATGCATCATGGGAAGTAAGCAAGGTGTTTAAAAAAAAGGACAAGACCTAAGTGGCATCTTACACACTCTTCTAGTCCATTTTAAGGAGATGTTATGAAAAGCTTTCCTTTTGATCCAGGAGGATCAATTATTGATATTTAATTTGTATACTTTAGAGTGTGTTTATTTTAGTTTGTTTTATTTTTCCTAGTGCTTCATTACACAAGTGATTTTCCTTTCCTTTGTTTGGTGTGTTTCTTTTTTTTTTTTGTGTGTGTGTCAACTAGCTTATTTCCCTTGAACCAAAGGTTTGTTGATAATAGTCAAGAAGGGTTAGTAAATACTAAAGTTAGAGGTGAGAGTTTAGATCTAATTTTGACCCTTCAAAGATGAATAATGTGATTTTCTGATCATAAAACTTCATGGGAATACTGGACACTTTCAAACAAACCTAATTCATGCCCATAAGCACCTACAACAATCTTAAAGGCATGACTATCATAGTCAAGGTAGGGTGTCCCAGTTGAGGACCTAGGTAAAGAATTGATATGGTTTGAAAGGTTTTGAAGAGGGATAAAAGCATAAGGATAACCTCATGACCTAAGAATCATGAAGATGAGGTCTAAATCCATGAGTCAAGGCTCATTGATTACCTATAGGCCTATACAGATAGAGACAAATAATGAGTTGAAAATAGGTTTTCCTTGTGTCAAATGAGACTATGTTAGTGAAGTTTGAATTGAAAAAGTGAAGGATGATCTCAGAGGAACATAAAAATGTCTTAAGAATTTTTTCAATCCTTGTTTTGTAGTGAACAATTTCCAAACATTGTCAAACAGGGTATGTGGGTAGTGAGTGATATGTAGGGTCTCATTTGCATCAAAAGGACTGTATGGGTGGAGTTGGGCCTACATGATTGAAATATGACCTCAATAAATTCATGAAAAACATAATTACACCATACAAATTCCTAAATATTTCCAAATTCACCTAAAATAAGGGTCTCTAAATGACAAACATTATCATCATAATACCCCTGCACATAGTCCTGAACTCCAAAGTTTGCCTTGGAAATGGTGTTAGATGGAGGTCTAAAACTTAGAGTTGAAGGTTTATTTTTGGTAAAAAACACCCTTGGGAGTTAGGAAATAACTTAAAATTATTTTTTTAAATAAGAGGAAGGGTAACACACCCCTATTTTGTCTCAAAGTAGGCACAATGTTTTTATGCCCAAGGAGACAGTTTGAAGAATAAATGGGTCAAATCATAGACCAAAGGTCAAGTGAGATAAAATAAAAGTTTTTATAGCTGGTAAACATCTAATGGAGCATGATAAATTATCCTAGAATATTTTAAAGAAATTGATATTCTCTAATAAATAAGGGTTACATAGAGATGTTGAAAACTATGGACTCCATCAATCCAACTTCAAACTCCTACAACTAAACTACAGACTCCATCAGTATAACTATAGAATCCATTAGTAGAGATTTGTTACTTTAATAGGAATCATATAATTCAAATATTATAGTACCAAGTGTCAAGTAATTCCTATTGGAGAGTGATATTTATGACAGGTGATGATTGATCTTGTGTAAGAGAATGTCATGATCAAGAAAACTCCCAGTTTGGGTGAGGGATTCTTTGTAACTCCCTCTTCTCATCACACCTGAGACACTTGTCCTAATTTGATTTAGAATGATTTTTGTCATCAAATTTTGCACCATAGTACACTCTATATTCATATCCTAAAATTTTATGCAATATTAAATCATCTCTCAAGTTATGGGTGAATTTATAAGAGAGACGAGTCTCTATGATTGAAATGGCTAACTCCCTAGATATTACTTGATATGCTTATGCTAATACAAATTCATACTATGGGTGAAAAGGGAGAGAATATGAATAAATTAAACCTACAATAAGATGTGATACAATAATATTTTCTTCCATTCATACACTTAAGATTTACATAATGGACTAAAACACTCAGACTAGCCTCACACCATCAATAGAGCTCCCTAACATTAGTATTTTATCATGAAGGAAAATAAATACTCAAAAAATGAAGCTAAGTGAAAGGAACGTCAAATATGACACTAAAAAACTCATACACTCTTCAAGGGCCTATTTTATTAGCATACACTTCATGGAACCTATTAGGAGAGAAGTCATTTACAACCACATATTCAAGGATTGCATGAAAACAAGATGAAATTAATCTATATGTGTCCTTAAAGATGGATCACTTTAAACACATAGTGAAAATATACTAATATTATAACCAAATTTATTCTCATTATCTTAAGTGAAAATTAAGGTACAATTATGGTAGGGCTTCGCCATACCAAAAGTTGAAATCCCAAACAATGGCCAAAAAGCCCAATTTATAGAAATTGGAAGGAGAGAGAGAGTGAGAGAATTTGAAAAGACACAAGGACATGTGTCACCAGGTTAAAATTAGTTAAAATTACATGTAGAGGAGATTTGGGGAAATATATTCTAGGTTAGGAGGTATACTTGTCAAAATAGATCACAAGGACAGTGAATAGTGGCACACAACTAACAATTTTGCATATGAAACTACATACTTGAGTTTCCTTAGAAAACTCATCTTTTCTATAAAAAAATGAATTCTGATGTTTTTTTAAGGATAAGATGGGTTACAAGCAACATCATCCATGTATTTTTATGGTCTCTAATCATTTCTATTGTTGTGGACATGCACAATCATCTCAAGTAATTTCAAAATGCCTCTTCTCCACTTAGCATAAAAACTCTTAAAATTTGTAAAATGATACATATAAAAGACTGATTGACACCTTTCAAAGACTCCTAAATCATCAGTTTCAAGAAAAATCATTTAAAATTCTTCCCTAATTGCTTTTCACAACTTTTCCAAATGTTCACTAGTTTAGCTCATTGGATTGGCTAAAAGTGAAGGCATATTTAGGACACTTAGAGGATTTTTAATGAAATTAGGTGAATTTTTGGAGTTATCACAAAGTAAATATTTCTCCCAAAGTTGGTTTCATCTCCTAATTATTTCTCTAGCTTGCACATCTCTCAAAATGGACAAAATAAGCCATATTTTCCTCTTTTTCATAAAATTTTGTATAATAAAAACACATGTGGAATCATCTAAGAGTATTATATCATCTCCAATTTATTTAATTTCCATACCTTTTTGTTTTGATTATCAAAATTCTTTAACTCTCCAATCGGGTTCCAACAAGGGTTTAATGAGGGTTTTTAGAGTCATGGACTCTTAACCTTTGTTCATAGCCATTTCACATTGAACATCCCTCCAAATTACACTTAAGTATCCTAAAGGGACTTACATAACTCTCATAAATGGCTCAATTTCCCATTAATTAGTTCATTAAAGTTGTGAGTGATGAAAGTTGACCTTCAAGCTCCATTTCTTGCATTCTATGAGGGGTTTGGTCCATTCCCAGCCAAAATAGCTTCTTGATGAGTTCCTTTGCCAACTGAGAGTTGTATCACCTATTTATATACTCCAAGAAAATTTTAAAAATGATGGGATATCTCATTAAGAGCTAAAAACATGAATGACTCCTTCTTAAGATTAGGCCTAAACCTTATGCAAAGAGTCTACCTGTAACCTTGTGTTCAAAATCATTTATTTCTTGATGAATTATTTCCTATAATATATAAAAAAACTCAAATATGATTTTAAACACATGGAAAAATAATTATAGGATTTTGAAAAATCTATAACTAAGGACGACACTCTATTTTGACTCTTGTTCTTGAATCTACCCATGGAGTTTGAGTGCAACTTTCCTTGTATAGGACGTTATATTTTCCCCCCAAACTTATGTTAAGGATTTATAGGTTTATGTGGATTTCATTAAACTTATAAAATCATTAATTTTTATTTTATTTTCCTCTGGTTCATGATTTTACCTCTTTTCCTCATAATTATCTCCTTGTGCAAGACAAAAGTGACCCTGCTCTGAGAAAAAATAGAGAGGGTTTTCCTAGATATATAATAAAATTAATCATTGGGTAGTATATAAAGTTTCCCAAGGGTTATTAATACCAAATTTTATCTTCCCATTCCAAGAAAAAGGTCCTTGAATTTCCCAATTTCAAGACTAAACTTTTCATGATGGACTGTGTGTAGGGGTGTTGAATGTTGACTAAATTTTACTTCTTTGGAAGGTCTTGCTTTGTCATATACTCATGAAAAGAGTTTCCTATAAGTATAATCATCATATATAATTAATCCTAAGAATATTTCCATTATCTTTATTCTTACCACCTTCTCTATACTCTTGTAAATACAAGATAAGGCTTAGTTATTGTTTGACTGAGACAACTTTTTTGGTCTTTCACACTTGTTGTAGGTGTTGATGGATATATATGCACTTGGACATGATAAAAAAGGTTCCTTGAGTTCATATTACATTTATTTATGAAAATATCCACCCATAAAATATCTTTTTGGCATAAAGGTAATCCCACTTCTCACTCATTGCCTATACCCTATTTGACTGTGTTCCTTCCCAGGCCTGTAGATGATTTGGAGTGTTTGAAACTTATTGTATGATGCCTTATCTATAAATTAAGTTATTATAATAATAATATCACCTTTTATCTTTCAATCACATTTAAAACTCAAATAAATGTCAAAACCTCAATCTTTTGCCTCACTGTCCACTCAGATTGAGACAGTCATAGGACCCTACCTATAGGTGATTATAAAGTGTGTTTGAGTAGTTGATAATAAAATGAAGAAATATCATATCATATAGGTGAGTTTATATAACCCCAATTTTATTTTATATCACCTTTAAATACTTAGGAACTTATGAAAGTTGCCTCAAGCTCCTTATTCTTAATTTCTGGCCTATGGGTGGTCTTGGTTATAGGTGACTATCACAGTCAATCTTGTAGGTGGGGTTTTAGGGTAACTAGGGGAATATAGAAAATATTTAGGTCTTTATAATTATTCATTTAGTTACTAATATGTATGTTAAACTTGATTATCTTTTGGAGTGAATGAAAACCCAACTAATTTGCAACCTCTACCCTCATTGTAACCTCTCTCCCCTATTGTATGGATAAGATATGACCTCCAAAGGTCATTTCAAATGCCACACCTTTGGTCATCAAAATAAGTGCTCAAAACTGATTGGTATGACACTTGATATTGTTTCCTCAACTTGTACAAGTCTTATCACTTTCACACATAGTAAAAACATCAAATTTCTCTTGGAATCCTATAGATAACACTACTTACTTTCAGTACAGTTTAGCCATTTTAGTGAATCTCAAAACCTATCTTCCACTTATCATTTTGTCTTAAAAATTTAGGATATACTTATTTTGTATAGGGAATATATATCCACCCAATTTTGGGACTAAAATCCTCTTATAGGTTTAATTTGAGAGGCCTAAAAAACCCCCTTAAGTCTTTATTTGATCATTTTAGAACAAGAAGGCCTAAAACATAATCCAACTTCCAGTTTGATGTTTTACCACCTTTTTTTGTCAACTAGAATCATCAATAGGTTTGTATAGGCATTATATGTAGGAAGTAACCTCAAAATGGATTGATCATCTCGTTAGAACACCTCCAGAAGAGCTATCTATGGCATCAACTGTAGATGACATTCTCCTTTTACAAGCATAATTGAGACCTTTCTCCAAATTTGGTAGTTTGTATCATATATGTGCCTTTTTCCAACACTTAAATTCACACTAGTCATCCCAAAAGGTTAATAAAAATTTCAACAACTCACACTTGTGATCTCAACATGCTCCTGTATATGGAGTTTTGACTATTGCACAAAGGGAGGAAGATGAAGAAGTAAGATTTTAAAAGGGTAAGACTCTCCAAACACTAAAAAATCACTTTTTAACCCTCTAATATAACATAAAATTTAGTATCATCATATAAACAACATCAAAGAACTTTTCTTAATGTGGAAAGTTATTTTCAAAGTAACCAAGATGACTGTTGGTGTAGAATATGACATTTTGCATGCATGAACAAGCCTAAAAGGGCTTTTATTGAACACTTGAACTCTCCAAAGATAAAATTACCATGGTAATGTCTTTTAAAGTGTGGAAAAACTCCTAAAACAACCAAATAAATTAATCCAAAGCAAGATAAATTTAAACAAATTAAAAAAAAGACCCCCTCTTCAATGCAAACTCTCAAAAAGCTACCTGAGGTGTTAATGATTATTAATAGAGGAGGATGCACCAAATTTAAACTTATTTTTATGGATGTGGATTAGAATTAGAACCCTATCCACCCCCAAAGGAATTTTTTCCAACTCTGATTATATAGCTTATAGTGAGCACTTGAAGTTGAGCCTTCTTTGTATGCCAAGAGGGAAAACTACCATCCAATTGTAGAAGAGATTTTTTGCATTCTAATTGAATTATATACATTAAAACTAGTGTGAAAAGTTGAATATTTGTACTTCCCACGTTTTTGGCTGATTGTGGACTTAGGGAGTTCGTACAAGTGCCTAAAAGCTCCTATTTTGAGGGAAAACTACCATCCACTGAAGATAATTTCTTCTCGCCTAGAAAATAATAGTCCTTGACATGAACCTAACATGATACACATTGAAACTCATATGTTTGTCCAATTTTATTTCATGGAAATCCATAAAAGTCATTAAATCGGTCAAAATATGACAAAAAGGCCTCTTCTTACATATGAAACAAGGAGAAAGATAATTTAATGACTTGTAAACCCCTTAAAAAATTTTAAAATCCATATTATAAAATTTTAAACATAACTTCTCTTTTAATGCCTTTGACCAAGGTTGACCAACCTTTGACTTAAGTTGACTAGCCTAGTGCATAAAGGGTGGACTTCAACAAAGACTAGAAAGGGGACTAGTAAGATAATGGACTAACATAACACCCTATAATACCTATTGGAATATTCTAAAACGTTTAAAATAGTAATGGCTGGCCCAAATTTGACTTGGGGTCAAATTTTTTCAACATTCTTGGCAATTATTAGGGGTGGCATGCTTGATATGCCTAAAACTAGTTGCCTTACACCTCCATTGGGCATAGAGTCATGCATATGGACACTCTAACTGAATTGAATATATATTTGAATCAAATAACATAAGTTGGTTGACTCACACACATAAAATCAAAGACACACACACCAAACAAAGGAAAGGAAAACACACAAAAAGAGTGCAAACACACAAGACACACATGTGCATAAGCACTTAGGAAACATAAGACAAATTGAAAAAAACATACTCAAACTAAACACACACTATCCTAAAAGAATATTTCCCTCTTGGATCAAAGGGAAAGTCTGAAACTCTTCTTGCCTCATAGAATGAAGGGATACTTGAGACATTTTACCATTTGAACATTAGCATGGAAGCCTTCATCTTTCTCATGGTGTTGGCTAATCTTCTTAGCATGGATTTCAATGTAGCTGAGACATATTCAAATAAATCACCTATAAATATGAATTATTATTTCTCTTCAGCTACCTCAGCTTCTTCATAAGAATATTTATTTGCTACATGATCTAATGATGTATTAAAGTATGTTTCTTGGCTCCCCATGATGTTTTGAGAATGGATAAGTGGTTTGTCAGCTATAAGTTCTTCAAGATCATTAAGGAGATTAGTGTAATATTTTTAATATTGATCATTGTTTCTCATGGATACTTCTTGCTTTAGCTTCTCATAAACTTTTCCTTCAACCTTGAAAAGTTCTTCAAGCTTTTTTAGAAACTCAATCTACTGCATCCATTCTTCTTTTTCATCTTTCATATCAAGGATCACCTCTTCCTCATGAACTTCTTCCTCAAATACCTCATCTTGATCCTTGGTCATATGGCCCACTCTAAGTATATCCCCATCCTTCTTATAAGTAGATGTCACTTCATTTGAATCTTCTTTCTCTTGGTTCAAGAAGGGTGAGTTATGCTTGATATCCCCAAGTGAAGTTCCAATGATAAATTCTTCTTCATCCTCACTTGTGTCATCCTCTTTCTCTAATTTAAACTAAATTTATTCCCCCTTTGATGCTTCCCTTATAAGAGGCTCTTCTACTTTTACCTCCAATGATGATGTAACAAGACTTTAACTCTTATTTTCCATGATATTCTCCATGAGATTGGATTTCTCTTCTTGACATATGAGGTCACCAAGTTGATGCTCTTCACGTTTAAATGCATTTAAGGGTGGTTCAAAGTTAGATAGAGACATGGAATCATCTCCAAGGATAATGCCTTCTACCTTGATTTCATGAGACTCTTTTAAGGTTACAACTTCTTGAAGAGAGACTTGGCCTTCATCCTTGATATTGCTCTCTACTTCATGCTTGGGATGGTCATCTATAATCTCATGATTAGGCATGGAGACTTCTTTCTCTTGAATAAAAATAAGGATCTCTTAAGTTGAAGCCATTAGTTTATTTCATAACCACCTCATAGCTTTCATCATCCTTTTAAACTTCTCTCTTAACCTTTTCCTTTCCCCAAGACTTCACATTTTGGTCCCAAGTTGAAAGGTTGGAACTAGTAGGCTCTTTTTTGGATTGAATAGGTTATTTTTAAAGGAGAGGGATGGTGGAAGAGAGATATATATGTCTATGGGTTAGGGATGAGGTATGGTGGTCATGGATGGGCATGGAGATGGGTGGAACCTCTTGAATTGGCTCTTGAGGTAGAGGTAGGATAGGATGAGCAATAGGGAGAAGATCTTCTTCATACAATATTTCATCATCCTCCTCATCTTCTTGATACTCTTCATAGCTCTTTGGAGGTTCTTTTACAGCTATAATTTTTTCCATGGCCTCTTGTGTTTCCCATTTATTCAATCTATCAACCCACCATTGAATATACTTTCTTGCCATAGACAATCCCTCACTAATGACATATTGATTCTCTTCTTCAACATAACCCCACATATCCATCAACAACCCAATTGAAACCCTTAACAAATTCATAAGACTATCTAGATTTTCATCACAACACTCATTTAGCATACTGATATGCTTCTCTAACTCAAGGAATTTTGCATAACTACCCACAAATTTTGAAAGTGAGAGGTGTAGTAAGCTTGGACAAAGTGGCTAGGTTGTTGAAATTCTTCAAGCAAGGTTTTGAGAGCTTCATATTTTGCCTCCCAACTAATGGTATCACTTGAATCATCATGACAAAGCTGAGAATAATATGGGTCATATGGCTAGTAAAAAATAGCATACTCATTTGGAAAGGGACTAATTTGACCATAGGAATACCATGACTCATAGGGAAGATGGTATTCTTTATTGGACTATTGAGAAGGATAGAAAGGGTCATGAAGGGTTGATAGGGAAGTGTATGATAAGGGTTTTCCTCATATCCATCCATATAAAATTCATAGGTCATATGAAAATAAAATAATTGATAAAAATATTCATCAATAGATACCTGGTCTGCTTACAACTATAAATTAATTTGGAGTCACCATTGGTGCTTGCTTGGAGCTTCAAAAGGCTGAGAAGAGAGGAGACACACCAATAATATTCCCACTATTTAGACCTGATCCCACTAGGTGTGTAAAAAATATTGTCATCAAATTGTACACCCTAGGACACTCTATATTCATCTCTTACAATTTTATGTAACATTTAATCATCTCTAAAGTTGTGGGTGAACTTATAAGAGAGATGAGTCTCTAGGATTGAAAGGGCTAGCTCCCTAGATATTACTTTATGTGATTATGCTACTAGAACTACCTACTATGGGTGAAAAGGGAGAGAAGATGCATAAATAAAACATACAATAAGAGTTGATACAAAAATATTTGATTCCATTCATACACTTAAGATTTGCAGAATGGACTAAGACACTCAAACTAGCCTCACACCATCAATGGAGCTCCCTGGCATTAGTATTTTCTCATGAAGGGAAATAACTACTCAACAAATGAAGGAAAGTGAAAGGAAGGTCAGATATGAAACTACCAAACTCATACGCACTTCAAGGTTCTATTTTAGTGGCATAAACTTCATGGAACTTATAAGGAGAGAAGTCATTTACAACCACACATTCAAGGATTGCATGAAAATAAGATGAGCTTAATATATACTTGTCCTTCAAGATTGATCACTTCAAACATAATGAAAATAGAGTTAGAGTATAAATAGATTGCTTCTCATTAGATTATGTGTAAACCAAGGTACAATTTTGGTAGGGCTTTACCATACCAAAATTTGAAATCCCAAATAATGGCCAAAAAGGCCCAATTTATAGAACTTAGAAGGAGAGAGAGAAAGAGAGAGAGGAAGTTGAAAATACACAAGTACATATTTCACCAATTGAAAATTAGTTAAAATTACATATATAGGAGAGGTTGGGTGAGATATTTTAGGTTAAGAGACACACTTGTCAAAATAGATTACAAGGAAGGTGAAAAGTGGCATAAAACTGCCAATTTTGCATAAGAAACTACATACTTGAGTTGCCTTCCAAAACTCCTCTTTATTATATAAAAAATGAATTATAATATTTTTTCATGACAATATGGTTTACAAGAAATTTCATCAATGCATTGGTATGGTCTTTGATCAATCCTATTATTTTGGACATGCACAATCATCTCAAGGAGTTTTAAAAGGCCACTTTTCCATGCACCTTCTCCACTTGGCATTCAAAACTCCTCAAACCTTAAAAATAATATGTGAAAAAGAGGTAATGACACCTATAAAATAATAATAAATAATCAATTTCAATAAAAATCCTTTAAAATGCTTCCCTAATTGCTTTTCACCACTTTTCCAAATGTTCACTAGTTTGGCTCACTAGAGTGGCTGAAATTTCAGGCCTAATTAGGTAAATTATAGGATTTTTCATGAAATTAGATGAATTTTTAGATTTATATCAAGAGTAAATATTTCTCCCAAATTTGGTTTCATCTCCTAATTCTTTCTCTAGCTTGCACACCACTCAAAATGGATAAACCAAGCCCTATTTTCCTTTGGTCCATTTAATTCCATATAATAAAAACACATGTGTGGAATCCTCTAAGAGTCATAGATCATATATAGGTTTTTTCATGGCCATAAATTTTCATTTGTATTCTCAAAATACTCTACCTCTCTAATCAGGTTCCAACAAAGGTTTAATGAGGGTTTTTAGAGGTCTAGACTCTTAACCTTTGTTCATAGCCATTTCACATTGAAACTCCCTAAAATTTCCACTTAGTTCTCCCCAAGGACCCTAATTAAATCTCCTAAATTTTTCAATGTCCCATGAATTAGTTCTTGAAATTTTTGAGTGATGGAAGTTGACCTTCGAGTTCCATTTCTTGCATTCTATTAGGGGTTTGGTCCATTCCCAACCAAAATAGCTTATTGATGAGTTATTTTTCCAAATGAGAGTTTTATATCCTATGTATATTCTCAAATAACATTCTAAAACTGATAGGATATCTCATTGATATCTAGAAACATCAATGGCTCCTTCTTAGGATTAGGCCTAAAACTTATGCAACGATTCTACCTGTAACCTTGTGTTCAAAAATAATTATTTTTTGATGATTTATTGCCTCTGATAGCTCAAACACCTCAAATATGATTTTACACACATGTAAAAAAAATTAGATGACTTTATAAAATCTATAACTAAGGATGACACTCTATTTTGCCTCTTGCTCTTAAATCTACCCATGGGGTTTGAGTGCAACCTTCCTTGTATAAGACGTCCTGTTTGCCCCCAAATCTTATATAAAGGATTTTTAGGTTTCCATGGATGTCCTCTAGCTTATACAATCATTAAATGGTATTTTATTATCCTTTGGTTCATGATTTGACCTCTTTTCCTCAAAACTATCCCCTTGGGTAAGGCAAAAGTGACCCTAGTCTAAGACAAAATCAAAAGGGTTTAATTGGATATATAATAAAATAAAATAATTGGGTAGTGTATCACAGGTCCCAAGGGTTATTCCTACCTAATTTTAGCTTCCCATTACAATAAAAATGTCCTTGACTTTCTCAATTTCAAGACTGAACTTTTCAGGATGGACTGTGTGTAGGGATGTTGAATGTTGACTAAATTTTGCTTCTTTGGAGGGTATTTATTTGTAATATAATAATTAAAAAAGGTTACTATAAGTATCATCATTATATAAAATTCCTCATAATAATCCTTCCATTATTTTTATTCCTCCAACCTGCTCTATACTCCCATTAATACAAGATTAGGCTTAGTCGTTGTTTGACTGAGACAACCTTTTTGGTCCTTCAAACTTATTGTAGGTGTTGATGGATATATATGCACTTTTACATGATACCAAAGGTTATTTGAGGTCATTTTAATTTTTTTTTATGATAATATCCACCCATATAGTATCTTTTTCTCACAAAGGGATCCCCACTTCTCACTCACTACCCATACCCTGTTTAACGGTGTTCCTTCCTAGGCTTGTAGATGATTGGGAGTGTTTGAAACTTGTTTGATGATGCATTATATCTCCATGAAGGTATTAGAGCAACCAAACCACCATGTATCTTTTAATCACCTTGAAAACTCAAATCAAGATCAAAATCTTAATCTTTTGCCTCATTATCCACTTAGATTGAGATAGTCCCAGGACCTTGCCTGTAGGTGATTATGGAGTATGTTTGAGTAGTTGATAAGAAAATGAATCAATATCCTATCATATAGGTTAGTTTATATAACCCCAATTTTATTTTATATCACCTTTAAATACTTAGGAACTTTTTAAAGTGTCTCCAAGCTCCTTATTATTAATTTGTGGTATGTAGGTGGTCCTGGTTGTAGGCGACTATCATAGTCAAGCCTATAGGTTGGGTTTTAGGTTGAATTGGGGCATATAGGAAATAATTACGTCCTTATATTTCTTTATTTAGTTTTTAAAATTTTTACTAAACTTTATTATTTCTTGGAGACATTTTAATAAAGTGAAAACCCACCCAATTTGCAACCTCTACCCTCACTGTACCCTCTCTCCCCTATTATATGGATAGGATATGACCTCCAAAGGTCATTTAAAATTCCACCCATTTGGTCATCAAAAAAAGTGATAAAAACTTATTTTTATGAACCTTGATATTATTTTCTCAACTTGGACAAGTCTTAGCACTTACACACAAAGTGAAAACATCAAATTTCTCTTGGAATCTTGTAGATAACACTGCTTACTTTCAATAAATTTTAGCCATTTTAGGGGAGCTCAAAACCTATCTTCCACTTAGCATTTCATCTTCAAACTTTGGGAGATACTTATTTGTTATAATGAATATATCTCCACATAATTTTTGGACTAATATCCTCTTATAGGTGCACTTTTAGAGGACTAAAAAAAACCCTTAGGCCTCTGTTTGATCATTTTAGAGCAGGAAGGCCTCAAACACAATCCAACTTCTAATTTGATGTTTTTCCACATTTATTATCAACTAGGATCATCAATATGTTTATCTATGAATTATCTACAGTAAGGAACCTCAAAATTTATTGATCATCCCATTGTAACACTTCTAAAAGAGTTATCTATGGCATCAACTATAGCTGACATTCTCCTTTCACAAGCATGACTGAGACCTTTCTCCAAAGTTGGTAGTTTGTATTATATATGTGCCTTTTACCAACAATTCAATACAAATTAGTAGTACCAAAAGGTTAAGGAAATTTTAAAACCTTACAAATCACACTTGTGACATCATCATACTCTTATATATGGAGTTTTGACTATTGTACATAGGCAGGAAGATGAAGTGAGATTTTGCAAGGGTCAGACTCTCTAAATACTAAAAAAGCACTTGTTAACCCTTCCATATAACATAAAATTTAGGATCATGATATAAACAAAATCAAATCACTTTTATCAATGTGGAGATTCATTTTCAAAGCAACCAAGATGACTATTGGTGTAAACTCTAACATTTTGCATGCATGAACAAGCCTAAAAGTTATTTTCTTGAACACTTGAAATCTCAAAAGATAAAAATACCATAGGAATGTCTTGAAAATTGTGGGGAACCTCTTGAAACAACCAAATACATCAAACTAAGATAAATTGAAATATATTCAAAAAGAGACCCCCTCTTCAATGTAAACTCTTAAAAAGCTCCCTAAGGTGTTGAAATTTTTTGATAGAGGAGGATGAGCCAAATTGTAACTTATTTTTAAGGATGTGGATTATAATTATATCCATATCCACCCCAAAAAGCATTTCCTTGAACTCAAAATGTATAGATTATAGTGAGCACTTGAAGTTGAGCCTTCTTCGTATTCCAAGAGGAGAAAATGAATTACAAAAGATATTTTTGTGCATTATCCTTGAATTAAAAACATTAAAATTAGTGTGAGAAGGTGAATATTTTCTCTTTCCACGTTTTTGTCTGATGGTGGACTTGAAGATAATTACTTATTGACTAGAAAATAGTAGTTCTTAACATGAACCTAACATGATCCACATTGAAACTCATCTAGGTGTCTAGTTTTATTGCATGGAAATTTGTACAAGTCATTAAATGGGTCAAAATATGACCAAAATGCCTCTTCTTGCATATGAAACAAGGTGAAGATAATTTAATGACTTGTAAACCCATTAAAACATGTTAAAATCCATATTATAATATTTTAAACATAAATTGACTCTTTGACTACCTTTGACTAGGGTTAAACAACCTTGACCCAAGTTGATTAGCCTAGTGCATAAGGGGTAGAATTCAACAAAGACTAGATAGGGGATTAGTAGGACAATGGACTAAAATAACACCTTATAAAACCTATGGGAATCTTATAAATTTTTTAAAATATTAGGGGTTGGACCAAATTTGACTTGGGGTCAAATTGGGTTAACAATGCTCAAAAGGAACTTATGATGAAGGCAATTTACAAGAGAAAATGATTAAGAAGTTTTACTACACCACACTTGGGAAAAGAGGCTAATTTGGGATGAGATGATGTGTAAGTGAGTTTCATGACTCATTTTCCATTGCATCCACATGTATTATAATTTATTCTCACCTTTGGACACTTGTCTTTGTGCCTCTTTAACTTCTCTCTTCTCTCTCTTCTTCCAAGTTCTATAAGTATGAGCCATTTTGGCTATTGAAAAATATTCCAACTCTTGGTATGTCAAATCCCTAAAAAAATTGTACCTTGATTTTTACTTAAGTTAATGAGAAGTAAGCTAGTTATAATCTAAGTCCATTTGTAATACTTTTTGAAGTGATCCATCTTGAATGTCAAGTATAAATTGAGTTTATCTTATTTTCATGCAATCTTTGAATGTGTTATTACAAATGAGTTCTCTCCTAATAAGTTCTTTAATTTTATGTTGATGTAATATAATCTTGAAGTGTGTATGAGTTTTTTAGTGTCATATCTGACCTTCCCTTCACTTGTCTTCACTTGTTGAGTTGTTATTTGCCTTCATGAGAAACACTAATACTAGGGACCTCCATTAATGGTGTTGAGGCTAGTTTGGTTGTCTTATTTCATTATGAATATTCCAAGTGTATGAACGGAATCAAATATTGGTGTATCACCTCATAGTTTAGGTTTTCTTTATGTATCTTTCTCTCTATTTTCACCCATAATAGGCAATTTTAGTAACATAAGCACATCAAGTCATATCTAGGGAGCTAACCCTTAAATTCTAGAGGTTTACTTGTAATATAGGTGTCCCACACACCTGGAAGTATTCCCATGTTGGCCAAATCTTGAAGAGGCTTGAAATACCTCTTCTAGGGTGAAAGATTTTGAGACAATAGTTCTAGCATGCTAAGTGTGTTAACTAGTCCTAATTACTTCCATGTCAAGGTGAATGCTAGTCTTAATAAGCCCAAGGTTTCAGAAGTGTTTCTGATCTAGCATTTGGAGACTCCCCAAGATTTGGAGACAATAGGATTGATATTGGGTTTTATTCCTAAAGATATTTTCCCACATAGATCTTGTGTTGTGTGTGATCTCTCATTATCTATTATTCATTGCTATACCATCTTAAATATTTTATGAATGGTTTTTATTGACCATTTTTACCAAATGCCAAAATGGGTCAACCCTTTATAGTCAAAATATAGTATAGGAGATTTTTATAATGTCATAGGGTATTTTATAGTTCATTTGATGCCATTTCGTATGTCATTCTATATTTGGTAATAGTCTAGCTTAGTTATTGTGTCATTTGGTGTCTTAGGGGTCATTCTAGAGTCATATATGCAAGTAGTAGATTTTTATGGTGTCTAATTATTCAATGTCATGTAAATAGTACATAAAATCCTTAAATATTTCATTTTAGCTTTCAAATATCAAGTAATAGCTCAAGCATAAGCTTTGAGAAGCCAAACCATCACTAGGATGTCATACTAAAAGAGAACAAACTAGTTCACTTGTGCATTTTATAAATGCACATTAATAAGACTTTTGAATCAAAATATTTCATTTACATGTATTGATTCATGGTAATAACATGCTCTATAAATTTCATGTCCACACGAGCTAACAAGCTCAAATTATAAGCATTCAAAGTTGGACTTGTAGCATAAGATGTTCACACTAACATCAAGTTTAAGATCTATAAAGTAACCATTTGGGTTCAAAATTACTTAAAATGTTTAAATTTTATAAATACATAATATCCCACATGATATCAAATACTAACACATGAGATATAATGGTTTGTGCTAGGGTCAAACAAGTCAAAATATCCCTAGGTTAAATCCCTTTAAAGAGCTACAAGTTGGACAATATTTGATTGTGAGGATCAAACAAGAGAGATTAAATGGTGCAAGCTCAACTAAAAATGAGGTAGGTCTAATAAAAATATATGATCAACATTAAATTATAATGATGATCTAATGGAGCAAGCTCGACTGGCATGAAAGTGGGCCCAATGAGATCAAAGGCTCACATTGCTTTATACATCAAGATCAAATGGAGTGAGGATAAAGTTAGAATGCCAAATGATATTCATGGTAGGATATCAATAGATTAAATTTTTTCATACCAAGGATATCAATGGCATTCCAGAGGTTATAAGGGTTAATATTTGACAATAGGGATCTATGAGGCCAATGGGAACAAAGATAGTTTAGAGCATTTTGATTGGTTTGAGTGATATATGATGGGCAAAGTTGAAACAAAGGGAAAGTTTTTGACCAAAGAAAATAGGTATTTTAGGGTCATACCATTTCCATTGGAGCTCTAGTAAATTTCATTAAAGGGACACATTGATTTATCTAAGGTGATTAACAACATAAAGGACCACCATTGGGACTTAATATGTACCTTTGGTTTGATATTTTATAGCTTACAAGGTTCATTTTATGACTATGTTTTCCATTAAATAAAGGATCTGGACATATAGTGAATTCTTGGTCCTTACAAAGATATAATGGGTCTATTTTGGACCTAATATAATAAGGAAAGTGGGATATATATTCTATAGGTCTATATTGACATAATGACTATAGGAAAACCAATAGTCCAAGATTGGTTTTCCATTTATAGTGGACCTATGAACATAGTTACAAGTTCAAGCATGATCTAGTTTGAACAAGAGATATCATTTCAAAGGATGCCATTAAGGCATACATATAGACCCCAATGGTTTCATCTCTAGGACCAACTACATGAAAAAGACCATTCTCTCTACTTTTACACACCATGACGAACTACTGAAGAGTAGTTAGCATGAGGAAAAAACTATAATAGACTAATTTTATCATTGTAACTACATTGATGCTAGGACCCAACTCAGAATAACTTGATCCTACCATTACAACTATCAAGAATCATCAATGAGGTAATAATGTAATTGTGAAACCACTTGAAGTAACCTATATCAATTAAGAAGCTTGAATGAGCATAAATTCATAGGTAGTTGTAACTATGGTTCAAATGGAGTTAAGCTCATTGCTTCATATTTTAGTGCCAAGATCTCTCTTTAAAGGCCTTTCTTTTATAAATATATCCTTTAAGTTATCGTTAAGGATCCCTTAGGATGGTATGACTATAATCTACTAGAAATTATTTTTAGCACCTCTTGGAGTGATGAATAAAGAATTTTGTAGTTGTTTGCTAATCTATGCTTAGTGTTTTGTATTTGTCTGATATGAAAAAGTGGTTATCATCTTTCCTTTATAGGTCCAAGTTCAACCTAAGTTCTAATAAACTTTTCTTACAGCTCATCTAATATGTCTTAAGGTTGATATATTAGGTGTAGAGTGGATAGTTAATTGTAAGTTCTTCTGAAAAAGCCTTACCCTCATTTCTCTCCATCCTAAGTCCATCAAATTGACCTATCTGTGAAGAATTATTTCTTAGAAACCATTAGAGAAAATGTATTTATCTTATTCATAGTCTAATAGTATGCTAATGAGTTCAATATTTATAGTGGATATTCAAACATTTGATGCATCCCCTCTTTTAGATTAGGTTTAATTCATGAAATCTCTAACTCTTTTACCATAAGTAATTAGTTGGCATAGATAAGAGAATTTTAAGATATAATCAGGGAGTTATCCCTTAAATCTAGAGGTTCATTTCCAATATAGGTACACCCATATACCTAGAAATGTTTCCATGTTGCATAAGTCAAGAAAAATATTGAACAACTTCTTTTAGGGTGCATGATTTGGTGACAATAGTTTTGGCACGATTGCTAAGACCCATTGTCTTTAAGATAAATTATCAAGGTGAATGTTGATCTTGATAACATTAGCTATAAATTGGTGTGCTACTCAACATTTAGTGACTCCTTCAAGTTAAATATGATTCAACACCATTATTTTTTTACAATATTTCCTTCATAATTCATGGTTCTCATTAAGTCATCCTCTGGTAGAACATTTAATCCCATTAACTCACCCATTCATCCTAAAATTCCTCTTGAAGTTCAGTAACCATTGGCCTAATCTACCCTTTAAATAATAAGTATATTTTCCTAGAGATGAAGAAGAGGCTAAAAAAATTGAAGATCTTGAAGAAGAAGACATGGCTAGACCTCATGCTTTCCCTACCTTTAATACCAAAAATCCAATTCAAATTCAATTATATGATGACATTCCTCCTAAATCTGCAAAAGGTGTGCCTACATTCAATGGTGAGACTCATGTCACACCTAGTGAGCACATTAGAGATGTTTCTAACTTTTAAAATTTCCACAACATTGTTCAAGAGAACATTGCCATTAGTCTCCTTGCCATGTGCCTTAAAGGGAAGGATCTTGATTGATATAGGACTCTAGAAGGTGGATGCATCACAACATGGGATGAGATTGGAGTGTTGTTTAATTCCATATTTGGAAAGAAAAGTGACCATGCTTCTCTCATACATCAGCTCAATGTGATAAAAAGGGGACCCAAAGAAGTAATGCATGACTTCAATGAAAGGTTTTAGAAGACTTAGAATAGATTTCCTCCTCCCATGAGACCACCTGCTAGTTTTGTGTTCCATACTTACTTGAAATCCATTGGGACTAAAATTGTTATCATGTTTAAATCTATGAGAGATTCAACTCTTACTGAAGCATATGATCTTATTGTCAAAGCTAGGAATAGTCTATTCTAATCTGGAAGATTACCTCCTAAGGTGTCTATCCCTCTTTTGTCTCATACTTTTTCTATCACTCCATAAGCATCCCAAGTTCCTAATGCCAATACCAAAAATAAGGTTCCTTCTAAGCAAGTAGAAAATAATGTTGATAGGAAAGTAACGTTTCTATCCTTAGAGTCTCAAAATAGGAAAGCTAATATGCAACAAGGTGCCTATCCAAATCCTTACCCCTATCAACAATAGTATGGTCAACAATATGGAAGAGGAAGAGGCCAATGAAAGCATAACCCCAACAAGCCTACCAATGTAATGGAGATGGTACTATATCATAACAATTTGGTATAGGGAGAATATTGGTAATAAGACCAATTCATGGGTGCCAATGAGAATGGAGATAAAGATATAGTGGATCAAAGAGGAGATAGTCTCCTCCTGTCAAATGAGGATGATGTGATGATGCAAGTTAATGAGGATTGACAACCTTAAGGAGAGATCTTCACCAATTTTATGGTTAAAGACACTTTTGTGCTAAATCAAAGATCCTTTATCATAGACAATAAAAGGGCAAAGATGAAGTCTCTAGGAAGTGATAGTAACATTCCCAAAGGCTCATCTAATCCTCCTTCAAGGCAAAAAAACATAGTTACAAGTGTGACAGTTCCAAAAACTTCTATATCTCCATCAAGTCATAAAATATGTTAAGGTTTACTCATATTACTCAAGTTCCAAGTAATTCTATGCCTAAAATATCCCTAGAGAAAGTAGGTATGGATTATTTAAAAATTGTAGACTCTTTGAAGAACATTAAAACATCAGTTTCTCTTTGGGATTTTCTTCATATGCCTGGTCAAAAGGAATTCCTACAAAATTAGTTATCTACTATCCCTATTAATGTCTCACCCTCAAATCAAAGTCATGACCATATTTCTATTGAAAATAATCCTAGTACCATTATTGAACCATACAATAGGTCTAATAAATCTCCACCATTTTACCTCACCCTCAATGTAGGTGATAAGTTGGTACATAATTACATAGTTGATAGTAGAGCTTCTACTTCTATCATGCCTAAAGTTGTAGTTGACAAGCTGTACCTTAAATATGAACCACATAGTAAAGGGTTACTTAAATTATATGGTACACCTTTGAATATATTAGGATAGATAAAAGGCTTGAAATTTTTATTACATGATTTTCCTAATTTTCCTATCTTGCAAGAGATAGTTGTGGTTGATCTCCTAGTCCACTTTGCAATCTACCTATCTAAGGACTACACAACCAAGATAGGTAGTTATCTCTGAGTTGACTTGTCTTTCTTGAACTTTATACTAAGTTATATGGCTAAGGTGATAATTATGACACAAAACATTGCAAGGTTTCATATTTAGACTTACATTGAGGCAAGTTCCAATCTGAATTATGTGGCCCATGAAGAAAAGGACTCTATTATAGATGATGGAACTTCTTTAAAGATTTAGGGTATTTTATATTTGTTTCTTGATGAATATGAAACTAATTCTTATGATAATTATCCCTATGTGGAGGAAACTTATTTAGGAGTGTATTTTATACATAAATAAGGAGGACCAACACCTATACTTGTCAAAGAAGAGGGTGAAGATGATGAGTTATGGAAGATGTTTGTTGATGGTTCAAGAAGTAAATTTGGTGCAGGGGCTAGTGTTATGTTGGTATCCCCATATAAAAAAAATATTATGCTTCATAAATATTTCATTTAAATTATACTTGTAATGCAGCTGAGTATGAAGGTTTAATTCATGGCCTTCAATGGGTAAGGAGAAAAGGAATCAAGAACTTGAAAGTATATACAAATAATGAATTGGTTATGCATAAGGTGAGGAATGTGGTTACTACCAAGATAAATTTTCTTAAGTCATAAAATCATAGGGTATGGGATTTTATTGAAGATTTCAATGCATTCAATATTCAATTAGTTCTAAGGGAACAAAATAGTCATGCCAATAGCCTAGCTACTATAAGAGCTCAATTTGATATTCCAACTACCAGAAAAGAGGAGAGAAAATAGTATCATATTAAGATCATTATGAGACCTTATATACCTAATAATGAAGTGTCTTGGAATTTTTTTTATAGTAATAAACACATTTCATGCATCTTGCAAGATGACGCTAAGTTTTCTTCAAGGAATCAAAGGAGTCTCTAAGAACAATTGGGTGATTAGATTGTGTAACTAAGAATCAATAAGATACCTAAGAGTTTGGTGACCTTATAAATTATATTCAATGAGAATGATTAAAATAAGGAGAAATTGAGTATGTATAAAAAGGAGGATAATTATGAGAACATATTGATCTTCAAGGACAAACTCCTCAAACTAGGTAAGGTATGTTCTACAATAGAGAACCAAGCATTCATTGAGCTATGTAGAGAGTTCCATGATATCTTTGCTTGGAAATATAAAGACATCTAAATATTTTATCCTAGCCTAACACAACATACCATTGAGTGGGAACTTAGAGTTAAAATGATTAGATAGAAAAAAATACCAATGAACCCCAAGGTTGAGCAACTCATGAAGTCTGAGCTTACCAAAATCCTTAAATCTGAGATAATCTTTCCCATCAAGAATTCAATGTGGGTATCTAACATTTTGCCTATTATAAATAAGAATGGGGATATAATAATTTGTGTAGACTTTATAGATCTTAATAGAGTGTCACTTAAGGATCATTATCCTCTACCCTCAATGGATCAGATTTTGCAAATGGTTTTAGGTTCTCAAAAATTTTCTCTTCTAGATGGATATTCAGGTTATAATTAGATTGAAGTCAGTGAGGATTATCAATTTAAGATAGTATTCACTACTAAATGGGGGACTTTTACTTATAAGAATATGTTGTTTGGTATATCTAATGCCAGTGTGATATTTTAAAGAGCAATGGATATGTCCTTCAAAGGTTTAATTAATGAGATTTTATCAATTTGTCTAGATGATATAATAGTGTTTTATAAAGATGCTAATAAACACATGAAACACTTAATACATGTATTTGAAATATGTAGGCAATATGGACTATCTCTTAATCCAAAGAAGTGGATCTTTATTTTTCATGAAGGTAAGCTCTTAGGATATATCGTTTCCAAGGATGGTTTGACTATTGATCCTGAAAGAATAAAGGATATTTTAGGATTATCATTTCCCTTGCATAATAAAGTTATTCAAAGTTCTTAGGCAAGATAAATTTTTTAAGGAGGTTCATACCTAGTTTTGCATCTTCAATAAAACCTATCATAGCTATGCTTAAAAAAACAAGCTTTTTCTTAGACCAAAGAGGGTAAGATTAGTTTTGAATATATAAAGGAATCAATTATCAAAGATCCTACTCTTGTGAATCTTTATTTTAATAAGGGCTTCATTTTGTATTCATTTTCTAACCTTGATACTATCTCAACCATGCTAATGCAAAATAATGATGAGAGTTTGGAGCAACCTATCACATTATTTAGTTAAGGTTTAGAAGATTATGAAGTCAAGTACACCTTTGTGGAGAACTAAGTCCTTGCTATTATAAGGGGACCAAATAAATTCAGACATATGGCTTCAAATAATAGGATTAATGTTATGGTCTCTCATCCTAGTGTCAAAAAATTCCTCTTGAGCAAAGATCTTAGCAAAAAGAGGGCAAGGTGAATCACTAAAGTAATGGAATATGATGTTGATATCAAGGTGACAAAATTGATAAGGGGTGAAGGCTTGTGTGAATATCTATCTTCAGATCTTCATGAGTCAAAAGAAGAGGCTCTATTCAATCATTATTATTCCCAATCAACTAGTTCATTACCTCCACAAAGTTAGACACAGGATGTGATCATAATTATTCAAAATGGCAAATATCCTAATGGTATGAGTAGATCACAAAGGATATATTTTATGTTTCAATCTATTCCCTTTTATCTTGTTAATGGCATGCTATTTATATTCATTGATAATGATTAGTTTGGAGTGTTTCTTGTGAATTTATATGATGGGACAATAGGAGGTCATTTCTCTCCAAGAATTATATCTTCCAAGATCATGAGGGTAGGTTATTATTGGCCTATCCTCTTCAAGGATTGTCATTCTTGGGTGAGAAGGTGTGGAAAATGTGCTTTATTTTTAGGAAAATAGAATTTTGTAGCTCTTTCTTTTAAGCTTATCCATCTAGACCAAACTTTCATGTGATGGGATCTTGATTTTATTGGTATGATAAACACCCCATCAAGTGTTGGTCATAAATATATACTCACAAAAATTGATTATCTTACAAGGTTGGTTGAGGCAATAACACTAAAGGAATCCAATGAGAATGCTATCTTGCAGTTATATAAGAACATCATCATAAGGTTTGGTACTCCTAATATTATTTCAAATAATGTTCTTGCTTTTATGGGTGGTAAGACAATTGATTAGGTAAAAAGTAATGGCATATTATTGAGCACTTCATCTAATTATTACCCTCAAGGTAATGGGTTGGTTGAATCTACTAACAATAATCTGATTAGAATCATTAAGATAACCTTGGAGCATAACCAAAGACATTGGCACACCAAATTGAAGACAACCTTATGGGATGATAGGATAACTCCCAAGAGGTCAACATGAAAGTCTCCTTTTATGGTTGTCTATGGAAGGTAACTAGGTTGTCTATCTCTCAAGAGCTACCTACCTTAGAGTTAGCACATCAACTACATTTTTTTGGGAATTCCCTAATGGAGCTGAGATTGATAGAACTAATAGAGATGAAAGAGATTAGAGATAAAGATGATCAAGATATGGAGCATCACCAAGTACTAATGAAGAGGTATTTGGAAAATAAGGAAACTCTAAGATAATTTCAAGAAGGTGACATATTATTGAAATGGGATGAATATAGATCAAATATAAAGAGACATACCCAATTTGATACCCTATAGAGTGGACCATATGTCATAATCAAGTGCAATAAAAGTAACTCTTTTCAGTTAGCAAGGATAAATTAAGAAGTGTTACCTATCCCTATGAATGGGATACATTTGAAACCCTGCTATTGATAACTGAAGGTCAATTTTGTAAATATTAGATTAGGTGTGTGTTTCCTTTCTTGTTATGTCATGTTCTATAAGTGATCATGAATCACATGTGTCTTTATTTCTTGTTGTCTTCTTCTTGTTGTTTTATATTGTTTGGTGTGTTATTAGGGTAGTTTTTATGTCAAACCTATATAATTTTGACTCCATAACCCAATGGATAGGATTAACCAACTAGTCATGGTATAACAAGAATACCACCCTTTGCGAATCACCAAAAATGTTGACAATTTTTATCACAAGCTAAAATGGGTTAATGTCCTATAGTAAAAATATTGTATAGTGGTTTTTTATAATGTCATAGGGTATGTTGTAGTTCATTTGATGTCATTTCATATGTTATATTTATATTTAGTCATTGTCTAGCTTATTCTTTGTGTCATTTGGTGTCTTATGGGACATTTTAGAGTCATATATGTGAGTGGAAGGTTTTCATGATGTCCAATCAGTCAATATCATGGAAATAATTTTCAAAAGCCTTAAGGAGTTCATTTAAGCTTTTAAAGATCAAGTAGTAGCTCAAGCACAAGCTTTAAAAGGTTAGACCATCATCAATATGTCATCCAAAAAGGAATGGACTAGTTCACTTATGCATCTTTATAAATGCACCTTATAAATCCTTGTAAGCCAAAATATTATAGTAACATGGAGTAATTCATGGTAATAACATTCTCTACAAATTTCAAGTCCATGTGAGCTTCCTATTTCAAGTTATAAGCATTCAAATTTAGACCTATAACATAAGATGTTCGCACTAACATCATGTTTGAGCTCCATAAAGTAACCATTTGGGTTAAAAATTCCTTTAAATTTTTAAATTTGATCAATATCTAATGGCCTGTGTGAGCTCACATACTGACACATGATATCTAATAGTTCATGCTAGGGTCAAACAAGTCAAAACGTCTCTAGGTTAAATCCTTTTAAAGAGCTACAAGTTAGAGAAGATATGATGGTATAGATAAACTAAGAAGAGATCTAATGGAATGATCTTGAATCAAAAGGAGGTAGGTCCAAAAAAAATCAGTAATAAATGCTCAATCATACTAATGATCAAATGGTGTGAGCTTGACTAACATGAAAGTGGGCCTAATGAGATCAAAGGCTCACATTGCTTCATACATTAAGATCAAATAGAATGAGGATAGAATTGACATGTCAAAGGATCTTTGTGGTATGAAATCAATGGAACATATTTTTTCATACCAAGAAGATCAATGGCATGCAATAGGTCAAAATGGTCAATATCTAATAGCAAGGATCTGCATGGCTAATGGGAGTAAAGATAGTTTGGATCATTTTGATTGGTCCACATCATTTATGATGGGAAAATTAAAACCAAAGGGAATTTTTTTTACCAGAGTAAATAGGTATTATAGGGTCATCCCATCACCATTATAACTCACATAAATTCTATTAAATGGAGACACTAATGTAGCCAAGGTGATTAACAACATAAAGGACCACCATTGGGACTTAACATGGACCTTTGGTTTGACATTTTATAGTTTTTAAGGTTCATTCTATGACTATGTTTTCCATTAGATAAGGGATCTAAGCATATAATGAATTCTTGGTCCTTGCAAAGATAAAATGGATCTATTTTTGACCTAATATAATCAAGAAAGGGGGATATATAGTCCATATGTCTATATTGACATAATGACAATACGAAAACTAATAGTCTAAGATCGGTTTTCCATCTATAGTGGACCTATGAACATGGGGATAAATTCAAGCATGATCTATTTTGAATAAGAGGTAGCATTTCAAATGATGCCATGAAGTCATACATGTAGATCCCAATTGTTTCATCTCTAGGACCAACTACATGAAAAGGACCCTTCTCTCTACTTTTGCACACCAAGATGAACTAGTGAAGAGTAGTTAGCACTAGGAAAAATCTCTAAAAGATTTATCTAATGGTTGTAACTACATTAATTCCAAGACCTAGCTCAAAACAACTTGATCCTACCATTACAACCATCAGGGAGCATTAATGAGGGAATAATGTAAATGTGTAACCACTTGAAGTAACCTAGATCAATCAAGAAGCATGAATGACCATAAATGTATAGGCATTTGTAAATATGGTTAAAATTGAGTTAATATAATTGATTCATATATTATCATGAATATTTCTCTTTAAAGTCCTTTATTATATAAACATAGCCTTTGATCTATTTTGAAGGATCCCTTAGTTTGGTATGACTAAAATTTACCATAAATTATATGTTGTACCTCTTAGAGTAATGAATAAATCATTTTGTATTTATTTTATAATATTTTCTTAGTGTTTTGTATTTCTCTAATATGCAAAAGTGGTTATCATCTTCCCTTTGTAGGTCCAAGTTCAACCTAAGTGATAATAAAATTTTCTTGTAGGTCATCTAGTATGTCTTAAGGTTGATGTCTCAGGTGTAGAGTGGATAGTTGACTGTAAGTGATTCCAATCAAGACTTAACCTCATTACCCTCCATCCTAAGTCCATAAAATTGACCTAGTAAAGCATTATTGTTTGTAAGCCATTATAGACACTGGATTAGTCATATTCATAGTCTATTAGTGTGCTAATGAGTTCAATCCTTAGAGTGGATCTTTGAACATTTGATGCATCACCTCCTTTAGAGTAGGTTTAATTCATTCAATCTCTAACTCTTTTCCCATAAGTAATCAGTTGTCATAGATAAGATCATTTCAAGATACATTAAAGGAGATGGCCCTTAAATCTAGAGGCTCATTTCTAGTATAGGTACACCCATATACTTAGAAATGTTTTAATGTTGCCCACACATGGAAAAATATTGAACAACTTCTAAGGTGTGAGATTTGGTGACAATAGTTATGGCATGACTGGTGGAACCCATTATCTTCAAGACAACTTGTCAAGGTGAATGCTAGTCTTGACAACATCAGTTGTAAATTGGTATACTAATCATCATTTAACAAATACTTCAAGGTAAATCTAGTTCAAGTCCATTGTTTTGTTACAATATTACCTTCAAAATTCATGGTTATCATTAGGTCATTCTCTCATAGAACATTCAATCCAATTAACCCACCTATTTAGCTTGAGATTCCTCTTGAAGTTCACTATCCATGGCCTAATCTACCCTTTGAAGAACATGTAAATTTTTTGAGAGAGGAAGAAAAAGATGAAGAAATCAAAAATCTTGAAGAAGAAGACATGGTTAGACCTCATGCTTTCCCTACCTTCAATATTGAAAATCCAATTCAAATTCAAGTATATGATGCCATTCCTCCTAACTCCACAAAAGGTGTTCCCACATTCAATGGTGAGAGTCATGTCACACCTGGTGAGCACCTTAGAGATGTTTCTAACTTTTGTAGTTTCCACTACATTATTTGAGATAACATTGCCATTATAATTCTTTCCATGTCCCTTAAATGGAAGGATATTGATTGATATAGGACTCTAGAAGGTGGATGCATCACAACATGGGATGAGTTTGGAGTGTTATTGACTTCTAAATTTGGAAATGAAAGTGACCATACCTCTCTCATACATCAGTTTAATGTTAATAAAAAGGGACCCAAAGAAGCAATGCATGACTTTAGTGAAAGGTTTTAAAATAATTGTCATAGATTGCCTCCTCTCATGATACCACCTACTAGCTTTGTGTTCCCTACTTACTTGAAAGCCATTGGGACTAAAATTATTGTCATGCTTTAATCTATGGGAGATTCTACTCCTCCTGAAGCATATGATCTTGCTATCAAGATAATAATAGTCTCATCCAAGTTGGAATATTACCTCATAAGGTGTTTATGCATCATTTGTATCATAATTATACTATAAATTTGTAAGTAGCCCAAGTTTCTAATGCTAATACTAAAACTAAGGTTTCTCTTAAGCAAAATAATAATAATACTGATAGGAAAATAAAGTTTCTAGCCTTAGAGGCTCAAAATAGGCAAGCTAATATGCAACAAGGTAACTATTCAAATAATTACCCTTATAAGTAATAATATGGTCAACAATAAAGAGGAAGAGGCTAATGGAATCCTAACTCTAATAAGCCTACCAATGTATACAGTCTTAACTTGACCACCAATGTAAGGGAGTTGGTACAAGTTCATAGCAATTTATTATAGGGACAAGATTGGAAACACTACCAATTCATGGGTGCTAATGATAATGGATAACAAGCTCTAGTGGCTCAAGGAGTAGTTACTCCCCTCATATCAAATGAGGATGGGGTGATGATGCAAGTTAATGAGGATTGGAAACCTCAAGGAGAGATATTCACCAATTTTATGGTTAAAGATATTTGTAATAAATCAAGGATCCTTTGTCATATAAAATAAAAGGGCCAAGAGGAAGGATCTATGTGGTGTTATTACCATTCCCAAAGGCTCATCCAATTTTCCTTTAAGGTAATAAGACATAACTATAAGTTTGACAGTTCCAAAAACTTCTACATCTCCATTAAGTCAAAATATGGTAAGGTCTACTCCTAATCCTCAAGTTCCAAGTAATTCTCTACCTACAAGATCCCAAGAGAAGGTATGTATGTATTATTTAAACAATTTATATTCTTTAAGGAACACTAAAACGTCCATTTCTCTTTGGGATGTTCTTCATATGCCTGGTTAAAAAGATTTCCTATAAAATAAATTATCTGTTATCCCTGTTAATGTCTCACCCTCAAATAAAAGTCATGGCCATGTTTATATTACAAATTATCCTAATACAATTGTTTGACCATCCACTAGGGATGAGAAACCTTCACCCTTTTACCTCACCCTCAATGTAGGTGACAAGTTGGTAAACAATTGTATAGTTGATAGTGGAGATTCTACTTCTATCATGCCCAAAGTTGTAGTTGATAGGTTGGGCCTAAAATATGAGCCAAAAATTAAAGGTTTCATTAAATTATATGGTATACCTTCCAATATATTAGTACTAATAAAAGGCTTGAAATTTTTCTTTCATGATTTTCCTAGTTTTCCTATCTTGTAAGACATAGTTGTGGTTAATCTCCTAGCCCAGTTTGCATTCTACATATCAAGTGACTTTATATATAATATAGGTGGCTATCTCTATAATAATTGGTATTTATTTGAATTTATAAAAAGGTACAAGGACAAGGTTATAATTAAGACACAACCCATTACAAGGTTTCATATTGAGCCTTACATTGAGGCAAGTTACAATCTGAATCATGTGGCCCATGAAGAAAAGGACTCTATTATAGATGATGACACTTATTCCAAGATTGAGGGTATTTAAAATTTGTTTCTTGATGAATATGGAATTGATACTTATGAGCATGATTACTATGTGGAGGAAACTTATTTAGGAGTGTATTATATACATGAAGAAGGAATACCAACACCTCTACTTGCCAAAGAAGAGGGTGAAGATGATGAGTTGTGGAAGATGTTTTTTGATGGTTAAATAAGTAAAGTTAGTGTAGGGGGTGGTGTTATGTTGATCTCCCCATATAAATAAAAATATTTTGCTTCATAAATATTTCATTTTAGTTATACTTGTAATGTGGCTGAGTATGAAGGTTTAATTCATGGCCTTCAAAGGGTAAGGAGAACATGAATCAACAACTTGCAGGTATATGGAGATAATGAATTGGTTGTGCATTAGTTAAGCAATGTGGTTACTTCCAAGAACCATTTTCTTAAGTAATAAAATCATAGGGTATGGTATTTTCTTAAATAATTTAATGCATTAAATATTTAATCAGTTCTAAGGGAGTAGAATAGTCATATTGATAGACTAGCTTCCTTAGGAGCTCAATTTGATACTCTAACTACCATAAAAGAGGAGGGAAAATAGTCTCATATTAAGGTCATTATGAGACCTTCTATAATTGATAATTAATTTTTTTGGTAAGTTTTTTATAATGACAAACACATTATATGCTTCTTATAAAATGAGGTTGAGTTTTCTTCAAGGAATCAAAGGAGGCTTCAAGAACAATTGGGTGATGAGATTGTGTAACTAAGAACCAATAAGATATTTAAGGGTTTGGTTACCATATAAATTATATTCAATGAGAATGATCAAAATAGGAAGGAGAAAATGATTATGTCTAAAAAAGAGGATAATTATGAAAGAGTCTTGATCTCCAAGGATAAACTCCTCAAACTAGGCAAGGTATGTTCTAAAATAGAGAATCAAGCATTCATTGAACTGTCTAAATAGTTTCATGATATCTTTGCTTAGGAATGTAAGGAACTCAAAATATTTGATCCTATCCTAGCACACCATACCATTGAGTTGGAAATTTGAGTTAAAATGATTATATAAAAGTATATACCCATCAACCCCAAGGTTGAGTAACTCATGAGATTAGAGCTTACCAAACTCCTTGAATCTAAGATAATATTTCCCATCAATAATTAAACATGGGTAGCTAAAATTTTTCCTATTATAAATAAGAATATGGAGATAAGACATTATGTAGACTTTATAGATCTTAATAAAGTGTCACTCAAATATCAGTATCTTGTACCCACAATGGAGTAACTTTTGCAAATGGTTTTATGTTCTCAATGTCTTTCTCTTCTAGATGAATATTCAGGATATATTTATATTTTATTCAGTGATGATGATCACTTTAATATATCCTTCACTATTAAATTGGGAACTTTTTCTTAGAAGAAGATGCCCTTTGGTTTGTCCAATGTCAATGTGATATTTCAAAGAGCAATGGATATGGCCTTGAAAGGTTTGATCAATGAGATGCTATCAGTTTATCTAGATGATATAAAAATGTTTTCTAAAGATGATAATGAACAAATTCAACACTTGAGACAAGTACTTGAAAGATGTAGGCAATATGGAGTATCTCTTAATATAAATAAGTGCATATTTATTATTCATGAAGGTAAGCTCTTAGGACATATCTTTTCCAAGGATGGTTTGACTATTGATCCTAAAAGAATAGATGATATTTTAGGCTTATAATTTCCCTTGCGTAAGAAAAGTCTTAAAATTTTTTCATTAAATATAATTTTTTTAAGGAGGTTCATACCTAGTTTTGCATCTTTAGTAAAACCTATCATAGTTATACTTAGGAAGAACCAAGTATTTTCCTAGACCAAAGAGGGTAAGATCAATTTTTAAGCCATTAAGAAAGTAATTATAAAATATCTTACTCTTATGAATCCTAATTTTAATAAATATTTCATGATGTGTTCATTTTCTAACCTTGATACTATCTTATCCATGCTAATGCAAAAGAATGTTCAGGGTGTGGAGTAGCTAATCGTATTCTTTAGTCAAGGTTTAGAATATTATAAATTAAAGTACACCTTTGTGTAAAAATAATTCCTTGCTATTGTAAGGGGACTAAAAAAATTTAGACATAAGGTTTAAACTAATAGGATTCATGTTATGGTCTCTCATCCTAGTGTCAAAGAGTTCCTCTTGAGAAAAGACCTTAGCAAAAAGAGGGCAAGGTGAATTACTAAAATAATGAAATATGATGTTGATATCAAGGTTAAAAAATTGATAAGGGTTAAAGGCATGTGTCAACATATAGTTTTATATCTTCATGAGTTAAATAAAGAGGTTTTATTAAGTCATGATTGTTCCCAATCAACTGGTTTATTGTCTCCACAAAGTTGGATACAAAATGTGATCAGATTTCTTCAAAATGGTGAATATCCTAATGGTATGAGTAGATCACAAAGGATATATTTTAGGTTAAAATATATTCCATTTTTTTTTGTGAATGGTATGCTCTTTAGTAGAGACATTAATGGTGTGCTATAGAGATGCATTGATAATGATCAATTTGGAGTGTTTCTTGATAATTTTTAAGATGGGATAGAAGGAGGTAATTTCTCTCTAAGAACCACAACTAAAAAGATCATGAGGGTAGGTTATTATTGGCCTATCCTCTTCAATGATTTCCATGCTTGGGTGAAAAGTGTGGACAATGTACTTTGTTTTTAGGAAAATAAAATCTTTCAACTCTTCTGTTGAAGCCTATCCAAGTATACCAACCTTTCATGTAATGGGACCTTGATTTTATTGGTATGATAAACCCCCCATCAAGTTGTGGTCATAAATGGATACTCATAATAACTTATTACTTTACAAGGTGGGTTAAGTCAATAGCATTGAAATAAGCCCATGAGAATGATGTATTGGATTTATATGGGAGCATCATCATAAGGTTTGATAGTCCTAGTTTTTAAAATAATGCTCTTACTTTTATGGGTGCTAAGACAACTGATTAAGAAAATAGTAATGGCATATTCTTGAGCACTTCATCTAACTATTACCCTCAAGGTAATGGGTTGGTTGAATCTACCAACAAGAATATAATTAGATTCATCAAGAGAACCTTGGAGCATAACAAAAGAGCTTGGCATACCAAATTGAATACAACCTTATGGGATGATAGGATAATTCCCAAGATGTTAATAGGAAATTCTCCTTTTGTGTTTATATATGGAAGGGAAGCTAGGTTATCTATCTCTCAAGATTTAATTGCCTTAGAGTTACAACAATAACTAGAGTTTTTTGAGAATACCCCAATGGAGGTGAGATTGAAAAAAATAATAGAGTTGTAAGAGATTAGAGATAAAGATAATCAAGCTATGGAGTATGAATAATTACTAATGAAGAGGTCTTTTGAAAATAAGGCAACTCTAATATCATTTTAAGAAGGTGACATTATTGAAATGGGATGAAGATAGATAAAATCCAAGGAGATCTACTAAATTTGATGCCCTATGGGGTGAACCATATGTCATAATCAAGTGTAAGAAAAGGAACTCTTTTCAGTTAGTAAGGATGAATGGAGAAGAGATACCTATCCATATGAATGAGATACATTTGAAACCTTGCTATTGAGAACTAAAGGTTAGTTTTATAAATATTAGATTAAGTGTGTGTTTCCTTTCTTATTGTGTTGTGTTCCATAAGTAACCATGAAGCACATGTGTGTTTATTTATTGGTTTCTTATTTTTGTTGTTTTCTATTATTTGGTTTTTTTAGGGTAGTTTTTATGTCAATCCTATATAGTTGTGACTCTATAACCTAATAGACATGATTAGGCTACTAGTAATGGCATAAAAAACATACCACCCTTGGGAATTACCACTAATGTTCACCATTTTTACCACAAGACAAAATGGGTCAACTCACTATAGTCAAAATCTTGTATAAGGTATTTTTATAATGTTATAGAGTATATTTTAGTTCATTTGATGTCATTTAATATGCCATTCTAGATTTGTTCATCATCTAGCTTAGCCCTCATGTCATTTGGTGTCTTAGGGGTCATTTTAGAGTCATTTATGCAAGTGGTAGCTTTTCATGGTGTCCAAGTAGTTAAGATCATGGAAAGAGTTCACACAGGCCTTAATAAGTTCATTCGAGATTTCAAAGATCAAGTAGTAGCTCAAGTCAAGATTTCAAAAGCCAAACCATCACTAGGATATCATCCAAAAAAAGAATGGACCAGTTCACTTATGAATTTTATAAATTTACCTTAAAAATCCTAACATGCCTAGATATTATATAAATATGTATTAATTAATGGTAGGAACATTCTCTATCAATTTAAAGTCCACATGAGCTTCCTAGTTCAAGTTATGAGCATTTAATGTTGGACCTACAATATAAGATGTTCATGCTAATGTCAAGTTTAAGCTCCATAAAGTAACCATTTGGGTTTAAAATTACTTAAAAGGTTTAAATTTGATCAAAATATAATCACCTATGTGAGATCACATACTAACACATGAGATCTAATAGTTAGCACTTGGGTTAAACAAGTCAAAAGGTCCTTAGGTTGAATCCCTTCAAAGAACTACAAGTTGGACATGATATGATGGTATAAATCAACCAAGCATGGATCTAATGGCATGATCTCAATTGATAAGGAGGTGGGCCCAATCAAAATCAATGATTAGTACTCAATCATACCACTGATCAAATGGTGCAAACTTGATAGGCATAAAAGTGAGCCCAATGAGATCAAAGGCTCATGTTGTTTCATACATAAAGATTGAATGGAGTGAGGATAAAATTGACATGTCAAAGGATTTTTTTTAGGAAATCAATGGAACATATTTTTTCATACCAAGGAGATCAATGGAATGTAGGAGGTTAAAAAGGTCAATACCTGATAGTAAGGATCTACAAATATAATAAGAGCAAAGATAGTTTAGATCATTTTAATTGGTTCAAGTCATTTATGATGGGAAAATTCAAACCAAATGGAAATTTTTTGATTAGAAAAAATAAGTATTATAGGGTCATCCCATTAGCCAAGGTGATCAATGACATAAAGTACCACCATTGGGACTTAATATGGACCTTTGGTTTGACATTTTATAGCTTATAGGGTAAATTCTATGACTGTGTTCACCTTTGAACAAGGGATCTAAGAATATAATGAATTATTGGTCCTTGTAAAGATATAATGGATCTATTTTCAACCTAATATAATCAATAAAGGGGGATATATGGTTTATAGGTCTGCATCGACATAATGACTATAAAAAAACCAATAGTCTAATATTGGTTTTCCATATATAATGGACCTATGAAAATGGTGATGAGTTGACCATGATCTAATTTGAATAAGATGTATCATTTCAAAATATTATATCAAGGTATACATGTAGAACCTAATGGTTTCATCTCCAGGACCAATTGTATGAAAAAGACCCTTCTCTCTATTTTTTCACACCATGATGAACTAGTGAAGAGAAATTAGCACCAGCATAAAGATCTAACATATTAGTCTAATGGTTGTAATTAAATTTATTGTAGGAACCAAATATGAATAACTTAATCCTACCATTTTAACCATCAAGGAGTAGTAATGATAGAATAATGCAACTGTGTAACCATATGAAGTAACCAAGATCAATTAGGAAGCTTGAATGAGCATAAATGCATAGGTAGTTATAACTATGGTTTAAATGGAGTTAATTTCATTGGTTCATCTTTTATTTCCAAGATCTCTCTCTAAAGGTCTTTCTTCTATAAATATAGCCTTTGAGTTATTGTTAAGGATCCTTCAGGTTGGTACGACTAGAATCTATCAAAAATTATATTCTACACCTCTTGGAGTAATGAATAAATAATTTTGTAGTTGTTTGCTAATCTATGATTAGTTTTTTTTATTTTTTTGATATGAAAAAGTGGTTTTCATCTTCCCTTTATAGGTCCAAGTTCAACATAAGTGCTAATAAACTTTTCTTGTATGTCATCTAGTATGTCTCAAGGCTGATGTCTCAGGTATAGAGTGGATATTTGACTATAAGTTCTTCCAATCAAGCCTTACCCTCATTTCCCTCCAGCTTAAATCCATCAAATTGACCTCTAGGTGAAGCATTATTACTTGGAAACCATTATAGACACTGCATTAGTCTTATTCATAGTCTATTAGTGTGCTAATGAGTTTAATATTTAGAGTGGATCTTTGAAAATTTGATGCATCACCTCCTTTAGATTTGGTTAAATTCATGAAATCTCTAACTTTTTTCCCATAAGTAATCATTAGGCATATATAGTATCATTTGAAGATACATTAAGGGAGCTAGCCCTTAAATTTAGAGGTTCATTTTCAATATAGGTACACCCATATACCTATAAATGTTCCCATGTTGCCTAAATCTAGAAAAATATTGAATAACTTCTTTTAGGGTGTGAGATTTGCTGATAAATATTCTGGCATGACTAGTGGGACCCATTATCTTCAATACAACTTGTCATGGTGAATGTTGGTCTTGACAACATCAACTATAAATGTGTGTGATACTCAGTATTTAGCAAATCCTTTAAGGTAAATCTAACTCAAGGCCATTATTTTATTACAATCTTACCTTCAAAATTCATGGTTCTCACTAGGTCATCATATGGTATAACATTCAATCCCATTAACCCACCCATTTAACCTAAAATTCATTTTAAAGTTCAATATCCATGGCCTAATATTCCCTTTGAAGAATAAGTAGATTTTGCTAGAGAGGAAGAAGAGGCTGAATAAATAAAAGATCTTGAAGAATAAGACATGGCTAGACCTCATGATTTACTTTCCTTTAGTACTAAAAATCTAATTCAAATTCAATTATATTATTCCATTCTTCCTAACTCCATGAAAGGTGTACCCACATTCAATGGTGACAGTCATGCCACACCTAGTGATCATATTAGAGATGTTTCTAACTTTTATAGTTTTCATAACATTATTTGAGAGAACATTGAAATTATATTCCTTTGCATGTCCCTTAAATGTAATTATCTTGATTGATATAGGACTCTTTAAGGTGAATGCATCAGCCTAAGTGTTAATAAACATTTCTTGTAAATCATCTAGTGTGTCTTAAGGTTGATGTCTCAGGTGTAGAATGGATAGTTGACTATAAGTTATTATAAACAAGCCTTACCCTCATTTCAATCCAGCCAAAGTCCATCAAATTGACCTCTAGGTGAAGAATTATTTCTTGGAAACTATTGTAGACACTGCATTAGTCCTATTCATAGTCTATTAATGTGCTAATGAGTTCAATCTTTATAGTGGATCTTTCAACATTTGGTGCATCACCTATTTTAGAGTAGGTTCAATTCATGTAATCTATAAGTCATTTCCCATAAAAAATTATTTGTCATAGATAAGAGAATTTCAAGATACATTAAGGGAGCTAACCCTTAAATCTAGAGGTTTATTTCTAATATAAGTACACCCATATACTTGGAAATGTTCTCATGTTTCCCAAATCTAGAAAAATATTGAAAAACTTCTTCTATGGTGAAAGATTTTGTGATTATAGTTATGGAATGACTAGTAGGACCCATTATCTTTAAGACAACTTGTCAAAGTGAATGCTGGTTTCGACAACATCAACTATAAATTGGTGTGTAACTCAAGATTTAGCAACTCCTTCAAGATAAATCTAGTTCAAGGCCATTGTTTTGTTACAATATTACCTTCACAATTCATGGTTCTCACTAGGTCATCCTTTGGTATAAAATTAAATCCCATTAAAAAATCCGTTTAGACTGAAATTCCTCTTGAAGTTCAGTATACATAGCCTAATCTTCCCTTTGAAGAATAAGAAAATTTTTCTAGAGAGGAAGAAGAGGCTAAATAAATTGAAGATTTTGAAGAATAAGACATGGATATACCTCATTATTTCCCTACCTTTAATACTAAAAATCTAATTCAAATTCAAGTATATTATGTCATTCCTCCCAGCTCCATGAAAGATGTGTCGACATTTAATGGTGAGAGTCATTTCACACCTATTGAGCACATTAGAGATATTTATAACTTTTAAAATTTCCATAAAGTTTTTTGATAGAACATTACCATTAGAATCCTTGCCATTTCCATTAAATGGAATTCTCTTGATTGATATATGACTCTTAAAGCTAGACACATCAACCTAAGTGCTAATAAACTTTTCTTGTAGGTCATCTAGTGCGTCTTAAGGTTGATGTCTCAGGTGTAGAATGGATAGTTTATTGCAAGTGATTTCAATCAAGCCTTTCCCTTATTTACCTCTAACCTAATTCCATAAAATTTACCTCTAGGTGAAGCATTATTTATTGGAAACCATTTTAAACATTGTAGTAGTCCTATTCATAGTCTATTAGTGTGTTAATGAGTTCGATCTTAAGAGTGGATCTTTGAACTTTCAGTGCATCACCTCCTTTAGAGTAGGTTCAATGCATGAAATATCTAAATATTTTCCCCATAAGTAATTAGTTGGAATAAATAAAACCATTTCAAGATACATTTAGGGAGCTATCCCTTAAATCTAGAGGCTCATTTCCAATATAGGTACACCCACATACCTAGAAATGTTCCCATGTTTCCCAAATCTATGAAAAGCTTGAACAACTTCTTCTAAGGTGTGTGATTTGGTGACAGTAGTTATATTGAATGCTTAAGTGTTTTAAGGGTTTATAAATTAAATTATATTGTTTTCCACCACTGTTTCACCCCCCTTTTTAGTGGTTTGTACCTCTAACTTTATTTACATTATGTTGGTGTGTCAATACTATTTTCTATCTCTATAGGTTGAATGAATGTATATTTAGATACCCAATCAAACTTAAATGACCTTCCAATTATCCATATAATTTTATTCTTTCACACATATCTTTTGGTGTTATTTTCAATTAGATTTTGTGTTAGATGATTAAAAATCACATTTGATATTAAGTTCTCATCATCGACATCAGTAATGCTCACTAGTCTCATATTTCTTGTATTGTTTTTTGAATTGAATTTTATATAATTTTGTTGTTTCATGATATCTAAATAATGGTTTTAATATTTCCACCTCATCTAGTTTGTAATTATCCTCTAGTGGGGGAATTCCATAACTAGGTATGCATTCTAGTGGAGGCATATCTTCAAAAGGGTTCTCAAATGATTTTGTGTGCAAAATTGTTGCAAACCTTTGAATTATTATTGAAACTTCTTACAAAAGTGAAAATAAATAATAATACAGTAAATCATTTAATATTTAATACATGTATTTGGTGTCTAGCTAAAATAAGATAATAGGTTATTTTTTAATTTAATTTTCCTACTCCCTTAACAATTTTAGTACAAGCCATAAAAGCACACATATAATAAAATGAACATACACAAATGATTGGATGGAATGTAGGTGGTTGATCACAAACACATGTGATTGATAGTAAGTTTAGGTGATTGAAAATAAATTTAGATGAATGATATAAAATTCATGTGGATAACAAAAAATATACATGATTTCTAAAAAAATGTAGATGATTGATAGCAAATTTAGATGATTGATATCAATGTAGATGAGTGACAAAAAATGTATATGATTGCCAATAAAATGTAGATTATTGATAGTAAATGAAAATGATTGACCCCCATGTAGATGACTTAAAATATATGTATATGATTGACAAAAAATGTATAATATTTACAAAAATATATAGATGATTAGATGTGGTTAGTGTTTAATAGTATAAATAATGGTAAATGCACCAAAATTGATTTTCAAGGTACCGGAAAAATGCCTTTATTTACATGTAATTAATCTTAAATAGATGGTAAACTGACCCTCAAAAGTAAATTACATCCCAAAATTTTAGGTGATTCCATGTTGTTAAATACCCCACTAAATTTCCAAATGCCAATTTTTAAAATTGGAATATTCATTAATTAATTAAAATTTACCACTAAAGTTTTCCCTAATCTAGCTATATGGATTTAAAATTAATAAATAGAAGTTTGAATAATTTCTAAATTTTGTTCATAATTTTTTATGTAATCCTAATGAATCCCAAAAGGTTAAATTTAATACCTCTGCTTGTGCTACTTGTTGGATAATTTTTAATTATGCTATGGTGATGCTATGGAGGTGCCTTGGTGAGTGGATGAAGTGCCTTGTTATCCTAAGTGACAATGACAAAGTGTGTAATGTGTTTGTCTTAGTATGCTTGAATAAAGCTTGGTTAATATTCAATTTTGGCATGGATAGAGATGTTTAGGGATGAGTATGTAGTATTTATCATGTGAAAGAGGTCCTACCAATGGTCAAGGATGATTGGAGAAAATGTGTGCATGAGTGGAATTCATTTAGTATTCCATATTTTTCATCTAGATAGATTGGGTCTAGTGGAAGAAAATTGAGTAGGTAGTTTGTTGATGTCACCATTTCCACATGTGGATGAGTCAGGGGGAGTTGGTCATATGATTTTGATCACATTAGTCCCTATTTTTTATGTTCTAAATCTTAGGTCATGCACCTAAATGCAGTCAAATATATGTGGATATAAATTTAGGCTCTCAAGCATTTTGATAGTTTTTTCTATGTTCAAATAGAGTTGAGTAAGAATGTTGATGATGTCAAAAATCTCACGCATGGAGGTTTCAACACAAAATGGTTACATGGGTTTATTTAGTATTTTTCCTAGTTATTTTTCATTTAATCTTAGGTCATGTAAATAATCACAAAAAAATATATGTAAGTGCAACGTTGGGCTCCCAAGTAGTTTGACATTGTTTTCCCATACTTTTCTAAATTTGTGTGAGGCAAGAAAGAGTCAAGTAAGCAGTTTGGTGATGGCATATATCACATATTTGGACATTTCAGAATAATATGATCATATGAGTTTGTTTATTTTTTAGCCTAGTTAATTTTTCCTAAATTTTAGATCATGTACTGAAGCACATCAAAATATATGCATGTGCAAAGTTGGCCTTCCAAGTAATTCTTGGCATTGTTGGCTCTTTGGTATAAAAATTTGAGTGAGAAAATTAATGGCATTATATATCACACATGTGAAGGATTCAGTATCAGTTTGACACATTGTTGGATTATCCTATATGAGGAGATCATATGGTCCAAATTTGAGATCATGCATGTGAGCGAGGTAAAAGTTATTGAGGTTCAAAGTTGGCTTCTAAAACAAATTACAATAGTCCCCATACTTAGTCTTTTTTTTACAAATTAAAGATCATGACTAAATGATGATCCAATGGTTCACAAGTGATCATAATATTTTGATATAATGGTGCTTATTGATTAAGATGGTAAGAAGTGCATGATGGTTAACATTTAAAGTTTTTAAAAGGCATGTGAGGGTGTTATTTTTCATGATCATGGTGGTTATAAGCAAGATTGAATGGTGAGCACTATAATATAAGGACCTGACTAATCCATAAAAATTAATGGTGCATGTTGAGTCAATATTTCAATATTACACAAGATGAGGTTAATTGTTCAAGGTTTAACTATGACCATTTGAATTTGAATATTTGAATCTTGCAAAGGAAAAGACCAGTGTCTAGTTTTTATGCCACATCTTTTGATCTATAGAAAATTTTCTCGTGGTGTAAAAATAAAATTTGTATAGGATTCTAAGTTCTATTTTTAAATATGAATTTTAAGGTCTAATTATATGTACAAATAAAGATATTGAGCTCTAAATTTGACTAAGTGTTTGATTATGTTTTTCAAGTAATTTGAGAAGGGTAATTTAGCTCATTCTGATATTATTTCAATGTTTAATGATGAATTAGATATTTAGGAGTGTTTTAGACTCCATAAATATGATATATGTGAATTATAAAGTATTGACCAATAATATAAAATATTAAAAAATGCTTAGAAGGTGACTATGTATTCATTCATAATGAATGTGTGCATAGAGTGTTGTTTGAAAAAAAAATTATTAAGAAAGGGGGTACTATGATGGTCATTGGTACTTAAGGAGGACCTATATTTCATGTGAATGGGTCTATGAATTGGAAATTGTTCCTATTTTCTTAGTTTTCTTGAAGAAGTATTAAAAAGGTGAATGGGTCCCTAAAGGACATAAAAGGGACTTAGGCTTATTTAGAAGTGGATTGTGCTTAAGTGTGACCTATGTAAGATGCCTTAAGGATGAAGGCATGTATTATAACCAACCAATATTTTGATAATTCAATATATATATATATATATATATATATATATATATATATATATATATATATACCTAAAATTAGAAGAGCACTATTTTTATATCATAAATATGACCTATAGGTCATACACATAGTCCTCAATCTTCTCTACTCAATAACTCATCAATAGGGCACTCTATCTCTCCTTCACTCCACAACTCTCACAAATACCCAACACAAGTCTCATACACAAGTCAACTCAGAATATATAAATCATCATGTTTGATTTCACTATATATATATATTATATATATAGTGAAATCAAACATGATGATTTATATATTCTGAGTTGACTTGTGTATGAGGCTTGTGTAAGGTATTTGTGAGAGTTGTGGAGTGAAGGAGAGATAGAGTGCCCTATTGATGAGTTATTGAGTAGAGAACATTGAGGACTATGTGTATGACCTATAGGTCATATTTATGATATAAAAATAGTGCTCTTCTAGTTTTAGGATATGTGAATAGGTTTGAGTGTGAATATGAGGATAATTTTAGTGAAGGAGAGAGATTGAGGCATGCCTATGTGAGAGGATTGTATGAGATAGAGATAATTTATGTAGGGGTTAGATAAGTAGAGATCCATCATCAAGTTTTGAAGACATTATTTCTAAGTTGGAGGTGTTCATTTCAAAGTAGGGTCTAAAGGACTTAATCTTCCTTAGGGGTATTTTTTCCTTATGAAATAGGTGTTTCGCAAAAGGCCTTCAGTTAGGAGGACATGATCAAGGCTTACTAGTCTAAAGGAGTTAAATAGTCTCTTGTTTGTAATTTCATATAGGATAATTATTCCATGTTTTGTAAGCTTGAGAGTGGGTTTTATTTACCATGAGGGTTTCCCACATGAACTATGTGTTATGTGTTTGATCTTGTGTATGTATTGAATGAATGAGCTTTATTGTTTATGATTCTTGATCAAGTTGATATATGTTGATTGTTTAATAGTTTGAAAGGAATGAAATTGAAATTAAAATATATGGGCTCATTGATGAAGATGAGGTGGATTATGAGACTATATTTATAAATGCTTTTGAAGAAATAAAGATTAAGAAAAAGATCAACAAGAAGATGAAATATAAACTCAAGGACTTTTAGGATAAATTCAGTGTGTTTGAGGCAAGAATGGATGAAGATGCCAAGGAACATGAAGATATGGTCAAGCATCTTATTTGTTAATTGGAAATCCTATCCATAAGCCTAGAAGATAAAAAATATGAATGTGTAAGGTATGTAATTGAAAATGATTCATTGAAATCTGAGTTAGATATTATATCTAGTAAGGTAATGTCATTTGTGAGATTTGAAAAGAGCTCAAGTGATCTAGAAAACATTTTGAATGATCAAAATCATGCATGTGATATGACTATCCTTGGATACAAAGAAGAACAAGAGACTGTAACTCAAGACAAGATGAAGACTAATGTGAATAAGGACAATCAACCTTGGAAGACAAATCATTAGACAAGGAATGATGGTGTGAATAAGTTGAAGACAAATTAGATCAGACAACCAAATTCTATGAGGTATGTAAGTTTCAATGGTTATTATTACACATTTAATCAATTTGGGCAAAGAGATAAAGAATGTAGAAGACCTACTAAAAGTGATTTTGCATGGGACTATGAATAAGCAAGGTTAAGTGATTTGAATATCTGAATGAAGGAAACTTTTATAAGCATTGTCCAAATAAGGAAAGGCAAGGTAAGTCTTATTTAAAAACAATAGTTTGTTTTAGTTGTCATGACATTGGACACATTGATACTTTTTGTTTGAACAAGGTAAGATAAGTTGAGTTTCCTTCAAGAGATATTGAGTGCTATAGTTGTTATGAACTAGAACACATTGTAATATTTTATCCAATTTTAGTAAGACATAATGAACTTCTTAAAAAAGGTATGATGTGATTCAGATGTCAAAAGAGAGGTCACATTACTAGAGTCTACAAGAAGAAGCCTACAAGTTAGAATAGGTTTAATCAGGGTCTTAAAGTGCAAGGAAGAAGGAAAGTCAACTCATGGAAGCCAAAGGTGGTAAGTATGAGTCATGATGAGATTTCATGTCTAAGTAATCTATGTTATATGGTGGATAATACCATAGAAGGTAAAGAGTGCCAAGGACTCTCATTATTTGTTCATGTTAAGAATGAAGAGATGAAGCTCAAAGAGAAGACCAAGATGCTAGTTGAGGCAATTTATGAGATGTGTATGGATCCAAGTGAATATCTTGTTGTTGATAAATAATAATTATTAAAATTACATCAATTATATATGCCTATTGATGAGGTTTCAAGATTAAATGTTGATTCTTCAAATAAAAGGGTATGTCATGAATCTATGTTATCTTTATGTATTGTCAAGCCCATCATATAAAAGGAGAATGTTGTAGAGATGAAAATGTTACTTCTCTTAAGTATAATAATAATAAGAATAACTATAAACATCATATGACCAAGGAGGAGAATGAATATGAGGAGTCGTGGGAAACTCCTAGTTTCACATTATTCTAGGACATTATGAAATAGGGTGTCTCTCCCTATGATTTTTAGGAGACATATTTAATATGAAGAAGCAATTTTGTGTGCTCAAGTTATTAATTCCAATATTTATAGAGACTTATATTGATATTATAAGGTCATTGGTTAAGGGGGAGAATCAAGTTCATGTGTTTATTCCATAGGTTTGCCAAAGAACTATAGTACAAGGTCAGAATGGGTGGTTATAGGTGGCTTAATGAGATTAATGGAATGTCAATAAGAGTTTGGTGCTCAAAAGGTCTATCACTTATCTGTGATGTAATCCAAATATTTTTTTGGTTTAAAGGTATGTTGAATTCAAATTAGAAATTTTTGTTAGCTCTCATGTTTCTTAGTTTGTGCTCAAGAGCATGAAGGTCCTAAAATGAGTTAAAATAAGTCAAGGTTTCCAATGTTTTGGAAACTCAAATATTGGTCTAGAAGTGTGTAATGGTTGTCTCCAAGTGTGGAATAATTTTTAGGAGTGTGTGTTGAATGGAAGGTGTTGTGTTGACCTCATTTGTTTTGAGATTCTAGGGTTTTAGCCTCTACTATAAAAGTTTTTTTCCTTGTTAATTAATAGTTGAGGCTTATTAATATGTTTAATTGGCCAAATGGGTTGTCAAATAAATCTTCAAATAGATTTGAAAGTTTGTGGTTCTCAAGTTATTTAAGTTTTTGTCAAATTTGAAGTCTAATTGGGTAATAGGTTTGTGAAGGAACTATGTTTCATAGGATGAGATAGGTGTTTAAAATTGGTGTTAATAAAGGGTAATATGAGATTACTATAGATATGAAGTTTCAGGTCTTGAAGATGTATTTACTAGAAGGTGTTGGCTTTCCAAGTTCTAAGTAGGGCTAAAATGAGTCTAGACAGGCCTAGTATAAAGATTTGATGTTTTTGCTTAGTGTTTCCAAAAGATAAATGTATGTATACTTCAAGGATATTTCCTATGTTTTTTTAGATCATGTTTTATGTTTGGTGAGTGTCATGAAGTACTATTGGTGGTCCTTGTGATAACTTGATATAGAATGCTAGTAAGCTTATATGGTGATTCTAAACGATGTATGAAGATTTGAAGATGCTCAAGATATGAAATGGATTAGAGATACTATGGGGAGTCCATTTTAGATTTTTTTGGTGATTTCCATCACATTTTTTAATTTTTATGTGTTACTTATTCATTGGTTGCTATCCTTGGTTGAATAATAATGTTGGCATGGAGTAAGAGGAAGTTGTTAAGGAAAAAAGAGGTAAGTTCAAGGTAAGGGGGAGTTTGCATCATATTTATAAGATGGTCCTTTCCTATTGATGTTATTTTTATTTCCTTAGGATTAGATTGTGCCCTCTTTTTCATTGTGTCAAAGGGGGAGAAATTTCCTATTGTAAGAGTGCTTGAAGAGAGATAAGGAAGGTGAGTTGTATAATGTGTGTTGACATCAATGACAAAAGGGGAGATTATTGGAGAATTATCAATTATGTTATGGTGGTGTCATAGAGGTGAATTGGTG